>CM029359.1:5864005-5955257 GCA_017140985.1 Hormaphis cornu | reverse complement strand
CCCCCTAGCTCCTGCCATCCGATAATCGATATTTATTACCGTTAAATGAATGTATATGGAGAAAAATCAAAGGATAATCGCTAAAAATTTATAATAATACAAGGATAAATGTGAATTTGCCACCTCTGTAGCATTCACTAAGCTCGGTAGGTGCCCATGCCGCTGGGTGTGTATTAGAGGCGAGTCAGAGTTTTTCGATATTATTCGGAGACTTTTTTTTCGGGCTCTACGTATCGATGGAATAAATTAACAGAACGTTTAGGTTCGAAAAAAGTCGTGAAAAGTCTTTCACAAACAAGATATATGGTCTGCGAGATCTGATGCAGTAAGCGCCCTGCACAAAGGCCATAAACAAATTATTGAAGCTTCTATATGTCTATCGCGAAAGATTCTGAACAGCCACGAGAAACAAGAGCATTTAGTGTATCCAGAAAAATTATAAGCCTAGAATTTACGATACTTACCGAAATTTGGAGTTTCGGAAAGGATAGACAAAACAAGCGATAATCTTCGGAAAAAAACGATAACACGAGACGTTGCAACTAATTTGTTAACTTCGCTTGACGATTTTATTAATGACCTCAGGGATAAATTTGATGACTCTCCGAATCGTCCGCCAAAGAGTTTCAATATAAGTAATTATGAGAGTGAGCCTACTTTTGGTAGGCGAGACTGTTGACTATTTTTCGTCTAGTAGTAGTAGTATAATAATCGTGTTCAAATATTGTTTATCATCGAGAATAATCTCGTGAACAAAGCAGAATCACAATACTGTAAGTAACACTCGTAAAAGTATAACGAATGTCATCGCGTGCACAGATAGATACCAGAATTTAATATTGAATATTTACAAATATATTTGTATTTTTTTTTTTCGTTTACAAGTTTCAAATTCATTAATTTTACACGATGAACGCGTAGTATAACATATATAGTGTAGGTGAGTTCTTTTTATCGGTTATAATTATTATGACGTCGTACTAAAAAAAAAAAGACCCGAACGGGAAAAGAAACTCTGTTTGATTTTTATTTTCACAGTAATTGCTTTTTTTAAACTCATATTCAGCGCGCATTAGTCTGGCAGCGGTGTGACGAATGAGATTTTCGAGCGACTACACAGGCTCCGGTTTTTTTTTTAAGGATTTTAGAAGGGTGGGTGGTCGCCGTGAGTCATGGTATCGTGGTCTATTGTAAACAACATCCCGTTTGAAGCGTTATTTTTATGGATGCGTGTTACAGTCAAAGTAAAGGTTAGTACAATAATACGATCGTGGATATAATGTAAGCGTGTGTCAGGTGCAGGGTGGTATTGGATAAAAATTGTCTGCCCTTGTCGTATAGTTTTCGAATTTACCAAACAAAATCGATTATTGTTTCATTCGTGTCGTAAAATATATCGACAAATAATCGTTTATTAACTAGATGACTGACGAGCGGTCTATGGAACCGGAAAACGGGGTTAAAAAACCAATCCGATTCGTCTTTTCTTTCTTCTCTCAACAACTGATCAATTTTGAACAGATAATCATTATACAACTGTGAAAATGTTACGTTTATTCGTATGTGTTATGTAATAAAAACTATATTTTCTAATCAGGGTTACATTTCGGATTTATTCGTGGTAGAAATAGATCGGAAACTGCGATTTTTTTCACTTTCATCGGAAGTTGGAAAATTAGCGGAAAAATGCGTCGTACCCGCGATTCATATTTAGAAATAAATTCGTGTGATTTTTTTATAAAAGACATGAAAATTTACTAAGTAATGTAAAACAAAATGTATTATCCGAATTCAGAAATTTTAATAAAAATTAGCCCGGTAGTTTTCAAAGTTGCAAGGATTGTTATAAAGATGTTATTCGGGGGTACAATGCACGATAATTTCATTAACGTTCTATAATCAATCGAATTTAATCGAATTATTCTTATATACCTAATGAACCTTTAAATAAATGTCCGAAACGCTTTACATTTTCACAAAATCTTTACAAATTTTAACACGTGTATATTGCAAGCGAGGTTCATGTTATTCTCGAATAATTTCGATTATTTTACGGCTCAATGTAGAACTCTGATCGTTTTAAATATATTTGGAATCATTTTACAGATTTTGTTTAGTAAAATACACTTCGATTTTCAATTTTGAGACTCCAAACTTTGACATAAGTTTAACTTTTGTACGCATAGGGTATAAAAAAAGTTTAGAAAATTAGTTCTCACAGTTTTCGTCAATAGACGCTTACACAGTGAAGTTTGAGACTATTTTGGGGAAAAAAATTGTTCCTTTTTTTAAGAAAAAAATATAACATATTAAACAAAATTTTTACTTTTGAGATTTCAAGATACTATGAATCGAGAGCCACAATTTTTTCAAGTCTCGGCATCAAAACCTTGTGCTAGACCTAACCTAACCGTAACACTTTACAAATTTGTCGCGCACACAAATTGCAATAACTCCTCCAAAATAATAACTGTCCAAATAGTTTGAAATTTTTACGTTTATTTGAATTGCTCCTGAAGCGTGTCGTTTAAATGTCGGAATTTCAAGACCGTTTTTAGTAATTTTCCAAAAAGAACGTTTAATGCCTCGTTGGTTTTTAATATCTTACGTTTTGTAATTTTGGAACGTAGATCTTAAATAATTTTCCCGTGAAAATTAAAAACTGCAGACCAATTTTAACTATTGTGACCCAACACGTAACAGATTAATTAACCTAGAAAATGACCCCAAGTTTAAGAATTCACGTCTACGTGTGACGTTATTCAAAACAATACAGAATATTCTGGATGACGAAAACTTCCGGAAACGGAAGAAAAAGGTGGTCTACATAAGTGTTTGATATAGGTATACCGCGTGTAAAATTCAAAGTTTCATAAAAAATAGCGCATAAAATATCATCTCCGGTACTTTGAAAAATGTAGAAACGGTAGTTACGAACGCAACCAAATGGTGCACGTAATTTGTATTTTTTTTATCACTTTTAGCTGGCACGTTTCCCGCTAAGATTTCGTCCGATACGTTACACAAGAATAACATTTCATAATTAAATCTCGTTTTAGTCAGAGTAAATAATATCGTATATACACCAGCCGTGCTACCTACTACAGGCATTCGGCCAGCACGCGTTTTATTTTTTTTATTAATTTTTGTTGCGAACGGACTTCAAATACTTTATTATAAATGTTTTTTTATTAGTCGTAACGCGAATATCTGCATTTTATTATGAACCGTACGATTTTAATTTGACTATTTGAATATTTTACAACGAACGCGTGGTTTGCTGCGCGCATCACACGTGGCCGTTTCATACGACGATATTGTCTGGATCGAGACATTGTTTGTTTTCTCCGTGTTGCCGCCGTAAATACGTCAGCCTCGATCGTGGCCGGAGATTTTAATTAAATTTCCGTTTAGACGCGTCAAAATATATACAACTGTTTTCTTTCGTCGGTTCGGTATAAATATATATAGCTGCAGTGTACAAAACTTATAGTTACACGCGTTTTGTACGTTATATATAATATGTTTGTCTCGCCTTTACAAACGAAAACGGCTCGTCGTTTAAAAACTTCGACGACGATTATGCCGAAAAAAATAGAAAAAGTGTTTCGAAAAAATGGTAGTTTTTTTAATCGGTATAGCTGGTTAGAAACACCGAATTATGTGACAAACAGTAAAGGTGTGTACATAAATCGCCAAAAAATTAACGCGCATACTCAGGAAATTCGTGCGTTTCGTGCAGTTTTGCTGCAGGTAAGCACGTATAAAATAGTAATGTTATAAAATATAAGCGAATGTAAACCGCAATATCGGAAAAAGTAAAAAATTAACATCGCTTACGAACGGTGTTGGTAAGTCACGAAATGACCTATCGCGCAATCGATTTGCAACATAATTTTCCCTTTTTACGTACTATACGATTACGTACCCACTTTATATAATATAGACTTGGAACAATTTTTCAAAGAAGATAGTTTTTAATAATTCGATTTTCTGATACCTTGGCTCCTACTCACACGAAACGGTTGTCAAACACAATTTTAAAATATTTTTAGTGTGAAACCCATATTACGTCTGTGTTCTTCAATAGTTTTACGCTTCTTGGTAATATGATGAAAACTTCAATGTGATTTACAGTTTAACAGTACATTGAAACGGTTTACATGTTTTTTCCACTGCTGATTTTGTATTCTCGTAACCGTGTAAAAAGTCGTTTGGTCAGTACTCAAAATGTGAATTAGCAACAGTGACTTTTTTCACGCTCAAATAAATTATCGATTTCCATTACTATTTGTTTAATATTACCTTCTTTTCACGATAGTTCATATCCGATAATCATATTTGGTACGTACGCAACATATTGTCGAAACAAATGTTTCATTGTACATTACATATTTTACTGTATTAGAGTTGCCAAGATTATTTTTATCTTCCTACGTAAAAATATAAATTAACGTTTTTAAATAAACAACTAAATTACAGGATGTACTCATATGCGTGTGCCGTATTCGCGCCTATTGAACAAATAAAACGTTCATACAGAGCCTGAAAAAGGGAAACCGCCCTCGGTCTTACGACAAACAAACTACGAAACATTGAAAACTGTTCTGAAACTGTTGTAGTAGGTAAATCGAACTCGTTTAAATCAAACAGTATATAAAATAAATTTTTTTTTTTTTTTGACTGTGCAACATTCTATCCCGGATTCGTGTCTTCTGAAATAGTAACCGCGTCGTCATAGACGAAAATAATAATTCTATAATCTTACAACGGACGCTAGAAAGTGGAAAAATTAACTGCGTTCGCGATATACGCGTTAACGGTTTTAGATCTAACGCGTGAAATTGTAGCGGTTTAAAAATTGAAAATCAGTTTTGTTTTATCGGTATGTTACGACTGTTTTGTTTTGGGTTCTATTTGACCATCCGAATGTGACAAAATACAAAACACGTATTCAAAATAGAAAATAACAAGTTTTCTTTTTTTGGTTATTTTAGTTAAAAAATCTGGCGCACAAAGTCCTCGTGTTTACAACATCTGTATTATTGTTACGTACATACGACGGAAATAACGTTGACGAAATCCTGTGGACGATACTTGAACCACAGCGTATTTTTACGTCACGGGAAAAATGTCTGTAGAAGTTATCCGATTTTTTCGAAACGAACCGCTGTAATTTAACCCGCGTCATACCAACTAGCCGAACAATCGGATTTTCGCCATATTTTTCAGCCAACGCGAGCGCGCATTCGACCCTTACGAATTTTCCGCAGGTTAAAGATAATTTGATTGCAGCCATCTACAGCGATCTGGGTTAATCAAATTGTACGAAATATTGTCGAAAAAATTTAAAAACAGCACGGGCCCGGTATAATCGTACTCCAAAAGACCCCGCCGTTACGTAAAATAATGGGCGGCAGCGCACCGAAAACGTGCGTTATTTTAGTTTATAACGAAACGACGTTCGGCCCTCGCGGAGGATTTTTAAGGGTGCGATGCGGACACTAACGAGCGTTCGTTACGGGTTTTGACGAGTGTGATTTTCTATTTTTTTAATTAAACTCGAAACCCCATTGTAAACACCGCGGTGGGTAAGAAGGTACCTGCGTAAAAACGCCGCACATCATCATTCAAACCCGTCAACCCGGGCGAACATGATATTCCTACGTGTATTATTATAGTAGTGTTTTCAACCGTGCACACTATTGTGTTGTATTTTTGTCTAAATAATTTACAAACAAACGCCAACGAGCTTTTACAAAAACTATTATTTTGTTTTCGCAGCGCGAAAAATCGAATACATTATGCAATCTGACGGATACTTCGGGTACGGAATATCGCGGTCGCCGTGATTCGACTTCACGATTTGCGTAAATCGTCTGGAAAATTCTAATAACCGAAAAATAGGTTTTTTTTTTTTGTTTTGTCTCCACTGAAATGTATTGCCGTTATTAAAGAGTCGCGCGAAATTCGGGTAGGCTCGATCCGTCTACGGTCATTCTGTCGGGCCTCTAAAAAAAAAAAATATTGAGCTGTTTTTTTCGGTTTCACTCACAATATCACGGAATCGTAACCGCGCATTAGACAGAACATTTTATGAGTATTTCAAATATGTCGTTTGTGTGATAAAAACTGACAAAGTTTCTGTTAAAAGAAAAACAGAGTAAAACTCTACGGAATTCGATGCGAGTATAAGTACTGTATTTTTATCGAAACATTTATTACAAAAAAAATTTTACCGTACGACTTTCTGCCGTATGTTTGGTCTGAACAATCACTCTGTACAGTTCGTCATATTCCATCGTCTTAATATCCCGATGAAACTTTTCTCCTCGTTTCTTCGTATTATGCAGAAAATATAAAAATGAAACTGTTTTAAAACGTCTGTATGCAGTGGTTGCAAATTCATAATTGTAAGTGAAAAGAGTTGTAGTGAAAAAAAATTATTACGAAACTCGACTTTAGAGGAGAAAAGACTAAACATGACGGTCGCAAATTTTCCACGACTCTTAAATAACACCAATACATTTTTTTTTTTTATTACAATTTAACTAGGCATTTTTTGGTTTTTTCCGAATTACCTCAGATCCGACAAAATATCTCAGGCCAGATTCAGGCTATATTCTTGTCGCGTGACATACGGGTTCATATTGTAAAGTAATGCGCGGTCTCTCGAACTCAACACGGCCGTGATCTGCATCAGTGATCATAAAAAAACAAATACGTTTTTCATTGGGTTTCGGGGACACAGGTATATTATTACAGGTATCCGACGGTTTTTAAAATTTGGAGCTGCTTCCGTTATGCAAAATGTTGTCTACTGTTTCAAACGAAAATCAAAATCCGTCAATGGTCGACGCGAAAGCGTTTTTTCTGTACAGTCGTTTTTGCTCGTCCGTGTATGATACAAAAAATTCCCGTAACGTTGTTATGTTTGCGAGAATCGTTTGATATATTATCAGTTATCGTTTCCGACGCATTGCGTCAAAACGTGTTAATCCGTATCCATAGCTGTTTTCTCGTACTCGAAACACTATAATGACGTACTGTGTTAAAAATATTTCTAAAATAACAAATCGCTATTTGTTGTTTGTGTCGGGTACACTAGATCTAACGATAGTCGTGGTGATATGAATTGTTTGATAGAAATTAAAAGTACCGACTTAAAAAGCGTTCGGTATTTTCCTACAGAGCACATTGTGGTCACACTGCTGCTCGCCCTTTCGCCTGCATCACATCGGTGTACGGCAGGGCCTCTCTGTATAATATGGTTTTAACAAACACTCGTCGCCGACGTAAGAGGTCGTCAGTCGTGGATGAAACGAGAATTTTATCGAGAATGAAAGAATTTTTTTTTTTTAACCATTCTATCGAGATTCATCGTTACGCACCACTTTTCACCGAACAATCAAACTATCTATTTTCATCTGCGTTCATTTTCGCTCTGACTCGATGCCGTACATCCGTCGGTTTACAACAATCTTGTCGTACGCACTGGCCGCCGCCGTGACGCGTGTCCGTTACATTGCCTAAATCTTACTCCTCGACCGACGTTGAAAACAAAAAATCTGCAATATCGCTCCTGAGGTTTTTAGTATTTAGTTTTAGTATTTTTTTTAACTTATTTAGTTATTTTACTACCGCAACCGTCGTCGTGTCCGGTGCTTCTTTCAAACTCGTTTTCTCTGTACACGGTGTTACGCGCATTCGTGCGGGTCCTCCGCGTTACTACGCGCCGGCGCGAAAAACGAGGATACTTACAAACTCGTCAAAAAAAAATTTGACCTAAAACGAAATTCGTGAATGTGAACTAGCGACACGTCGATCTTTTTTGTACATCGACGATTTTACTTGTGTGTTCGTTTTCCATTACCGGTTAGGTTAGCGTCGTAATGTACGAACGCCGCCGCCGACGACGGTCCCCGGAACTAATTAACCGCGCGCCGCATCGGTTGTTTGTGTACACACAGTCGCCGCGGTCTTACTACACTGCCCAAAGTAGTAGTAATACCTCCTATACGTCGTAGTAATTTATCACATTAATATCGTCTGCGATGCCGTCGTCGTCGTCCCGTTCCGGATAATCGCCCGAAACCGTTTGCGCGCGCGGAAAGAGCGTCGCGAATATACAGGGTAACGAAAAAGATTTTGGCCGGCGGAAGACCGCAGGGACACGGGCACTTCTGTACGGACAACCGACCGAAAACAGCGCGAGAAGCGGAAGATGGTCTGTAAAAACATTTTAGGTGGTGTTTTTTGGCGTTACGTCGAAGTGACTCCGGCGACCGAAACCGTGTCCCGACCGATTCAAAACCTGGGGGGCGCTCTCGAGACTTTTGCGGCGGAACGGCTGAAGGGATACACATACACGGTCGAGTCGAGGTCGTCGTGTCCACCGGGTTTTTGCAATCCTCCTCGGCGGTCGAGAAACGTGTCGGACTTTCGGAACGCGGCTGTAAATTTTCGTAGAACTACGTCTCCGCGGTTAGGTTTCGAACAATGGCTCACGGCGAGTTAAATCGCGGCCACGACGTACGCTGTTCTTGCAAGAGCACCCTGTACAATGTACTGTTTGTTACGTCGTGATAGGTCGTCCCAGCGCCAATCTGTTCGACCCTCGTTTGTTTTCCGCGGCGGCGGCGAAGGGACGGACGCCAGGGATGGGGCATCGCAACAACAACAACGGTTTTTCTTGTCCCTCGCCGTCGCCGTACGGCGGGCGCCGTCGCTGGCTGCGGCCGCCCGCACGTCGTCACCGGCGGCGCGCGTCACGGCCCGCGTTCTCAAAGGGACGCCGCCGCCGCCGTGGGCCAACCTAACCGTCGTCTCGTTATCAGAACGGTCGAAATTATAATTGGCTCGCGCGGGTTTCGATGGTTTATCATACAGCGCTTCTACAGCCTTTTGCTTGAAATTATCGCTCAACCGTTGTCTGTTAAATAGAAGTATCGAATATGATCGTATTTTGCACGTTCAACAATCTCATTTCAATTATTTAGTTTAACGTGCTTTTTTTTTTCTGTAATTATAAATAGTTGGATGTTTATCGTTGCCCCTGTACGCGTCCAGTGGACGACCGTAACAGTTTCGAGACTAGCTCGTATAAAAGTGTAGAGAGTTTGTATTGTATCACATTTTGTGCGTACATTTAAGACCGACTCGACGGCCTCCGAACGGTCACGCAGAACGAGTTCGATTTACTCAATATCCGGGTCGTAATTATTTTACCGAACTGACCACGGCGATCCCCTGACCAGAACATCATCGCCCAGAATCGTCTATCGAACGCGATTCGATTTTCATACGCATATTCTTAATGCATCATTGTAGCCTTCAGACCTATGTATTAATCCAAACTTTGACCATGTACCGCCGAACCACTGATCCGTTATCGTTTTTTGAAAAAAAATCGTTTTTGATTGAAAAACGTTTTGGATCGAACCGATATTCCAAGGGTTACACTATGCGGTTTTGAATACCTATCGGGGCGGAACGCTTCGGGGAAACATCTATGACTGCTACACAAACTTCTCAAATTTGTTTTTGCTGTGCGCAACTTCGACGCAACACGAAGTTTGAAAACGGCCGCTTGATCTGTATAAACGGTAAAAAACGATTCTTGTACAAGAAACAATACTGAAAATATACGTTTCAATACGTACGATAATAATAACGTGTGCGTGAAAATCAAGCGTGTCGAGACGTCGTCTTGCACCCTCTTTAGACCGCCGAGAAACACGCACGTGTCGAGTGGTTATAACACGATGATATAACGGATATTTGTAACAGTAATTTTGTAATTTAAACACGACGTATTTTGTCTTTCGGACTATTCGATTTCTTTCTTTTTTTTTTCCATAGAGAAACGTTGAAAGTAGATCATATCATATACGTAACACAAGACTTATTATTGTGTACAACGTGGAAAAGGCACCGTTCAAACTCGGCAACATCGAATGATTGATGAAAGTATAATGCGCTACCGGATTGGAAACCAGCGTGCCCGGCGGCGCTCCTGCGGTCGGGCGGCAATTTCTTTTCGTATTTCGAGGTAGTATTTTAGGAGTTACACACGCACACGGAACGAAACATATTATATTAAATATACGCTTAATCGCGTAATGCCTACCTAGTGATTACCACCGCGTCCTGTCCATCATCGATTAATAAGAGACGTTTGTTTTGTATTAAAAAATATTTATCATCCACTGTACCTACAGACCGTACGGTGTCCATTACATTATAATGTAACATCGTGTTATTAGAGACCTTATACAGCTCGTAACAGCTAATTATTTTTTGAGATCCAAACCTAATCGTACGCTACATAGGTAATCATGTGCGTATTATGTATATATACATTGAAAGGCTGTGCGAGTCGACAAATTTTAAATTCCGAATTTATACGATTTATATAAAAAACCAAGTGAAATTTAAAATTATTACGTTTATTTTGACACAATCGATTTAATCGTGTGGCCCCGACTTCCAAAACAATACACGAAACTAGCTGACATTTTTACGAAACATCGAAATAAGTTGAATACGAGTTCGAGAAGAGTTTCGAATGATTCCGAAACATTTTTAGCTAAGTGTAAAACTGTAAAATATTCGAAAATTTCCAATTTCTTTGTGGATTTCGTTCAATAAAAATTTATTTTTCCAAAAACAGTTTTGAAATATTAACACAAGATTGGCAACGTGTAAAGATATATGCTATGAAAAATTTCGAAAATCCATATTAAAATTTTTTTTTTTTGGTCATTTTAAGTTGGAAAATTGTCGAATATTGGTCGTACTTTTGAGTTATTTTTAGAAAAAAATTCGTAACTCAAACAAATTTGTATTATAAGTGTTGAAAATTTATTGTTTTAAACAAAATTTGCTCTCTGATAAAAATATCTTCAAAGAAATCCGTCCAGTTAATTTTGAAAGCGTACCTTAAAAAAAGTATTGAAAAACGGTGTAATTTGGTCATAACAATAAAACTACGCACTATTGTGCGATTGATACAAAAATACATATTAACTCCTCAAATAATGGTCCAAATGGTTCGACATTTTTACACGTTATTTAAATTAACATTCTCTATACCATGTGGATATGACTTTTGGAATTCGGTTTAAATTTGGTTTTTACCAGGATGTTTACTCGATAACTGAGCTCTCTCAAAATCAGGCAATGAATATTATTATAATGATATTGATTTATTGCATTGTTATGTTAAATGAATAGTTAATTTTTTAAATTTATTAACTAAAAAATGAAATAACAAAAAAAAAAATCAATTTACTTAGATTAAAGATTATCATACTTTTAATTCTCATGGTTTAGTACTTAGTACGACATTTCCCCAGCTCAAAACAATTATTTCCGTATTTTGTTTTAAAATTTTGCCAGTACCTTTATTGTTACTTTTATTGTAACACGTTTGTCGTAACTTTTACCGCATTTTCTGTGTTTTTTTCTCCGTACTTTTTTCGCTATTTAAAATAATTTTTAAATTTGAGATGTACCTACGACTGTGACTCATCTGAACAATGAAAAAAATTGAACTTTTCAAACAAAAACGATTGACAAATTGTAGCGTCCCAACATATTTTCAGCATTTACAGGTGAATCGCCTAAAATTAGACGCTACAAGATCATTCACGGTCTTCGCGTCGTTCACTATTATAATACAGCTCAAAAAAAAAAAAAAATACGCAAATGTCCCACTAAAACATCTTCTCAACCGAAATATACTTATTATAATAATTAAGTATAATTGTTTAAGACGAAGTTATTTTGTATATTCAACGAAGTAGCAATAATTACTAAGACCACGCCGTTTTTATTATTACGACGTTTGTACCTCGAGTTTGAACGAATTTAAAATTTGTAATTACCATTTACCGACGTGTAGCAAAGTAAAAATTTACAATAATATACGCAAAACTAATTTTATTTTCGCATTGTCGTTACATATATATACGCGACGGATGCGGTTAAGTTGCACAGAAACTTTTGTGTGTGTGCGTTTTTTTTTTCATACTTTTTTATGCGTCGTTGCATTCGTTTGAAATCAATTGTTGCAGTTATAAATATACACGATTTCAAGTTTATATTCTAACAAACTTTAAACCGACGCAAAACAATGTCGCAAACGCCGCAGATATTATAATTGTTTTCAGCTGTGTGCAATCGTTATATTCATATTTCTGTTCTACGAAAAATGTATGTTATTTTGCACAATACGAGTGCGTATTATTATGACGTTATCGCCAGGGAAGTTATAACTACTATATTTTATGGGTTTTCAAGTAACTATAAAAAAATCATGTCGATTAAAGTGCTATCGTGAAATTGCTAATTGGGTCATTATCCGAATTTGGTACTATTTGTTCGTCAAACTTTTTTTTGGAAATTGGAGTCGAGTTCTTACACTCTTTCTATTATTTTTACATTTGTAAACAGTCTTTGACAACTTTGTAAAGCAGGCACTCACTCAAAGTCGTAGTTTTTGAAATATATTAATTTAAAAAAAAATAGTCTTATACTAGGGAGTGACAAAACGAATTATGTACAACATCGTTTCTGTGTAAAATTGAAATAAAATGTATACATTAGAATAAAAACTTTAAAAATTTTACGAATGAGTTCCAATTTCGCACACAAATTCGTTTGACTTTTCTCATGACTCGTGAAAGTTACAAGTGATTTGGCGCAAACTGTAGTTTTAAAGATTTTTGACTCCTTCGTTTTTGCTTTAAACCTCAAAAAATAAACAAAAATTTTTAAAACACTTCAAAAACTGTATCGTATTACTTCTTAGAGCTAACCTATAGCTTTTTCGTGGTACCGTGTGTAAAGATCTGAGCACTTCTTCTACCGAAAAGTGTCCAAAAAAAAAAAAAACTCCATTGAAAACGATTACTAGACATTTTTTTTTTTGGTTTAAAGATAAAAATATGTTTTGTCTGCTTTTAACGATTCATACATTTACAATTATTAACATACAAATGAATATACGTGAGTACGCCTCCACAGTTTTTTATGTGGATTAAATAAAAACTACTTGTTCAGTTAAAAAAAAAAAAAAAAAATGGTGATTTCTTTAATTTCAATTGGATAATTTGATGTATTGAACTAACCAATATAATTTGTGTAACTATCAAAATTCATCTATTCCAGTAATGTGTGAAAGTTTCAATATATTATTTGAAAACATTTACGCTATTGTTGCCAAAAACAAACGTTTAAGCGTATGAAAATATAATAGTGTAAAAACGTCTGTTAACAAAAATCCGTGTAAACGATTTTTAAACACTTTACTAAGTAAAGTAAAGTCTTGCTTAATATATAATAATTATCATGTAATTATCATACATTATACAGAAATAAAACAATGATTCGTTTAGATTTTATTTAAGTTTCAAGACTCTAAACTGAAGGTTTCATGAAACAAACTTCAAAAGTTGACGAAATCCAGTGTTTTGAATTTCTGTGAATTTCTCAAAAATTGATATCGATTTTATTCTATGAACGCATTCAATCCTTTTTAACGATGTGAACATATTTTAAGAGATTCTTTTTTTAAAATTTTATGATTTTATTCTTTTTATAACTTAACGAGACCACGACAAAAGAAGTTATCATTACCACTTTTATATACTTTCGACCTATTACCTACCTATTTAGAATAGACTGTAGAGCCACAAAGGCGTTGTAATCCGTAGAATGAAATTCTACTACCCGAAAAGCGTTACACGAAAAAACGTCATTGTAAAATCAATATACAGTCCACGCTACGCTCGGAATCTAAAAACCACCATGCAAAAAATAATCTTGTTTTGAATGATAGTATAATATTATCTTGTATGCGAATTGAATTAGATGAGAGCAAATGCATTTAAAAACGATTATTTTTTTTTCCCCCATAAACCGCGGAGTCTTGTTTTGATCATACATATTTTATCTGTTGCTTACTGAAGCTGATAAAAAATATAAAGCAAATTCCGCACGGAATTATTGTGTACGTATCATTTTATAACATGCGCATAGACAACAAGTAAAAATATTATACGCATCCGCATAACTATAATTGCTTCATAACTCAAATTCACGCAGTACAAGTCCTGTTATACAGAATATGTACAATAACTTACACAGAGGTGTGTTATGACTGACAGTAAAATGTACCGTTAACGATACACCTAACTTTTTTATGAACATCAGAAAAATATCCATACGTTGCAGGTATAGACGTGTAAAAAAGCTAAACTCATTTTAGACCCAATATCGATCATCGAACGTTATATTATTTTCTGAAGCGCGAAACAACGACGACAAATTTTACTTCTTCATCGGAGTTTTTTTTTCTTTCGAATTTTCCTCTTAGTTGGACAAACACCGTGACGTATCAAGAATAATGAAAATTAATGAATAAAAAATTACACTACCGTCGTCGGGAAAAGCGTCGCTTTTAAAACACTTTTGGGAATAGAACAACAGACGGGTACATCTATTTCAGAGTATAATATCGTATCATGTGATACAACGACGTTCCTAAAAAAAAACGCCAACTACTCATATGATACATTTAGAAGTCAATATTACAACAGGCGTATTTATTTCGTTTTCGGTGTGTATCGTTTTAGGGTTATACGTGAAAAAAAAACACAATATTAACACTTCTAAACTTTCTTTACCAGGTTATTTTACCACGTATCGTTATATTAGAGCTTACAGGAAATTCATAAAGTACTGTCAGACAGAATGTTTTTTTTTTTTTTTCGAATTTTTAAACTTATATTAAGTTAATCTGTATAATAATATTAATAAAAAGCGGTATGTAAGAATAATTTTGAATTGTCATTTCTGTTATTGGCGCGTTCGGGACACATATTTCGACGTTTCGCTTCGTTTCGGTGCGTGCATGGTCATTCGGCGTGCAAACGAAACTAATTAGTTTACTGCGCTCGGAGATCAATGCGCTATCGTTTCATTGCTAAATTGAAAAAAAGATACTTACTATGAGCACGAGACAAAAAAAAAAAAATACTTATTAAAATCACTTGCCTAATTCACGTGCCGCAAGTGTCTCGGATGTCGTACAATATGTACCTATAACGATTGTCTTCTTTACGACGTCAATTTTATCGCGTATTTTTTCGTACCTACTGAAAAACATCGGAAAATCAAAAACACCGAGATCGTTATTATTTGAATTATTTAAACTGCAGCGTCCGTTTGTGAATTATTTAATGGTCTATCGATATAGAACACCCTTCTCATTTCGAATTGATTTATTACAATAATAACATGATCTACGCGTTATTGTCGGATCGTTTGACGCATAATTATACATGCTTCAATACGATACGTACACTTTTATTATTGCAGCCCACTACAATCCTGATTTGGCAAGTTTAGGTCGACACGGCCACAACGGTACTGTGTAATTTCATTACTGAGCATACTATGCACATATATATTATAATTGTGGCATCTACTTATTAGTAATTAATAATAATTACTCTAAAAAAAAACTAGTACTCACAAAATCAAAAAGCTATTTAAAATCCGTGTCCGTGCGTTGGTCGCGATGATTTATTAACGCGTTAATTTGTACCTACGCTACTTAAAGACAATGAACGTTGTATTATTTTCCAGACTGAAGGTGCCTTTTTATTTATTAGACATCAAAGAACGATTATTTTAAAATGTTAGAATAAACGCTGAACGAAATAGGTATTCATTTTGGTGGGCCAAAAAGTGCAGTTCCTTATGAAAAACGCGTATCGAGATACTCGCACGTCGTTGCGAACTGAAAGCTGAAACCCCGACGTTGAGGTCGATTGTATTGTCATCGTTGCTTTGTTTTCGCGTAATCGACGGTCACACTTTGACGACACTGTACGTTGTTTTGAATCATCTCAATTCTTTTCAAATCTGATTGAAACGTCCACCGTATACGAATCCGTATACTTAATATTATTTATATTATACATATTGTGTGCGTTTGGAGCATTTATTTTATTAATGGGTTTTGACGACAATGAAATGAAACAAGGGTATGAAAAAGCCTCGAATAAAATGATTTTACCCGATTCGATGTGGCGCACGATAGCATACGGAACGATTTACTAGTATACTGTAGCGTGCGTTAAACAGATCGAACGACGTATCAATAATATTGTACAAACGATGACACGGATCGCCGAACAAAAATCGTTTCCGTGTATATACGCACAATATTTACCCGTTTGTCGGTGTTTAATTAGTCCTTCGCCGTCACGTTAAAATCGATGCCGTACCGCAGAAATCGTGATGTTATTATGATTACTATAGGTATGTATTAAGACACAACACTCGTCGAAATTTCCCTCGAACGTTTTTATAATTTATTTTGTAGATCACGAGTGGGTTCGTGTAAATCGCAGCAATTCACCAGCGCGCTAACGATGTATCGATTTAACACAGTTTGACGCCGATCATTCAAATATATATATATAAATAAACGTGTCAGAGTATTTGTCTCGATCATATTTGAACCACCCTCGTATATGAACCAGACGCACGTGGAACGACGGATGAACCGATACAATTAGTGAGGGACATATGATAATATGACGACGTGACATATTATTGTGTACCAATACGAATGATTCAATCGTACTAATAGTGGAGGTACCTACTTTGAATACGATAGTTTTCTCGGTATGCCTACGATATGGACGAGAAATAGTTCTGCTCGTCTAAAACACGGCGTTCCGTAAGACTGATTATTTTGATACGTACCTAATTATTAAAACGAGAACGTAAAATTGACTACTCTAAATTCACTCTGACATCCAAAATAAATGGGCCATATGCGGTTGCGGTGGGTTTCAACCCATGCAGTCCAACGTTCCACGAACATCGCCAGCGAGTTTCGCTGTGCTCAGAGCGTAGAAACATAGGTCCTATAAGGCGATCCGAAAGTGAATAATTTTCTCCACTTCGCGGGAAAAAAGAATTTGCCAACGTTATTGGTTTGTACTCGCGTTTTTTTTTTCAATTTTCGAAAAAAACAAGATTTAAGCTTTTGAACGGAATAAAATAAAAATACGCGGTTTTCAAAAAAAAACGCATTCGTCCATTTAGGATCGTACGTAGTCGCAACGACTTTGCGCGTATGATACGAAACGCTAGGCTGTAGTACACAAATCGATTTTCGAAAAGTGCCGAGTAAACTATACCTAACAAATAAATAGACATGTTTCGTCATCATTCGTTTGTTTTTATAGTTACAAACATATCAACAACATAAAAATAAATCGATAACAGTATCATCATTTCGTTCAATAAATTGTAAATACGTGATAACATTTTTATCAATCTATTCAGTCTAATATAATCAAATAGTAAATAATACTAATTATAAAAACTCAATAGCGACACGTCGAGTTTCGCCATCACGTAAATTAATCAAAAAATGACTCGTCGATTTCGCCCAAGACATCGAGTTTTGCCAGCACTTGAAACATACGATTTCTCAACCATCCACGCACGATAATCCAAAAAAATAACGTATCAATTTCTGCCAACACACCACCGAATCGTGTTCTTGGAGATCGCTACAGGACGCGTGTATATTTTTAACCCCAAAGAGTGTAATGAATTTTTTTTTTTACGTTCTCACTTTTAATTACGTACAGGACCTGATATAAAATTTTAAAAAGAACCGTTGCAAACAAAACATTATGCAGGTCTAATAATGTATGGGATCAAAAAATTCCATCCGAATGGCTGGATAACTGGATATTCTTCAAGAGCAGTCAGTCGTAGGAGAATTTGTATAGGGATCTTGTGTGAGATATTATTTGAGTCGTGAAAATCAGATTCACACGTATAATTAACACAAAGCTTACCACACGTACTGTTAGGTACTGAAGGACGCCAATTTTGACGGACATCACAGACGATGGTTCACTTTGGTTGAATTCCTCGGTAATCTTAAAACGCGTCTGTTTTTGCAGTTTTTAAAACCTCGAATTTTCAGTTTAGGCTCTTAATACCGCGATTTGGTTGGAAAAACTTCTAAAATAAATTCATAAAACGTTATAATGGTTCCTAGACGTTTTTACTTGGTTTTTTTTTTTTCGTTTTTGCCGCTATTTGATCACGGCAACAGTATTTAGTATATAATATACCAATAACAAAATACAGGTGACCTGCATTTAATCAACCAGGAAAAAAAAACAATAATTATACATTTCTTACACCGCGGAGGTTGTTCATTCATTGAAACGATAGTATGTTTGAGTGTATTGAATATGTACCTACACATTTATAATTGAATTCGCCGAAGCGCTTTCTAATAATCTTTTATCAAACACTATAACATAATATGCGTATTCTTAAAATTATTATTACTTTTACTAGTGATATTATTATTGTCATAGTATGTTAGCTACATATATTGACGAATTCTGCGCGATTCATAAAGCAAAGGCGAGCGAGCGTATATTAGTTACCTAGTTTTAAAAAGTTAATTATTTTTTGTTTTTAACTTATCATACCATATTCATAAACTGCTGTTATAAACTGTACTTCATTAATATTCAACTCTTTATTACTGTTCCTCTTTATTGCTACAGTTTCTTTGACCCTTTTTTTTATTCCGATCATTATTATCCTCCTAACTACACACGAGTTGAAGATAGATTGGACTACGTTTTACGACGTGTGAACATTTTCGCAAAAAATAATAACTTTTTTTTAACTGATTTAAGTTCGTTTCACTTTCCGACCAACCTATCGCAGCTATAATCTTTTTCACTTACCTGCCCAACGTTGTCATCAGTCACTGATGCACATCCACTGTGGCTGTGCAAACAACAGCGGAGCAAATACACTCTTTTTTAGGTTGCTGGTACTTTACGATAAAATCTAAACCGATTTTGAATGAAGCGCAGAACTGTGAACGTTTGTAATATTATGTCATTTTTTTTTTAACAGTTGTTATTTCACAATAGCTTTGACCCCTCGAAACATTATTACGATCCAAACGACTGCGTGTTATGTGCCATAATATTACGGCGTTTAAACGAATTTTACAAACAGATCAATGGTTTTCTTTAGCTCTAGAATTTAATACAAAACGTCGAACACTACACGTTCTAAACCAGTCAGCGAATCCTGCATGTCGTAGATCTTTTATTCTTTTTTTTTTTTTTAACGATTTATCGCAGCATCTGACACGTTGCCGTCGTGTATCATCGAACGTAGGTACATTTGGTCAGTGATTCTTAAAAATAATACGCGAATTCACAGATTCGTTACTCACGAGAGAAATGTCTGATGAGAAGAAGAAAAAAATAAACTTTTACGTCGATTTGCAGGACTATTTTTTATCATTGTTTTCGATCGCGCGGTGTTCCTTTGGCGATTTCACGCGATCATATGGTGTGTTCGAGTCATTTCCGTATATCATTTGTTTTTGGCTCGTTTTCGAAAAACGATATTGTATGTACCCGATATCGTAAAAAAAAAAAAAAAGGAAAATTTTTAATGGACTTATAAAATTTCCTATGTACATCGTAAAACACAAAATTCAATTTTTCGGTATTTTTTTTCTATAATATAGATACTTACAATAATATATATATATATATATGTATATAGGTTTGTACATTTATTGTGTACTAAAAATACAATGATAATAATAATAAATTAATTAACAGCTACAAGATGTAAATAGTTTATATAGACATGCGTGTGTAATAGTATAATAGTACAGCAGAATACGTAAAAATTATTAAGAAAAAAAAACAATTACTATACCTACCGCTATTTATAATAATAATATCGCAAACGATACCGTTCGTATTATTATGATATTTACACGCTACACACACGTCGTAAAATGCAAAGTGCGAACGAACTGCGAAAGGGTTTATTTGGTATTGGGTTAACAAAAAAATTTTAAAAAATTAGTATACGAAAAAAAAAAATTACGTGCGATATAACGAACAAAAAATATTTTAACAAGCGCGTCGTACGAAAAAAACGTTTTATAACGATAACGTTATGAAATCGACAGTATTACGATATCGTATAAAATAGCGTGTAAAAACGACGGACATTATATTGTACATTACGAAAGTGAGTATAACGATATTATAATACACCGATAATGTTAATGATAATCAGCTACATTATTTATCCGAAAAATAAAATACGAGCGTTTAAAAGTTTGTACGGAATTTTTTTTTTTATACATACATATATTTTTACAACATTGTCTGTAAATATAACTAATAGTGCAACAACAAAATTATCTAGTCGACCCCCGAAAATCAAAATATTATTATCAACGTAGTACACGACAAAACGACGATAATCGTTCGACTTACTACGATATTTTTTTTTTTGAACTATTTCACAACGCGTATTCTCGCGTATTATATTAAAAATTACCTTAACAACACGCCGTTTGGCTACACACAATACGAAAAAGTATAAATATTATTACGCGACGTTTGCGTTTATGTACGCGCAAGCCGTGTTATAAAATCGTCGTTACATGTATACGGTGAGAAAGACTAGGACGCAGAAGTGGACTACATTATAAATACTAATATATAATATTTAACTGTGTGTGTATATAACTGTTTTGCACGTTTTTATAAAATTTACAAAACGGAGTATAATAATAATGTACGCTCGAACAATCGAATACGAGATGTTCCCTCGCAGAATTTTCGAAAAAAAAAAAAAAACGACAATTTTTTTGTTTTTTTTTAGAAACGAACGTGCACCGTGACTAAATCGAAACGTCGGTGACAAAAAAACAAATCTTACACGCGCTCGCCGCGGGTCCCCCGAGTGCGATCGAAACGCATTTTTTTTCTCGTCGTC
Organism: Hormaphis cornu; assembly: GCA_017140985.1. Classification (NCBI taxonomy): domain Eukaryota; kingdom Metazoa; phylum Arthropoda; class Insecta; order Hemiptera; family Hormaphididae; genus Hormaphis; species Hormaphis cornu. Next base: position 5,934,371 of record CM029359.1, on the reverse strand, counting down.
GTCATTCCGCGATGATATCCTCCCCCTCGGTACGTCGCGTTGAGATTGAACGACGACGGCGTCAAAAAACGTTACGACTGTACGTACGTGTTTATATTTTGTGTACAAAAAACAAAAAATAGGTATAAAACGCGAAAACCACCGTATCAAACGAAACCGTAACGTTTTCGTTCAAAATCTCGTTCCTCTATTCGTCGTACTTGACCTGATGGTCGGCGGCGGTCGGCGAGACGCACGCGGCGGCGGCGGCGGCGGACTGCAGCTGAGGCTTCTTCTTCAGTATGCCCATGTTCTGCGCGGTCTCCAGGAATATCTTGTGCTCGCTGAGCGCGGCCAGCGTCTCCCGGTCTTTTTTCTGCTCCTCGTAGTCCCTCTTCATCTTGGCCCGCCTGTTCTGGAACCACGTGATCACCTGCGCGTTGGTCAGCCCCAGGCTGGACGCGATCTCGTCCCGGTCCGCCGGCGACAGGTACTTCTGGTACAGGAAGCGCTTCTCCAGCTCGAAGATCTGGTGGTTGGTGAACGCGGTGCGCGACTTGCGTTTCTTCTTGGGCTGCGTTCGCGAGTTGAACAGGTTCAGGTGCCCGGAACTGGTGTCTGTGGAATGACGAAAAAAATTCGTTATTATCCAGGTTATTATACAGGCGCAGCGCCGCGTAATTCGGCACAATAAACGCTAAAATGTGACGGCGCGAAATCCACGCGAAAATAAAATATAAAAATCCTACGTACACGCGTACATGTAACGTATAAAAACGTTCAGAACGATTCACAAGTACAGCGTATACATTTCATATACATTTATCGTACACAATTCGTTCGTCTGTTTTACGAAAAACTCCGAATAAAACCGCTAATCAAACGTCTGATTCGTTTCGGTTTGTGGCAGACATTTTCAAACGGCGTGAACAACGTAATCTCGCGAAAACAAACGTACCACCGTTCTTTGGCTACACCGATGGCCGTCAAATGTTTTTTTTATTTCTAGTGGAGGATACAGACACTAGAAGGAATATTATTTTCACGCGATCTATAGGACAGCTGATACGAAAACTGTAAATACGGAGCTATTAACGCGATTTTAACAATCAATCACCAGTTTTTACGTCTTTATATAGTGTCTAAAGCACATCCCTATAGCGTCAGCGATGTTCGCAAACGCAATACACAGTATACTGGAAGATGTAACGGCCAAACGATCCACCCGTACATTAATAAGTAGGTATAGCAGCAAGCTGCTGTGTTTTGATTTTAAAACGAGAGAATGGTTAGGAATGGTTTTTCGAGAAGAAAGATCGGAACGCGTACACGCCACTCTGCAGCCAGAAATAAACTGCAAGTATCGTACGAAACGCTGCAACGGCTAAACGCAATAAAGAAGATTTTTTTCCTAGCAAATCATTGTGTGAATACATGAATACATAACACTGTAAAGTTGTTGAATTAAACACAGTGTTACGTGTCCGCACCTGAACCCACTCAAACTGTACCTCGAACGCCTTTAAACGGCGTTTCTAGTCTGAACTGTTATTGTTCTTTTTTTCAACACGCAGTTGCAGATTTCACGACGAAATAGACGCGCACGAAATTCTCACAGTCCGAAACTCGGTCGATTCCGAGTAGGTATAAAAATTTTAGCCCTCCGCCAAATTTTAACGCTCTTCTTCAAATCGCGCCTTTAGTCGCAGCTCTCGACTTTGCAAATGCCGTAAACGCATGTGTATAACGTTACAACGGCGTATAATAATAATTACTATTATGATCTATAGGCGAGTAGTTTATGGACACTTTACGATCGCGTCGCGTGTAAATCACATTTTAAACAGTGAGATCGCGGCGCGATTTTACGCGTGTTCGACCGCTGTGTTTTTTTTTTTTTAACGACATTAGTTAGCGCGTTTAAAATTTTTTATTATTTATTTTTTCGCCATACGCACTTCATCATCATAATAATATTCTATATTCGCGCATACCGCATAACGTGACGCATGTTTTATCGGCGTTCAAACGCGCGCGCGTTTTTTTCTTTCGCTTTTTTACTATCGCGTCAACCGCGATAAAAACCATCGACCGCGACTAATTGTCCAAACGAATAAATCTTTTCGTTTTATCCGCGAAACGAAACGCTGCGGCCTACAACGAAATGTGTAACGTTACGTTTAATTTTATTACCGCAAATAATAATAATTGTTATTATCGTTATTACATTATGTCGTCGACCCTTTGCCGCCACCACGCGGTTGTTGTTGCCGTCGCGTTGGCAGTTTTTCGTGTCCCACAAAAAAAAAAAAAGACCGAAAATTGAATTTTTTACGTGTTTTCACCCGTTTGGGTCGCCGCAGCCGGGGGGGTTTAACGACGATGAAATTCCGTCGACAATACCGTGCAAATAACATACGTATAACGTAGAACTTGGAATGTACGAAAATATAAGGGTTTAAAACGCCCTCTCGACAAACGACGGTGGTACGACCACCCGAATGTAACACCACTCGAGCTTAAGTCGGCCGCCGAGAGAACATAAACATATACCATCAACATATTATAATATTGTTTGTCAACTGACGCCCAGTAGGTTTTTTCGGACTTCTGGTATTATAACGACACACATCCGATTTGCATACAAATTAACCGTCGTTAATATAAACTGAATATCGTAATGTATTACGAAAATATATAATGTTACGTTCCGAGGCGTAGCAGTTTTTGCGCGGCCGCGTCTCGAAATTAATAATCGGCAAAAATGTCCGTGCGTACACAAACACGCCGTGTGTGACATAAATTATCGTGGTTATTAGGTACGAAAAGTTTTCGAAGGCGTCGAGAAAAAGAAAAGAAAAAAAAAAATAGGTAATAAAGTATACGCGGAGAGTGCAGAATAAAAAACAGTTTATTACGATGATAAAAAATTATTATAAACCGGCTGCTGCTTTGCTGCGATGAAAAAAAAAATAGTCGACCGAATTCCACGGCTAATTTGTAATCCGTGAATTTATACGAAATTTATTATTATCAAACATTATGCGTTCGTAAAATAATTTAACTAACGAGCAGCGTGACACACGAAACGTCTGGAGAAGCTCTCCGAGTTTCGTTTCTTTTTTTCCATTTGACACAACGGTTTTCCAACAATAAACGTTATAAAACGAAAACAATAGCACGGGTAATACACATACTGTTTTGTACGGTATGTCGCGGCACATGTTGTAAACGCGACCGGGAAATATAGGAAATAATGCGCTTTCGCGGACGACAGTAAGCCAACAACAAAACGGGTTGGCGAGTTAAATTTGTTTTGATCGCGCGAAAAATTTTCTCCTTTAGTCGAGTAAACTATTATTATTATTTCATTACGAATTACAACGATATAAAGCAGAAGAGTTGTACGTCACGTTGTCACACGCATTATCAACGTCTACGAACAGAATTACGTACAAACCACAAGTAACGTAATGATATAACGTCTAGTAATACGATTTTAAAACGGACAGGAATTGTAGAAACATTTGAAAAATTTGACTTTTAATTATATATATATCGTGTAGAATGTACACACTTTTCAACGTTTAATTATTCCTACCGTCGTTGTTTATCATTTGACAAAAACGTTTTCGGCAGCTGAATTTTTCCGGCCAACGAATGCCGATCAATTCGTATACGTAAACAAATATAGTTAATTTTTTTTCGACTAAATTCGGATTGAACAAATTATACTTGTATTCCGCCCATAACGTTGCGAACGTTTTAAAATGCTTTTTGTTTTTTTTTTCACTTGCAATACTTTTACACGGAGCGTTTTTGTCGGGATATACCCTGGGACTAACCGTCACGTAGTACGGTCTAAGTATATTAAAAATGCTATTTTGTTGTTACTAACTGTTCGAGTGCACAGCGTTAAAAAACAGTTTATAAAATTCGTTCCTCGTAACAAAAACAATATTAGATTAAAGCGTCGTGTTTCTCCGTCCGTCTGCTCGTGCAAATCGTTAAACTTCCTCGTTTTTATTTCTCCAGACGGTTTACACACCGATCCGACGTGTTCCGAAAACCGTTGTGGTCGCGCACGGAAAGTCCAGCGCGTTTTTTTCACTTCAAGTTTGTTTTTGCGAATCCTGGATGCATTGTTTCGAGGATGACGGCGAATCCTGGATGCATTTTATTAATCGATGTACGACAGCGCGAGTTTTCAACTACTGTCTCTGTTTAAAAGCGTTAACATCGTAATTCTGTTTCGCATAAACGTCGGACAATATTCGCATTTCGTGTGCACCCAAAAACACTATCATTTGGCCAGCGTTCTGCGGCGGCAGTGAGTGGGTGGCAAACGATTTTCTTTGTGTCAGCGGCACGTCTGTCTTTACCACCAGCACGACACTTGTACGTATATCTTACACTCGTAAAAATACAATAATGTGCGGTGTACAGTAATTTTGTTTTTTTTTCCATAACAATAATAACATTATTGTACACCGCGGCGACTGCACTACCCTGTTCTAAGCAGCACGGAAAATAACGTATATAATACAATATAATAATGCCGACCAATGTCACGGTTGGGTAATTATATATACTCAACGGCGGCGTCGGCGGCGGTCACTTCACACTTATTTTGATCCGTGGAATTTTTCGGGCCATTGTCGTCGCCGTCGTCGTCGTGACTCCTGAGAACACAGTTTTCGAGACTGGATTTCCGTTTTCGACGTGGCCGTTTTGGACCAGTCATTATTATTATTAGTCGTTATCATCGTTATAGAGCTGCCTGCCGCAGCTTGTGCGTCAGAACAATGTACGATATTACGTTCGTACGAAAATATCTCTGGAAGATGCAATACGAACGGGTAATATCTAATACGATATTGTTTTAATTAATGCGCGAATATATATCGACTGTTATAATGTACCCGGCAGTAATAACGTATTTTACAAACAGGCGTTCGGTACAAATGATATACGCGGAGGAAAACGGCGAGAACAATATGATAAACTAATTCGATTTTCGAACGTCCCCACGAGACCGTATAAAGACTCGTCCGTATCATAACCGCATGTGGACGCTAGTGACGGAAGTCCAGTAGCGAGCACAGAAATGTACAAAAACAAGAGGACGTAAGACGTCCAAAAAAGTCCGGTTTTTAATCGTCACGTCCTTCTCGGAAACTGCGAATTGTCATAAAAATTGTTGGCCTTAACATCACACCACACCCCCGCCCTGAATGGTCCACTCGAGTCGTCTTCGGAAGTAGGTGTTTTAAGGAGTATAAAGACGCCAAGGGTGTTCTAGCGAACACCGGGAAATATCAAGGGTACATTCATTATTAATTTGCGTTTTTTCGCGACTCTTTATTTTACGATCGGTATTGTTATAATTATTAGATTTAAAAATGTTTTATCCTTTATTTTTAGCAGACTTGTAGATTTAGAACAGGATAACAAAACGTATTCTTTTAATATTATTCCTTCCTGCAGTGTTCTAGCGCCCGATACGTCATTATTAAAAATACGTTGAGGGTTATCGGCACAACCGTCGAACATTTTATAGGTTGGATTAAAGCAAAAAAATTGTGTTTGTCACAAAAAACCACTCTTGAGAAATACGTGAACATTAAGAACAGTACGCGTTTTGGGGCTCTTCGGAGGTTTAGGCTGTCTTTTAAGTCTCCCCATTACAGGTTTTCGAAAAACAATCCCTCGTTTTAAGAATTTGCAGAGAAAAGCGTCCCTCTGCTGATCGCCGCGAACTCAGTGTTCGAGTTGCGCGGGTCAGGGACTGGATTCGGGGCCATCCAAAGCACTTAAAATCTTATGAATCGATAACTTACACGAGATTTATGTTTTTGTCAGTTCAGTATTTAAACACACGTTGGTTATAGCGATTAATTGAAGGAACCGTGTTTTCAATTATTAGGCACAGTATTCAAAACCTGTAAAATGTTTGCACTGTAATCCGCTCAAACGATTTGGATTCCGTCGAATCGGATTCATCCGTGTGTCGGTAAAATAGTATTTTAAAATTGTTGTACCGCGATAATCGTGTATAATACTCATCTCAAAATTAAATTCACGAATAACGAAGTGATGAAAATTTAATTGAATTTTTATACACGGATTATACATTATTATAATATACGGATTTTCGTACGATTGTATAAATAGCAAATTAGTAAAAATGATTTAATGTTTACGAATAAGTTAAAAACAAAAAGTTATATATATAGGACAGGTACCCGCCATTTTTCGGGTCCCTTCAATTCACTATGTAATAGTATAATACCTCGTGTACTTGCACCATTACTCGTCTGAATTCAAAAGGATCTGAATTTCGCTTTCGAATAGTTACTATTCCGTACGCCTGCACGGATTAAAGCAGATTACGTACCGCAGTATAACGTGATAACGTTTGATGTTTTAAGTATAATTTTGTAATTTATCAGTGCACTGCAAAAATAGAAACTATTATTGAAGTCGACGCGTATAAAACTAACTGCCATTATTTTTTGTGCAAAATTATGAAACTTTTGTCGGTAGAAAACGTTGTTATGTACTTGTTTAATGACCCGCGGTGTGCAGTCATACCTAATTTAAACATTATTTAAGCTGTAAAGAATGGCTTTCGAATTTCGTACGGCTCGCACAATATTCTGCAGTTTATAAACTCCGTACCTACATATTATGTACTTATGCGTTTAATGATGAACCATATTGCACTGTTATATGCGAAACAACAGTATGATCGAACGTAACATGTTGAAATAACTCGAATTATGGTTACGACACGTTTAATTAGGCGTGTCTGAACTGTACGGGATAAAAATATACGACACGTGGGATCGATTACGGAGAATAGAAGGACGACGATGTTATGACGTGTACTACATTACATACTACACCCATAGTTTTAAAACGAAAATGTTTTGAAACAGTTCAAGAGATGTAATATAGAAGACGCGTTTAATCCGGTGACCGTTAAATACCCGCAGAGTGTTCCCGAGGCGGTAAATCGAAAATTAAATTAAACGCGAGAAAAAAATCCGGGATCACTGTAGGTCGCGTGGGTAGTTTGACGGAGTAGCGACGGAGAGCTTTGCGTGAGTGACTAGTTTTAAAATTCGTGGTTTATAAACGCATTATTTCGTGTCTGAAAGCATCGATAAATCGTTGCCTTCGAAAATATGATTCTGAGCGAGCTCAGTTGTCTGTCGTGACAAATTTAACAATAAATCCATTTATCTTTCGTATTTCGGTATCACGTAAAAGTTTCGGTCCGATCTTTTATTTTGGATGTTACGATCGAAAATAATCTAAATCGATGTGTAAAAAACGCGATCCCTGTAATTATTTGCCCCCCAATAAGAAATACACGGCCGGAACGACGAGTTTAACGACAAAACAATAACGCGAAATCGGGGCTACAAACCCAAATCGCGTTAATCACCGATTTCTTGAATTTTTTAAACCGCACACGTAAAAACCGTATTGTTTAGATCGTGTTGAAGTTTCGAGACATAAAAACTGGAGGTTTCACGTTGCGTTGAAACTGCGTAAAATTGCGTAAATTCAAAAATTTCAACAAAAGACACTCGAAAACGATGAAAATCGATTGAACGTTCAGCAGCAAACTCCTCATCGAACCCTTCTTAACGATACGTGTATGAATTTCGAGTCGAACGGATCGATTTCGAAAGACGTTTTCGTTTGTGGCTCGCAAATCCAAATTTCAAAAAACCGCATTTCAAACAAAGTAGGATCTATCTTTTCAGGTATCGCGTACACGTTAAAATCGGAGCTCTAACTTTTGATCGCGGAAAAACAAAATCGTAAAAAAAATTTTAACAATTCTGTTGAACCTCGTTAGTTTGAAGGATAAAAATTTTGGTACATCGCTGTTCGTGTGTTGAAAATTTGAAAATCAATTTGAACACATCAATTTCAGGCGTAATAATCTTGAAGAATGAGTGTAATAATCATAACATTTCGTTTATTAAAATGTTGAAATTCTCAGCAGTTGCCTACTTTAACATAATACGGCAATGTTTTGTTTCCCGGGCGCCCCGACGCCGTCACGTATTTACCCTGCAGCCCGAATCGATATTTTATTTTTTCGTACTGAACTGAGGGGGGAAAAATTTTTGATTTTTTTTCGTGCGTCCGGAGTCTGGGTGCCCCCCCATCCCCCCCCGGATCGCCCTTTAAACGCCCCGGCTAAACCCCCCCCCCCGGTCGGTTTTGGTAACGCGCGGCCGGGCGCGGCCGGGGAGAGAGCGTCCGGCCGCCGAACTGGTGGACGCGCGCTCTCGTACTATCGTGGGAGGGGGACCGGGGGGGGCGGCCGCGGTGTTACGGCGCTACGGTAAGTTACCTCGGCGGCGGCGGCGGCGGCGGGTAATAGCCGCGGGGCCGCGCCCGTCTGTGTGTGTCGGCGGCGGCGGCGGCCACATCAAAGGTCCCGCGCATGGCAGGTGTGACTAAACAGCCGAGGCGGCGGCCCCTCTGATCGTATCGCTTCTTATTACCGTCGTATTATACGAGCCGACCGACCGGCGGCGGCATTCCGGCGCGCGGGTTCTCAAAATGTTGTTGGCCGGGCGAATTAAAATTCGGGGGGGTTTTTTTTTGTTAAAAAACAGGACGATTTTTCTTTTTTTTTTTCAGATTCCGAACGTCACAGCGGCTCCACTCAATGTCCGTAACGCGTCGCGACAGTGTACCCCGGAAAGAGCGCACCGATTTCTTTCTACACGCATACTTCTGTTTTGGAAAATCCAAGGGGTGGTACGGGGTCGATTGTTTCCACTACCCCTAGTCTCTTGCCGCGGCGGGGAAGAAAACCGCGGAAAAATTGCCGAAGACGGGTCCGTCCGCCGTATTTCTCGCCGTGACATTGTAACTACGTCGAGGAATCTCATAGACGGTAACGGACTGTGCGCAACTCCGGGAAGATGTTCGTTTTCGTCCAGGGGCGGTTTACTAGACCTCGAGGTTTTTCGTCCACGAACGGGTTTATTTCACTTGAACACGACGTCGGTCGCACTCCAACGTACCGAACGTGCGCGATTCTTTTACGATATGATCTGTATAGTCGTACTCTGTTTACACCTCGGGAGAACCCCGAAAATCCAACGCCACTGGCCAGGGGCGAAGGGCCGCGTCGTAGGCTACCTTACGCGCGTGTTCTCTCAGCTGCGGTTAGGTTATCAAACGAGTAACAAAAAGCAGGTACGAAACGTACACGTGCAAATACAATTGTATTCGGTGAAATGGAAAAACAACAGATTATTACAATTCATTGAAAACAAACGGTTCAAACAAATAATTACACACGTGTAACACGAACATGACGCTGCAGCGGTTCGATAATTGAAACGAGACACCGCGACAGTTCAGGTCCTACCTTGGATTATACTCGAAAAAGTGTACACGAAAACAAATCTGGACGTTACACAAGAATCGGAAATATCTTAATCAGACGTATTTGAAAAAAAAAAACACCCTGTATACAGCGGTGTCGACCATACACATAACATTTGTACGTCGTGTACGCGATAATCCATCTAAACACGTGTAACAACCGCTTAATAATATACATGATATACGTAACAATACTGTAATGGATCGACGCTTTCTATATGTACCGACTGCGCGTTATTTTAATAACGATGAAAATTTAATTTCCAACCACATCCAACCGTTTATCCCGTGAATCCGTATTTCAGTACGGAATACGTACGAAAACGAGGTGATGCATCACCTCGATGCAGCCTATGATACTCCGACTACGTAGCCCACGTTGTACGCCCCCGCAGCTGTCGCAAACGATTTCGTATGACGACATTTTATTACGTTGGACGTCGTAATAGCGCTGACGCAGATCAAAAAACAATCTTTTGACGTGTCACACGTTGGGTTGGGTCGGGTTTTTTTTAGATAAATTTTAGAGCATTCTTTCCGCTATAGAAAAAAATGATCGCAGGAAAAAACGTAGATAAAAACTCGCCCAACAGACGAACGTGGTAAGTACGATAATATAAATTGAACATAAGGAAAGATTACTCGTCGGCCAGTTTCGTCGTTCGAAAAAATTCGTGATATTTGTGCAGGAAGCAACAGGGAACGGACGAGCAAAAACAGGGAAAATTTAAATATCACACGGGTACGTTTTTGCCCCGTCTACTATAACCGCGGGGAATTTATACACACGTTAAATCGAACTTTTTTACGATCGTCGAATTCGTTACGCGATATCGAGACCGGAAATCGCAACACGCGACTCGTACGATAATATCATAATAATAATACCGTCGTACAAAAGCAATAAAAAAAAGATATCGGCTTAATAGTACGCATTATTATCATACACAACGTCATTCGCACTCGAAAGTGCCGCGGCGGATCGACGAAAACGCCGATCGTATCGTGCGAAACGAATAATACCGAGATATTATGGATCAAAACGCGTTGTACGAGTATATTGTTGTCCCGCAGCAGTGCTGTTGGGCAGTGTTTAGTTTTTAAATTTTTTTTTTTTTTAAGTACGCCATTATACGTTTTATCGTAGCTCGCTTGGATACTCAAAGTTTGAGAACAAACATTTTACACAAGTAGATACCAAAATAGTAGAGTATATTTTCCTTAAAAAAAAAAAAAAACGTACGCGTTTACTACGCAACGAAAACGCGATCACGAAACGACATTTTTTTTTTTTACATGCCGAGTGCAGCGAATTTTACAATGTGGTTTTTTTTCCCCCGTGAAAGGTCCTATGAGCTTCGAGGGGTCACAAATCGGAAAGTTCAAAATTGAAAACGTTATAAAACTAAGGAGGAACATTGTACGGCGAACGTGTCTGCGACTCGATTTTGTTTTTCAGCCGTAACGTCCAAAACGACGATCAGAAACGTAGTATTAGAAGAGGTGTACGCAGGTTTTCGAAAAGTTTACCAGCGCGCAAGTAGTAGTGCACTAGACAACAAGCAGATCGCTCGTATGCGCGGAAGGCGATGATTTTTCACTGCAGATTTTCAAAAAAAATGCGTGTTTGAACCGGCTACTCCGTCAAACTACTTTTTAGTTTTTACACGAACCCCACACGATCCTTAGGCGAACTCGTTGGAGGTACACATATTTATTAGTGTAGTCACTACGATTTCATCGTCTATATAATCGTTCGATAACGACGGTACGACAAACGCGACAGAAATGTCAGTTATCGCGGGTTTTTCAATTTTTTCGAAATTCGAAATCCGTCACGAAACGATCGACGCGCGTCGCATTAAACACAGGAGGACGCGAACGACTAAAAATTATGTTTCAGGCGCTTTGACCATCATAAGTGCGTAATTAAAAAGGACAGGCTAAAATAATTAGAAAAACAAAAACGAGCACTTCGTTTTCCCGCGCGCTTCCCAAAAGGCAAAAACTAAAAACTTTTTTTTCACAGACACATATTCTTCCCGCGAATGATTAACAGTATTTCGCCTATCGACGTGACGTTTGTGTGCGTTTCGACGTGCCGAGAGAGAAAATTCTATTCAATTTTTAAAACGAATTTACTTTCGAGGCGTTTTCTGAATAACCCGAGTCCTTTCTTTCGCGCACTGCTCGTGTGTTGAGAGTGTACGCCCGTAATTTTGTGAAAATTTTCTACGGGAACAACCCTGGGTATAGCCGGTGTACGTCGCTGCGGTTTTAAAAGTTTTCCTGCGCGAGCTGCCGGTGGAGGGCAGACTGTTTATGGCCGGCAGACTAGATACTTATATTGTATCGGTGCCCACGATATAACCAACATCTTTTAGGTCGACCGGCTAAACAACAAAGGATCCCCGCCGAACCAATTAATGACTCAGCCGTATTAATTAGCTTCAGTCTTACATCGCGGTGTATCGCGGCCGCGCAGTTGTCTAAAGAGAATTATGTGATGTGTAAAAAAAAAATTATAAAAAAAAAAAAATGAATGCCCCTTCTAATGGTTTTGTCGAGGCTGATCGATCTCGTTTCGTTCTTTTGTGTTCGGGACGCGTCGACGATCATATTGTATAAACGAGGCACCTTCTAATCAAAATTTTCCATCATCCATCACAAATGATACACGCGCGGCAATAACGACGTATTATAATATTTATTTTTTCGTTTTTTCCTTCAGCGCTTTACGCCCGCCAGTAATCGCGTGGTAAAGAAGACATTTAAATTTAACGATAAAAACTTTTATCTTTACTAGATTTAATTCATTCCGAACGTTGTGTGATCGAAAAAATCGATGTGTAAAAAACACGCACACACACACACGGGAATCTTACGACAAAACATAACGACGTAGAATCGGGGCCATAATCGCGTTTACCGATTTTTCGAAATTTTTTAACCACACGTAAGACCATCTTTTTTGGACCGTAATGTTTTCGGCACTCTACACGCAAAAACTAGACGTTTTACGGACAAACAACTGCCGTAAAACAAAAATATCAAAAATTTCAAGCAGCGAACCCTTGTCAACGACGTACGTAGAACTTTCGAACTTTGTTTTCGTTTTTTTGCGCTCAACAACTCCGAGAACGATCGACATATCAAAATACGCTACGCGTATTACCGTCTCGGGGATCGATCTTTTTGAGGTATTTCTTTTTATTTTTTTGCGACAAAAAGACGAGTGGGCCGCGGTTTGTACACACACGGGGATGGCCCCATAGGAACGCTGCAGACACACTCGCGATGAAATCAACGGCGTATCGTGTTATAACACAATGTTGTATTGTACGTTTTTCTAATAAGAGATTGAATTAAACGTGACAAGGCGATATTAGCCCGGAGCAGCAGCAGTCGAGAACGATACAAAGCGAACCGCTAACTAGCGTCTCGCGATCGTCGACGGATTCTGTGCACGACGAGCCCGTCGTGTACACACGACGTTCGACGGATTCCGGCGATATTTCTTTATTATTTTCACGATTGACAATTTTCACTGTTATTATTTCCGTTACTGTGTCCGGCCATTTTTCACCCGCAACGGAGAACGGGGTATGATACAGTGGAGTGTGTATAATACACGCGTACCGAGCCAAAAATGTACTTTTCTTTTATGGACGAGCACACGCGTTTGCACATCGTACAGTCGACAATTATTGTTGAAGCCTTTTTTGTAATACACGCTGTCGGGGTATCCGAAGAACGCGCCAGATCGAACAATATCGGATAAACGTCTCGTCGGTCCCGAGAAATCTCGACGCCGTACACGTTCATACAACGTTTTCGACACGATTGTACAGAGGTGTATCGAAGATCGGTCGACAAACTATAACATATCCTTTTGCGTTTACACGTATTCCAGTGTCGGAAAACTCTTCGTGCCTAAAAATACGTCAGTTTTTCAAAGGTATCGAAAAAAAACACTCGACAAGTGCGCTCTCGGCCGGTATCCGCGATATTACGAGTATAAGACGAACGTGCAAACAGTCCCGCGCAACGATGCGTGGCGTTTTTCTCCTGACAATTGTATAATACGAGCCAAAACGTAGTTTTTTCCGCCAAATCGCCAAATTTCGTTTGATACTGCGGCCGTAATCGGCAAAACATCGATTCTTACCCGATAGATGCGCGTCGTACAATACGAACGATAATAAAAAAATTAATAAATATAACCGCGTTTCCTATGCGACCTTGCTGTGAACACACACACACACCGCGGCACAAATAATCGCGTACCAATAATTATTATATTATGTTACGCTTAAAATACGTAGCTGTAGTATACTGTAGTTTCGCCCTTTTTGCTGCCTCGTAAATATGTGTAAAGAAAAAAATTAATAATTACAAACAATGGCCGTCTACGATAAAATAATGTACACGTCGCATACTATAGCCGATTTGAATGTTGTTATCGAGAACCGTGCACGACACTTGTGTGCAGAACACGTTAGCCGCTCCGACAGTGTACATAATGTTATTATTGCGCGCGGTTGTTGCTCGAGTAGAAGAAAAAAAACTTCCAAAAACGAAATAAAACCGAAAAAGCCGGTTAAAAGTCAGTACAGAAGGTCGGGTCCGGGTAGTTTGACGGGGTGTTTGCGACTATCCCTTTGGACGGGTAAACCGACCAGGATGAAACGGTGTCTTCGAAAAATAAACGATTCTCTCGGGACCGCGTCCGGATCGCCAGATTTCGGCAAGTGCGGGGTTACGTTGTGTTACAATAATCGCGAACGAACTTGGGCCACGAAAATCGAACTTTTCGTCGAACGAAAATAAAAAATGGACATTTTCAAAAACGCTCGAAACGAAATCAAAGCCATTTTTCATTTTTTTGCGATTATCAACGAATCGAAAATCCCGACCGTGTTTTGTTGTAAACCTTATACCGGTCAACGGCCGTAATGTATAATTCGACCGTACGATGTCATACGGACGATCGCGGCACGTTCGATCTTAATAATATTTTTTTTTTTTGCCGAAATAATGAACCGACAGTAGTTCTTGACGGACAAACACGATGCGAATAACTTTTATTTTGTTCGTGAACGATTTTCCCCGTCGAAACGTCGTCACGACGTTTAATACACTTTGGTCGACACAATGCTCATACACCTGTTGTGCGATATGCGAAACGCGTGTTGTACAAGTTACAAGAACGACGTTATAAAACACTCTACGTGTTTGTAAAGATCGGCGCAAAACGTCGTGGCGTAATGCGATGACCATTTTCTTCTTCACCGTGCAATATACGCGCATCATGACGTATAAATTATTATAATATACACACGAATATAACATAATATTTTACGCGACCGGACAATAACACCGCGGGTGGCCGTTTAATTTACAATATTCGAAAAAAAAAAACACGACGGAAGAAAAGTGTGCGTATAATGGGCATCATCCTCCTCTCTCGTCTAATTCTCGCAGCTCGCTCCACGCGTACACAGGCATAATATACTAGTACGTATTTTAAACGGTTTGAATTAGTTTTGGGATCGAATTCGCTACGGACAATTATTATCATTATTATCAAGCATCCAATAGTAATGTTACACTACTTACGCACGTTTACAATTTCGTACGTTATAAATGTATTGGTTCCTACGTCTCTCTCTCTGCAGTCTAATTCAATCTAATGATTGGTTTGCAGCAATTTCCATGCTTCTCTATCACTAGCTTTTCTTCTCTTCAGTTCTTGGTATGAGTTACTACATCCTTGATCTTCCATTATCTGACTTATGTATTCCCCTATGGTTTTTTCCGTCGATTACACCTTCTAAGATTAGCAGCCCGTCATGTCTTAATATATGACCTATTATTATTCGTTTCGTCTTTTCTGTATCCACATTGATTTCCTCTCCGATACCTTTTCTAAAACTTCTTCATTAGCGATTCTATCGGCCCAACTTATCTTTTGCATCCTCCTGTAACACCACATTTCGAATAGGCCTCTATTCTTCTCATTTCTTCTCTCGCAATAGTCCGTGTTTCACATCCATATAACATAATATACGTCATATTTTTTAAAATAACGCGTCGTATTTCACCGGGTGTGGCAGTCGCTAAAAAAAAAACGTCTACGGTTCGCTCGGGCCAGCGTACGAGTCTGCAGTGCTCGACGCTGCGGTGTCGCGGCCGACTCGACGTTTATTCAAACGGCCACTCACCGAAAGTCACTCTCCGAAAAGGCGTTGGCTATTTACATACTTATTATTTAGCCCTTTCCTGCGACATTTTTTATAACCCGATTTATTTCGATCGTCAACCAACGTTAGTTTTTGTTTTCGTAGTACGCGAACAGTTCGTCAGGAACTCGGTACATCCAAAACCTTCCGAAGATCTCAGCGGCAATACATATATATAGCCTCTCCTATCGTCACGCCTCTGTACCGAGTAGACGACACCTCTTCTTTGTTAAAAATCATTTCGCCCCTTGTGGTACCCGCCGATTAATGGTAGGCGCATCATAAGAAAATACCGCGTTTAATCGCTACTATATTTGTGGTTCCGAATCAAACACCGCCAGTAGTAATAATCAGCAACCTAATAATAACAAGACGTCGTGTGCTATAAAATATCAATACAATGTGGTAGGTACTGCGAACATTTCACGAAGTTTTGAAATGCTTCACGAGTAACGAAAAAAAAAAAACAAGTCACGGGTATGCAGTCGATCAGTATGTAACTCGGGTGGGTTAAAAATTGTCCAATATTATGATCAAACTGCAGACGGTCACGTCACAATCGCATTGTAAAATTTTAAAGTTTTACACCTCAGAACCGCATGGTACGGAGAGATAAAGTTTTTGTTAAATCACTCAACGGTTGAAATAAACGCGACTTTTTTTTTTTTACACGGCACAGTCACACGATGCTGCACGGTGTGAAACGAGCGCCGTGAGCATTAAAACGACGTTACGTCTTCAACGTCACTGCGCTTTTTATAACGACGCGGACGGGGAACGCTCGAGATCGCACAGAGAAACGACCGGGCAAATACTACATTTTACCCGAGTATAATAATTGGCCGTGCCATTTGCTGTCTAGTTATTTCAGCAGTTTTTTCCGTAGTAAATTTTTTATGAACATACAATAATTATATCTTTCGAGTGAACATAATATAAAAACACTTTGAAACAAAAACATTATACAGGTACAGAAAGATGTGTCGGAAAAGTGGCCCAGCGTGTAATAATATCGTTGAAAACGTGAGAAATATTATCATCACTACTAGATTATGTGAAATACTACTTCGGGAGACGCTAATATTTTAGTATACGAGATTTTTCGCATCTTATTGAGATGAGACGCATACTTAAAATGTACAAAAAAAAATCCTTTGGGGAATCCTTTGTTGACCATTTAGGTCCAACCGAATCGTAAACGTATTCAAGAAAAGTATTGTTGTTCGATAAACGCTAAAACCTATAAGTGCAGGTCAAAGTTACGGATATACCTGTGATAAGTTCTCTTTTTATATTTTGTAGTTTTTTTTTTTTTGTGTTTTACCATTACTGTTTGATTATAATGTATATTATTTTTGTTTAAAAATGCGTACGAAATTTCGATTGATTGCTCCCTCCAAAGCTTGCAAGGAGTATTTTTATTTTACGTATATTTTTTTTTGTTGTTATAGGATTAGTTGTTGAAAACTGAATTCC
This sequence comes from Hormaphis cornu, assembly GCA_017140985.1. Taxonomy (NCBI): domain Eukaryota; kingdom Metazoa; phylum Arthropoda; class Insecta; order Hemiptera; family Hormaphididae; genus Hormaphis; species Hormaphis cornu. The sequence goes on along the minus strand of CM029359.1, from coordinate 5,917,248 downwards.
ACCCTCAATAATCAATTTTATTCAAAAATCGGTTAATTATTTGTTTAGTTCTGGAACTATACTGCAGTAGCTGAAAAGTTACGGCTAAGTGCTAAATATTTTTTAACATTTCAACTCATCCGCGCGTCTAGTCAATTGTTCAATCTCGTCGGTCCGACGTTGAAAGTTTTACAGTAGATTATTATCGTCGTTGCCGAGTTTACTGTTATTTTTTCTATCGCTATCTGCGAGTGGTACCGACGACCGCAAAACCGATTCGTTGATTTTTCAACACTCGGACAATTTCCCCGAGGTCGATACAATCGTATCGCGTTTTACGACTCGTTTTGGCAACAGGAAAGTAAAAAAAAATAGTAGTAGTCGGCTTCTCCCGAACCGAGCTCGTTTCATTTTCTATTTTAACGCTTTGACAACTCGATTCGACAGCGCCGTCTCTCGGACGACCGTCGTGTTATTTTTTTTCATAAAGCGGTTTCTCTTCGTCACGTTTACACGACAACATTATCGCGTCATTTAAAGGATTACAAGATGTAAGCGTAGGGTCCCGGGTATTTAGTCACCGTCTGCGCGCGTCCGTCTCTTACGATCGGCCGCTTTCACGACGACGATGACAACAACGATATAACACGATATAAATCACCATTAAGCCGGGGCGCTTTTTCTCTCTCCTTTGATTTCGTTTAATACGTACGTATTTTTTTGTCAGGGACCAAAAGAAAGAACGAAACGAGCGTGTACAGGTACCAACACAATACGCGCGCGCGTGTGTGTAAAAATGATGTCATATTTTCTCGGTGCAGACGGTTGTAAATAATAAAATAACCATCACGTATTACTGTATGTTAGATACCACACGGGTTACGGGCGGAACGGTAAGATGCACAACATTAAGTATCGGTTTAGACGGCTTTAATTTTCCCCGGTGCCGCGCGCCGCAAAAGAGGTGTCGGGACCGGGGTGTGAGCGGGCGGTCTGCGGAGGCCACACACAAACACACCCGAACCGTATAATCAAGCAGCTGCCGCCGCCGTCGCCGCAGCTTCTACATAATAATCCGAGCTCATATACAGGTGTATGTACGCGTTTTTTTAACTGTATTACACTAAATATCGCCCCTAGAAGCGCGTGTGTTTTTTTTAAATTCTGAGCGTCACCGAAGAATGTGTTGTTGGTTTTTTACGTGGACACTTTTTCCAGTAGAGAATCCTGACCGCGCGACACAGATCCGAGACGGCACCTCGCGTACAAGGGGGTTTTTCGAATCGTTCTTTTTGGAAAAACGTCACGATTTCTGAAACTGGTTCCACACGAAATCTACGCGTGCGTTTTAGAAAGGTTTTACGAGCTTGCCGGCGACATTTCGATCGGTCCAAAAGCTTTGTGCTAAAAACAGGAAAGACAAAAGTTTTCATCGTTAAAGTACACGGCGTACACACTAGACAACCGAGCTCGCTCAGAATCGTACTTTCGAAGGCAATCGTCGCTTTCAGATATGTGAAACAGTGCGCGTTCGAACCGCAACAACCAGCCTAAAGCGTGGTCCGTCAAACTACCCACACGCGACCCAGAGTGATCCCGGCTTTTTTTTTCCGTTCTGAGCGACAGCGCGTATCGTTTTTTTACAGTGACGTTGTTTTCTTCTCCGTGTGAACACTTCAAAAAACACACAAGGAACGCTCCTTCGATTCGTACGTGTTCAACACGAGCTGTCTGACGAGGTCAGGACTATTGTACTTTGACGGGTCGGAAAACTAGGTTGAATTTGACCAAAAACGTTAAAAATCACGGCGAAAAAATGTACTACTTGACACGATCGATTCAGTTTTTCGACCGTAACCTCCGGAAAAATCGACGGACCTAGCTCTCACACGATATCGTCTTATGTAAGATACAGGTGATTTCAAAAATTTCTTTGTGGTTTCGGTTCGGTATAAAATAAGTGTGAAAAGTTTTGAACACGAGGTCGACAACGTAAGACGCATTTCGAAAATCCATGGTCAATTTTTTTTTTTTTTTATTTGGAAAACAGTCGAAGATTGGTGGTCATACTTTTGACTTGGAAAAAAATTCGTAACTCGCACAAATGTGTTATTTAAGAATTGAAATCGAGACAATATAAAACAACATTTTCTATATGATAAAAGAAATTTCAAAATAATCTGTCCAACAGATTCCGAACGCGTACGAAATAGGTGTTGAAAAACGGTGTAATTAGCGGTTACAACAGTGAACTATGGCGCAATCGATACTAAAATCGTCTTAACTTGTCAAATAACGGTCCAAATGTTTTGGAATTTTCACGCGTTATTCGAATCGATATACGTTTTTCGGTACTTCCGGACGATTTTTTCGTTTCGGTTTTTACCAGGACGTATACCGGACAACTGAGCTCGCTCAGAATCGTATTTTCAAAGGCGATTATTACTCTCATTGCTCTCGGATATTAAATAATGCGTATGAACCACAACCTCTAAACCATACAGTGACCCAACCAAAGCGTACAATATAGTCGTTACTCCGTCAAACTAACGCGTATTGAGGTACACAGTGTTACGAATTTTTTTTCCTCTCCTGTCTCGTCGGTGATTCTCTCTTGAATTATAATACAAACGAACCTATCTACTCGTATTGTTTTTTTTCTTTTTTTTATACATACATTTTTACAGACGTGTGCAACACGATTGAACTGCACGCGACAATTACGACGACAGGGGGTGAAAAAAACAGGTCGTGGAGAAAAAAACAAAACTGGTTTTAATTTCAACCGGCAGATATCATAACTGCGCGATTTCGATAAAAATTACATCGACACCGACGACCGGCCGTTGCTGGGCCATCGCGGCTGATGCCGATCAATAGCTAAAACTATACATGTATAGCAGCGTAATAATATGTGGTGACTCGATGTAGTTCGATAATCGGTCGAGCTTATTACGCGATAAAAAATAATATCTAAGCGTTAAAAAAATCAAAATAAAAACCAAGTATTTCTAGTCGGCGATTCGCTCGCTCGAACTGTTCAAATCTTGGCAAAGCACTGTAGCAATAAACCGCGTTATTACGTGAATATAATATATACTTATTTGTATTATTTTACGAGAGAGAGACGTGTCGATGAAATTTGAAGAATTCCGACAGAGTACGTATAATATTATGTTATTATAAGTAATTGGATTTCCACGCCGGCGATAATATTTTTACAAAACCATATTATATACGTACGCCAGCTCGGACGATAAATATTTCGTTTTAATTTAATATTCATCGCGTGTGTCTCTACAACAATGAACCCGTCAGCACATATTTTATACAACTCTCTCTATAATAATATTCTCCATCATCTTATATATATGTACACTCGCTCGCGTTTAAAAATACACACACACACTTTTTGCATATTTTTACAAGCTCCACAAGAGCCGTGGTAGTCGTCACCGCACCGTTATAACCGTTCATAAACTATAAACGTTCGGCCACCCAAAAGTGTGCTCAACTCCTGGGACCGAACGGATTATAAATTGGATTTTGCGACGGCATCTCGCGGAGAGTCGTGCAGACCGGCGGAGTAAGTTTATAGACGATTTGGGAAAATAAAAAATTACACAGTCGAGTACCTATAAAACAAAATGTTTTTGAATTTTCGTTTTTAACACAGAACAGATTCGAAACTATATACGTTATACTCGTATTAATACTGTTACACTTTGCGCTGTATACATCATGCGGTATAAATTTTCTACATACGTCATTGTCCCCGTGTATATACTTCAATAAAAGACATTATAGTTTTAGAAAAAGATGTCGCCGTTAGACGATAAAACATTTTCTGGTGCAGAGCACGCGTGAGATCAAAGTGTGAAGCCGTAGAAAATGTTTGTGCGATTTTTATTTGGCGCACAAAATTTCTTTTTAACCGTAAATTTTATCGGACGTTATGAAATCGCGTTTGGATATTCGAGTCGCCAAAATAAACGTAGGATGAAAATCTGTTCAGTTTGGTTGTTCCGCGAAGAAAAGTATTGATATTGAAAAAACTCGTTTTCATTTCTCGTGGTAAAAGTATAAAAATCATTTCTTCCGGAACCGCCGCCCTCTGCAACTGTGGCCTCCCCAAAACTGTTGTTCGAAAAGGGCCGACCCGGTAACTGCGGGGTTCAATTCGATGACATCGGAGCGACCTGCCTGTTTAGTAAAAAAAACAAGTCGATTTTGACCATAGGTAAACTTGTAAATTCACTCGTTGAATTTGTGTTTCGTGATACGTACAAGTTGACCTACACGACAAGTTTAAAAAAACCCTGAAAAATATTGTAAAAACGTCGTATACAAAGATTTGATAAAACGATTCGTAAAATAATACGTTGAAAGTATAAAATATGACACCTAACAGTCCCCGGAGTATAGCTGTTTCGAGTGGCTGTTGTTAATACTACTATTCTATACCTATATTTGTTCTTGAAAATTTTGAGAGGTTTTTGAACTTTTTTCACTTGCGCGTGTTGATAATAGACCTATTCCCACGCGAAATTGGCGACAGAAATGAACTAGACTAAACGTGTAATTGGATAAAAAATTACGAAAAATCTATCGTTCGCGTTTTGATACGGATTACGGACAGCGTAATGTGTACTACTTGACGTTGGAGACATTTTGACGGTTTCGAATAACTTTTGGCGCGCGCGAAAAATGTGTCGCCGCTATACTGTACGTCTAACGCTATATATATTGTACTACAAACGAGTTATCAATACAAATATCGCGGTGTAAATAAATACTGTCGGAGAAGAATAAAATGAAAAAAATCACCCGACACGCGTAAAGAGTTGCGAGCCAGTGAAATATAAAAAAAAAAATAGCTTTGGGTATTATATTTTTCACTGCACTCTCGCGAGCGCGGCGGAGAGACGTGTCGGACGAACAAACGCGACTCTTCTTCGGCGGCGGCGGCGTCCGTAATTACAGGCCGGCCTGTTGATATTAACTCCGTTTGCGCTGCTATATTATAACATCTCGAATTTTTTTTTTTTTTATTTTCTTCTATATACGTCGTATTATTATATTATACGACGCTTCGAAATACGTGTAGTATGTACATTTATACGATATCGTCGTATTATATATACGTCATGTACGGCCGGTGTACGTGTTATTACGCGGTGTGTGTGTGTGTGTACCGAGACCGCCTGCAGACGAGAGAAAAACACGATGCTAATGAGACTTAAATATCATGTCAAAATATATTACCACCCTGGCGGTCTCGCTTTCCCTCCCCACGAAAACATCCCCAAAACGGTTACGCACCCCCGTCTCATTTTCAACGCCCTCTGTCGCACCTACGGAACGCGTAATATGCGATATTTCTTCTTTTCGTACGTACAACGTACGACGACGATAACGTTACGCAGGTGTTGTACGTTTCGCCGAAAATACGGCAGAAAAGTGAAATAAAAAAAATAGCGGACTTTATAAACACCATAATTTATATACATATTTCTGTTGTCGTTATTACGGCTACGAAAGACCGTCGTCAAAGGAAACGCCTTTTATATCGTTATTATTTTACGCTCGCCCCGACCTTAATAACAACAATAATAAACACGAGGTCGTCACGCGTTCTGCGACCGCAAAGAAAGAGTTCCGGCAAACGTAACAATTATGAACAAACATAACAGCAGCATCCACCCGTATTCCGGGGTTTTGATTTTCGAAAATAAGATATCGATATAACGTAATAGTCGTAAATATTTTCCTCCGTTATTGATACAAATCGACAGAACGTCGATATTAAACCCGTTTCTATATAGTGTTGAACACGTGCTGACGCTAGAATAGAACGTCGACATTGATTATCGTCGCGTTGGACTAAATTCTATTTGTCATATCGTTTTCGTGCGGTGTATGTAACGATTAGCGGGTCAAGAAAATAAGAAAAGAAAAAAAAGGTCCTGTCAAACGACAAAAATTCGTACATGACTACTAAACGTTTCTCAAACGCGTTGACTGATTCAAGCGCGATGCAATTTAACAGCCCGACGGTGTCGAACGTGAATTCGATTTGAATAGCAGCAACAAACAATTCCGTCGAACCGAATCGGCCAAATCGATTGGAACAATTGAATCCTCCGAGCTTCTATCAATATCATATCGATAAAATCGACTGTAAAAATTGATCGCGGAAGAGAACGTAATAAGAGAACGGCCGTAACCGCAGTAAATGAAAACTTAGCGTGATATTCGTCGAAGGCCTATTATACGCACAAAGAACGAAAATTGTTTTTCGCCGTTAGCAAGTCTGCACGGCCGCTGTTGTTGTTAATTGATTGATTCTATGTTTCCCACATATACCTATTGAGCAACGTTTATAATGATTTGATGACACACATTCAAACTGTAGAACAATACATATTACTGATCGTGCACACCTTTGTTCGACACTATTTGACGACGGGAATTAATTGAAAAACTGTGCAAAAAAATTAGAACAAAAAATCGTGTTAAAAACGTACGCGACGAATGTACGATTGCGATTATTTAAGTAGTGTTATAAAAAAAAAAAACAACTTGCTGTGATACAAATGAATGGTCGCATGTATAAAAATTTGTGACGTGTAAAAGTACATTCACGCTGCAACAATATTACGAGCGTCATATTTTTTTTTATAACCAAAAAGAACCATTAGAGCAGTAAAAGTGTTCGCAAACATTTTATGTGCAAAGGGTTACGACTGTACGATTCAGTTCTCATACGTTTTTACAAATAGAAACCAGATCTTCGCTAAAACGATCAACGTTATACGGTGTTAATTTGGTATAATATACAAACGTGAAAAAAAAAAACGAATACTTTAAGAAAAGTAATCATTTTTTTTCCATTCTCAGACAGTAAAAAAAAAACACTCGCTAATAATTACGCGACGGTAACGGGACGTGTAACGTTAATTATGATTTTGCAACAAAATAAATTTAATAACAATTATTATTGTTGAAAGTGAACGTTTTTTTTTTCCTATTTCATGTATCATCGGATAAGGTTAGGCGCCGTCGTGTTTATTGCAGTAGTAGACTGTACGCCGTAGTTTTAAAAAGATTTTCACGAGACGATTACTACTTTTGTGCACTTGACGTACAATTATAACGAGTGTAGTAGAGGACACTATAAATTTTATTAAACAAACACGACGTATCATAGGTTTGAAACTTCCTTTTTGTTTCGATCGTGTATAATATGTTATGAAGCAAATTTCGAACAACGTTATATACCTACTTGACGTAAGATTGAATTATAACTCTCTCGATGTGTGAACGATTGAAAATGAAAAAATTACAACCCTCGATATTAATCGATGGGACGAGAAAAAAACAAACGTTTACACTCGATGCGAATGAAATTTCGAATCGATCTTTCCAGTGTTTTGTGTGTACCTTCGCGTTACATGTATGTGTGTGTAACAAAAATTTATAGCGAAACACTGTACCTACTGTTGTCACACCCTCCTGTCTATACAGTACGGAGATTAACAGGTACAACAGCGTTTTCAAGTACAATCGTGCTTGATTGTGTTACAATTCGATTGGTCTTCGCCGATGGCGGCCTTCGACGGGCGAGTGTTACACCGCGTAACCGCTGATTCATCCGAACGCGCCTTCGAGGGATTACAGAATCGAGACGTACACCCGTGTAGGAAAAAATGATGAAAAATGGACCGTTAATTAAGTTAAGAACACGCGCGCTGAAAAGACGCGAATAATAAATTACGCTCGAGTGTGTATATGTTATTACTTTGAGCGAATGTAACGCCGTCGTATATACCGCCGCATAGTTTATTTCGAATCGTCCGATCTCTCGTCGGCAGAACGAACGAGCGAAAAAAGAAAACTCCGCGCGCGCGCGTATTGTCCGTGGTTTTCTCGATCGCAGATGCCACACACGCGCGCGCAACAGCCGTTAACAGAGCACACACGCGCGCGTAATATTACGCGTTGTTGTATATTATAATATAGCGAGCCCATGTTATTATCACCATCATCATTATTATTATTTTACGGGCAGAGGATGAAAAACGAAAAAGCCGTCGGTCGGTCGGTTGGCGACAAAGGATTTCTAACGAACCGTCGATAATTGAAATCTATTCACCACCGGCAGAGTTTGTGAGAGAATGCGCCGCCGTTACGTTATAAACAAACTCGGCACTAAGATGAAAAAAAATTAATTATTACGTCCGCTCGCGCAGGAAGATTTTTTTTTACTCGGATTCGATGTCGCGGCGGCTTTGTTCTTTGGTGACACGGAGGTTGGATCAATGATCCGAACTACGTGTTTTCACAACCATCGCGTCGGTGCGGTCCGATATTGTTGTGGCGATAGGACGCGTGAAAAATCCGTAGGTACGTTCGTTTACGTTCGATACTGTCGTAATGAAAATGTAAACACGAACCGCAACAACACGTATATAGTAAACGATATCGGTGTAAATCTGTGCGTATAATACGTATGTGTTGAGTTTAGACAGATACAGCTGCGCAGTTCGGTTACACGACGTACAATTATCAACTATATAGACGTTTGTCCAAACCCAAGTGTGGTCGTACGACATATTCACGTTAGAAACGATACCGGTGATACGGAATCAACTGCTGCACAAAACGTTGGAAAAACGTTCATGTGCGATGAGATATTTTGAATTATTCGCGGGAGCGAACGTCGCTGCTCCGGCACGTCGGTATCCTCTCACGGTCGCGACAAAACGATCCGTCCGCGCGAATCGGCGGCAGACGAGTGTTTGAGAGAATAACACCCAACACAAATCGGGGTGACTTACGACGGCTGGAGAAAAACCATACACGTGTAAAGTGTGTTCGAAGACGTTTTCCAATAGTTTCAACTTAATAATACACTCAAGAATACATAATGGAGAAAAATCATACGCGTGTAAAGTGTGTTCAAAGAAGTTTTCAGATAGTTCCTGCTTAAAAATACATACGTACAGTACATACCGTTAAATATGCTGTACGAAATGTGTTTTTTATTTTTTCAATAACACAGTGGTACACGATATTATTGTGCTCATCGACACGCAAGCGCCGAAACACATTCACGCCGATATAGTTGTGTCGCAAACACCGAGAGAGGAGCGGCGTCTTTGCGCGCGCCGGAGAGTACGGAGCCGGCCGGAGCGCGTAATCGACAGTGTTGAGAGCCAAGCAAACGAAGAAAACTATCCAGATAAGGATAACGTTTTTGCAGATAGAACCGTACGGATTTACGTTGAGCGCTTTCGGAGAGCGATTTAGAGAGAGAAAAAACAATGGCAAGACGTTGACGGATTTGGAGGAATCGAGTCGACAATACCGGGCAGACGCCCTTTTTCTTTCGAATCGACGCGTCGAACGACCGGAAATTGCGGCCCCGACTGTGCGCCGAACGTGTAAAATTCAACTAAAATCGTTAGAAAAACATAACAATCTAGATATAAACTAATAGAAAACTATAGTCACCGTAACCACGGACGATCGAGCGCATCAATATCAACGTGAGCGGTTTAGAAAACATCCTTTCCGGTTTTCCGCACAGCTTTTTTGTCATCTAGTGCGTATATTATTATAACAAACGGAACGCATAAGCTATGCGATAACATAGTTTGTGCCTGTGTGTACGGATGTATTCTAATCGTTATAAAAAAAGTAGTTTGAGCACATCTATACTATACGCCGTTTGCTCGTGCACGCGAAACCTATAGTGTGCCGGGAGCGGCGTGGATTCAATTTGAATATTGTTTCGGGTGCAGTCACCGCAGTCGTTTTTCAACACTTGACAATGTTATCGCAGTATCGATAACTCGTGTAAAAAAAAAACGTTTCCAATCACTGTGAACGATTGCACCTAACTAATCTGTGATGAAAAACTCATTCAAAATCGTACGAATTGAATTCCATAGGTACACACAATGATGCGCGCAGGTGTGTTTACGGTGTGAACAACGTGTGTGAGAAAAAAGAAATCGTATTCACCAGTAGTCATTAACATAATATTGTTTGACGTTTGTCCACGGTTAGTTACCGTTGAAAACCGAAAATTATTAATGGAAACCCTTTTACCCGCAGTGATAATTAACTTAAACTGCTAATATTTTGTACACATACTTTATTCGATGTACCGACACTGTATAACACATCACGTATCAGCTCATTCCGTATCTCGTAAGTATCTCGTCGTCACTATTGTTGTACGAACAACTGCGGGAGGATGTCGCCTCTGGCGCATTCTGATTGTGTTATACAAGACGGCTAGAAAATATTTACAAAATATGTGATCGCACACATACCTACGTAGAAATTAACGTACCGCCAGGTATATTTTACAACGTAATAGTACAGGACAAACGCAAACATTGAACCGTTTATTGCTGTGATGAAATAATAATAATAAACACGTTTGTCTTTTAAACAACGATCGCACAGACGGTACATGATAATATGACGTACGTTTTAAATAAATAAAAATGGATTCATTCGCAGTTGAGAAAAAAACGAGTAGTGAGTACGAAAATCGAAGATCGTCGTGCGTCTGTTATTAAAAATACCTCTCACAAGAATAAACCATGACAAAAAAATGATTTCTTTTTTCACAACAAAACTGCCCAGTAAACATAAAAAATGCTCGTTGTTATATATAGTTTAGATTGCCAGTTGACCCAGAAATGTTGTCTCCACGGACGGATTCATCCAAACGAACATTTATTTCGTTTCTACCCCGTGCCGGAGTAGCGTTTCCCATTCAAACGACACGGAGTTTTACTACAGTTTGCAAAAAAAAAAAATTTTACACTGTAGTACACGAACGTTCTGAACATTTTGATAGTATTGAAAAAAGTCCCTACTTAGCGAAATCAATCGAAAAGCAACACGGTATCAAAACACAAAAATGATTTGAGACACAAATAATGCTTGATAAATCAAAATAGTGTCGCGTTCTTGGAAAACCACGGAGAATTTTTCCAATTTCAACCCTTGAGTAGTGGACAATAGAAGATCAAGGATGTAATTCACATCAAGAGTGATGAATAATGATAGAAAAGTATGGAAGTCACTGCAAACCGTACACAATAATCGGATTGAATGCTTTATATTCACTTTACTTTTGTTTTAATTTGGTTGGAACGGCCTAACGCTGATAAAAAGGGACTACCGGGACAGATTTACCGGTTTTGATAATAGCGAGATAACGTTATGTTATCATCAAAATCGAATGTCGGGGAGAACGAAAATCGGAGTCGCCAACTCGACCGAAAATTCCCAAAAGGTTTTTAGGGTTGGACGCGTGGTGGCCAGGTTCGGATGCAGTTTCGAAAACGAATTCCAGTCCGGTCGATGAAATAATTTGGTCGAAGAAAATCTTAACAGTTGGTATTCTTCTTCAATTTTTTTTTCTTTCTGAGGTAATGTGCTCTCTCTCTCTCTCTCTCCCCCGACAACTAATACGCCGTCCTGTCACCGGTCATTTTCGCTTATCGCCGAACCGTCCCGATTGAAAGTCACTTTGCTCTTCAATTTACCGTCTGAACGTCGCCTTACCTATTTATTACTCCACGGTGTACGCTACACACGTACACATCGATAATATACGAACCGCTATAAATACGCATTATCGCGTATACGATATAAAGGTACGCGCGTTGTACAATATGTGTCGTTATTACAAGAGCAGCAGCAGTCTCGCACACGGTCGGCGCCGCGATGAAAACCGTAACGACGAAATTATACGCGGAAACGACCGGCGGAGAAACGTTTCATTATTTCCCTAAGGGATAAAAATCGACGACGTTTCCGACAATCCGGCGACGTTCTTCGCCGCCGCGGTGATTTACGGCCGCCAATAAATACCGCCGGCACTACTCATTAGGGCGCGCCGATAGCTCTTCATTTGCCCCGCCGCCGCGTCGACACGAACGCCAGCACACGCGCGCAGTTGACAGACTTATTGGTTTTGTTCATCACGAGCCGAAATCTGAAAGCGACGATAAATCGCTGCACTGCCTTCGAATACGTGTGTATATATATATACGGTTTTGAGCGAGCTCAGTGGTATACTATACAGTATGCTTGCAGTACGGTTTATAAACCCGCAGATTGGTTTGCAGCCATCTTGATCCATTCTTCTCTCCCGTCCGCCTTCCTTTTCGTTTCGTGCGAGTCGCGCATCCTCGGTACTTGTTATTACTGTCCGTCGAATCAATTCCAAATCTTGGTCTACGGTTCTACTCTTCCTTCTAGTCTTAACAGTCCTTCGTTGTCTCGCTATATGGCCTATCGTATTCGTTCCGTTTTCTAACTATGTTTTTTTTCCAAAGAAACATTCCTTCTGCTACTCTTTCCCCAGTACTTCTTTACTCTGCCCGCCCGACTTATCCTTAACATTCTTCTACAGCTGCACAATACATTTCAAACGCCTCTTCGTTCTTCCGTATTGTTAATGTCCAGGTTTCACACCCATAGTATGGGGCAACGTCTTCAACATGGCTTTTTTCTTGTTTTTAGACTAATATTTCTTGATGTAAGTATAGTTTTTTTTGTTAAAGGCTATTTCGGCGTGACAGACACGTTTTAATATTATTTCACTATATAGTATGGGTATACACGTCATGGTTGTGTTTTCGAGAATTTCAAAGTTCTATACTAGTAGCCCAAAATTTTTCACTTGAAACCTATATCATAACTATTTGAATATTATGCAAAAGTTTCAATTCGTTCCGATCATTATTCTGAACTAAATCGATGTGTCAAAAAACCCGTTTGCCGTGATCCATAGGTTTCTCCTTAGTACCACGACTGTGTACAATTTCATTTGAGGTACTGACTTTAAAAACCGGAGCATTTCTTATACTTTTAAAGTTGTTTACGAAAAAAAAAAAACATCATTGTAAAAACAATATATTATACATTCTTTGTTGCCGCTCGGACGCGCGGGTAGCTAGACGGAGTAGGCGCTTCGGGTGGGTGGCCACTATGGTCAGGAAGTCACGGTTTGCTATTGAACGTCCGAATGGAACGATAAATCATATCGAAAAAACGAGCGAAAATCACGAAAACGCGATCAATTTTTGCCGACTTTTCATATTGATAAAAAAAAAAAATCCTCCGGCGAGATTTTCAAATTTTTTCGGCCACATATTAAACCGTGACGTATTTCCAACCACGTGTTAAAATTTCAGAGCGTCTGCGTCAAAAATAAACTTTCGACTAAAGAAAAACCAAAAAAATGGAAATTTTCGAAAATTTAACGATTTAACGAGCTTAGCTCAAAAATGATTTTAAAATTGGTATCAAACCTGTCGGTTGTCCATAAAAACGTTGTGCAAGACTTTCAGGTCATCATTAGCACGATGTATATAGTTACGACCATAAAACGAAATAGATTTTGTCAAAATCGCGTTCGTCGTACTTTTTACCGGATTAATCGCAGTTTTTTTTTTGTGGTTTTTTAATGTTTCTCCTTAGTGTCTGCTGAGTTTCGTAACTTTTTTGGAATCTTGGCGCGCCATAATATGGACCTTCAAAAAATGTATTGAACATTAACATCAATGCACGTCAGACAAAAACACACACTTGTCTTTGTAAAACCAACAGTTCATCATTCGATTGAGCACATTTACACTCGTATTGGTTTTTCGGCGATTCGTCTCAATAAATATTAAAAAACCGTAACCGCGAACCGCACGAAAACAAGACGATTTCGACTCGTTGTTCGCGTCCATTGTAAGTACTGTTTTTTTTTTTTTTTATTTTACGTCCGCGTCACGTACCCCCTATTTGTTTGTAGGTCGACTACGAATATCGATAAATTACCGTTAAGGATCGTTTACCAAAAATAACAAATAATAATAATTCGTCGGTGAAAAACTCTCGATTTATAACATTACATACAACACGCTCGTACGTAAAATATGTCTCTGTCTCTCTGTCTATTAACGCGAAACACAGAAAATATATTATTATCGTTTACCGGACTCGGCGACCGTTTGCTAGACTGACCGCTAGCGGCGTTACAAACGTTTCGTTGTACTATATATTACACGTAGTTTGGTTGGTACGGTGTTTTTTATTTGAACATTTTCGTTTTTTATTTTACGAGTTTTTTTCTGACGGCTCGCGCGTTAGTTAAATCAACGATTTTGCGCCGCCACCGGGGGACGACCTCCGCGCTGGTTTTTCTTTTGTTTCGCCGCCGCCGCCGGGCCATGGCTAATCGCACGCACGCCACACACCCCGAAAATCGGCCCGAATTCTACACGATATATATATAACAACATACGTTTTTATACGCAGGAGGTGTGACTACCGTGAACCGAGAACGAAAAAACAACAAATTGATAAAAAAAAAAATCAAAAAAAAAAGTGTATCACTGCGAGTCTCGTCCGAGTGGAGACGCGACCGTGACCGATTGACGAGACGAAACGCGCGCGACTGAAATCGTAGCGCCTCGACCCTTTTACTACAAATAGGCCACGATAACGAACAAACAAAAATTTAAACACGGTATATGCGTTTTACGCAAAATATTACGTACAGACGGGTTTTACTCAGCAATCAGTCGCGTTTTCACGAGTCTTCCGGGCAACAAAAAAATCAACTACTGTTCGCACGATCCTCCCCCCGGTGCGTAGTAAAGAAACCGACATCACAAATGCTTACCGTACAAACGAGGATTATAGTTGATGTCTTACGGGTACAGGATAAAAAAATTAAAAAAAAAAAACAATAAAGTTCGTAGGATAAACAACTTAAAACCATACAGTCCCGATTGATACAGAAGATTTCAGATTTATGTACAGTTTGTACCGTGTCGTACGTTCCTGTGAAATATTTTCCCCGTTTACACAAATACGATAGGTACCATTTTTTTTTTACAGCGTTAAAATATTCTCAGGTACTTCTTTATGCGAAACATCAATCTTATGAAATAATAATATACGCTATTTTTCATTAACTACATCATTGCACTGAAATCCGCGATACGCGATTTTAGAACGCGATTTTTGTTTTGATCCTTCTTGGACGTTCACAAACAGACAGAATCTTTACGTTTAGATCGAAACTTTTCGTCGAAAACTACAATTCGTCCTCTAACCACAAAGAAGATGGAAAATTTCAAAAAATTTTAAAGTTCAATCTCAAAGTTTTTCGAATGAAACTCGAACCTGTATTTTTATATTATTTATCGTTTAGAAGTTTCGGATAGCAGCTCCGTCCGTCGTTTTGGAATTTTACTAAATCGATCACGATGTCAAATAATAAAACGTGTGCAGTAATTTTTAACGTTTTGCAATTTTTACGGTGATTTTTTATCAATTTCGCACTTTCGCAAATTCGAGACCCCTCAAAATACAATACTATATTTGGAGTCCAGAGACCTTTTAGAGGCGTCGGACGTAAAAATCGGAGCATTCCTCCTCACACCTGACCCTTTAAAAGTGAGAAATAAAAAAAATAATTGTAAAAACGACGCATTCTATTCGCTGAATAATAAACACGCGGTATAATATTTGTACACAATTAGATACGAGACGACTGGCGGCGTTAAACGACGATCGAGTAATTAATATTATAAGCTGAAATAAAAACGTCGCGCGTTTAAACGATTTGTCGAGAGAGGAGAAGTCCTTAAAATAACGTACGCCGAGGACACGACCGGCGCAGCGGACAATAATATTATTTCATTTCTAGTGTTTTATTTAACGTACACCCTTTAGAACAACAATAATGTCGATTGAACGGTTTAAACGTATTGATGAATAGCTACTACGGACGATATTGCCCCAAAGGCGCGGCGAAAGGAGCGACATCGGCATTTGAGTGTCGTCGAGAAAAACAATTAATTACGAGGAGAGCAAATCGGACGGGGGCCAGTATTAAAATTACATTGTAACATCAAACTGTTCAAGAACTTAATGCCCCGGAGGAATACCGCGTCTTCGCTCAGCCGGGGAAGCGACCGGGCCACCGGTCGTCACACGGGGTTCACGCGGGGGATATTCAATTTAAAACCGGCATACCTCGTAAATTACGAGCCCCGGTGTTTTCAAAAACGAAAATTATATCATACACACAATACGCGTCAGCTGCGACTTGTTAAAATATTCGGTAAAAAACGGAAACGCGACCGAATCATAAATTAAAAAACTATCCATTCAACGTAATAATTGTTAATATTGTCGAGCGGTCAAAAAGTACCATTTTAAAACGTAATACAAAACTGTCCGTGTTGTACAGTGGCGTACAAACGGATTTTTGGCGCGTGGACAAAACATTTTTTATTCCTGTACACAATACTGCCGAACAACTTTTACGTACGTACTTGCTATGATTTAAAAATAAACACACGTAGGTACGTGCCACGTATTTTTATCGGAGTAAATATTAAAAAATTTTTACGAAAATAGTACGGCGATAACGTACGCTTTTCCAGCGGCATCTCGGCGCGGTAAATGTGCCGATAACTCGCATTTGGCTCGAACGTCGCAAACGTCGCGACAAGAGTGCCGCACACTGATAAATTACCGCAAACGTTTCGAAACGGTCCGTAAAAACGGACGCGTTTAGTCGTCCGCCGGTTCCAAAATATTATTTTTACTCAATCATTCAAACACCTAACACGCGGACCGACGACGGCTATTTATTCGTGGGTAGGCACTACGGACGTTACGAGTACACTTTTAATAATACGAGGCAAAAACTTCGTGTGTTGGAAATGGAAAAAACACTCTTTCGAAATATAACGTGCAGACTGCAGGTCCGGCGGAAACGCGTACGTCGTCCGAGAGGGTTGTAGACGAATAAAAAAATACACACAACTAACCCCAGCGGTTGTATATAGTCGGTTTTTTTTTAGCTAGCGAGTTTGTCGTACGTCCAACAGTTATAACCGGTCATTGTTTTCCGTGTACCAAATACCGATTTGTGGGCGTACTTGATTGATATTTTCGCGCGAACCATACACGACGATTTTTATGTCTCTAACGGCTTTTGAAACGCGTCCGATCGGCGCGACTCGAGTGGTGGGTCAATACGGACAGTTTTGTACAACTATATATTACACGGTACGTTTTAAAAGGTACTTTACGTTCTAGGCCAACGACGGAGGAAAGCTGTTGTCGCGCCAAAGGAACACAAACAAAATCGCGTTCGCGTTCTCTACGACCGCCGTCTTGAAAACGTCTCGTGTTCGTAGAACGTTCTCTCGAGCGGCGAGTTTGGACAAACTATTCGTACGTTTTGTTCAAGGAAAAAAACGATCGTTGCCTGTCGCGATTTGAGATATATGTGAGCGAATTGTATTGTTCGACGTTCGATAAAATATTATCAAAACTGATATTCGACGCGTTCATACACAGTTCGGCTTATCTACGGAACGCTATCGGTCCACACGTTTTCCGCACCTGTACCGCGGTGGTCGTGTCCGGACGCGCGTTTCACCGCGGATCTGTACGCGTAAAAATAATAACCACATTAGCTGCAGGTATCTCACTCTTTTCTCTTCCGATTTTATTATAACCGGGCGCGTGCGTTAATGGACGTATATTCTTATTATTTTTATTATGCCGTACACGATTATCCGCCGCACACGGTCGCGTCAATCTAATAAATTGATATTGCTTTTCAAAAGGCACCGCTCCGTGATGATATTTGTTTTGTCCGCGGTCCCCCCTCGTTTGATTGATGTCTCTTCGCCGCGTTTTCGTCCCGTACGCGGACGCACGTAATACACTCGTTACGATCCTGTCCGCACCTCGATCACATTAATAATATCGCACTCACGCGTGTGCCGCGGCTGGTAACTGTACGCGTCGTGTGCACGCCGAAAAAAACGAACGAGAAAAAGGAAAAAAAAACGAACGAGAAAAAGTAAAAAAACGAACGAGAAAAAGGAAAAAAACGACGTACGTTGTTGTGTTTTTCGACGACGACCGCAAAGGCGCAAAACACGAAGTGCGAGTGACTTCGGCCCGACGTTGACGACGGCTTTGATCGCGCGACACGTAACACGCGGTGGAGTGGGCCGTCGAAAAGATCTCGTCGACGCAATAATACACTGTTAAAACAAGCGGTAAAATACGACGACGGTAAAGTGGAAAGATAGGAATGAATAAACGAGTCGTGGATAAAAAAACACGGAAAAAAAAGTTTCCTATCACCTATACACGGTGTGCACTGTTCGATAAAGTCCGAGGGAATCAAACCGTCCTCGGACGTACAGTTGTAACCGAAAAATTAATCGCTCAAACGCGTTTATACACGGTTCCTTCAACGTCGGTTAAAAAATTCCCTGAAAAAAACAAAAAATGTCTATTTCCAAAGGTCTTTCTTCTCGTCACCCCCGTTTAAAGCGGAACACAACACACATAATACTCTTTACTCGACTGTTGTCTCGTGAGTCGCGGCCTGCACGTTACTACGTCGATTTTCGTATCTCGCGATTCGAAGTAATCTATATTATACATAGATTACTTAATTATAATTATATATTCTAAACGGTATAACAATCTGTTACGCGAAATGATCGCAGAGTTTCACCGTACCACGGGACGGACACTAAATAAAAATATTTTTCACGAAAAACTGCACCGGACATTATGATATTATTATACGCGAGGTGAACTCGGGGAGAACACGAGATAACATTATAGTAATACTATATTATTCTCGAGAGCGCAATATTATTATCATCACCGCGGAACGAATCGACTACGGACGATTTTGTCTACGTTTATAATGTGTTCTCATAACAGTGTAATATTACAACGTACGACAACGTCGGTTTTCCATTGTGTCCAGTTTTATTTTACACGTTCGGATTCTGCAGGGCACGTGGCGACGAGTTCAAAAACGTCTCCTTTATATTAATATATACGTGGGTGGGTATACTACTACTACAATTATACGAAAAACAAAAAAAATTATTTTTCTGTTCCGCGGTGTGTTCGAATCAGCTGGAAAATCGCATGCAGACGTTCAAACACAACACCACAACGGAGAGCGACGAGAACGCATGCAAAAGTCCGCTATTTGTAAAATACCCAATTATCATTATTACTGAACGACAAGGTTCAGGACAGGGTAGTGTCGTCAAATCTGGGGGCGGTAACGAGTTAAAACAATTCTAACTTTCCAACTAATCGTATGAGTTATAAACTTATTTCCTGTTTGATAAACCGTTTATTAAATCGCTACAATCGAGTCGGTTCAACCTTTCCGTAGAGTTCTGCACACGAGGTGAACAGTACCGTACTGCACAGCATACAGAACGTAAACATAACTCGTGAATTTTTCAATAACAAAATCAAATTGACTTGAGCGCGAAATCAACTCGACTGATCAGCTCAAAGTTTGAATTTACTTTGAACTGTATTTGGAAAAATTCGCTTTAAATAATCTTATTGACCCAATACTACATTATGCGCTCTGCGGCGTGATACCTGTGCTAGGTATTTTGTTTTAAGACTTAATAGACGCGGATTTCGGAAAACTTCCATCGTATCCTTTAAAACCCTATTTGTACACTATTTGGAACAATGAAAAAAACGTCCGTAAACCACGCGTACATAGGTAATATCATATAAAGTAGGTGGGTATGTGTACATTTTTAACGTAAACGCTCGCGTATGTAAAGTCCGTCTGTATAATTTGAACGTCAAAATTTATTTTTTGAATCGGAATTTTCTCCTCTCTCTCCGCGGACCTGACGCGCAGCTGATGTCGTCGTCGAAACGAATGCCTACATACTACCTACGACTTCATCGTCTTATTATTATTATTATTACGGTACATTATTACGATAATAACCGATACACCGAAAGCGTGTACACCGTGTAGTAAGTACATTTAAGTACGAGTATAATATGCACGATGTTGTCGTATCGTAAAAATACGATGCATTAGCACCGTGCCGCCAAGTGCTAATTGATACACCGAACCGTATAAATAACCAACTGTCCGTGGGTCACTTTGGTCTACACCGCAACCGGTCTTTCTGGTACCTATATATATGTTTAAAATAATATAAAAGAGTTTTACACCGTAGTGCCAAAAAAAAAAAACGAAAATGAAACGTAGGTACAGACTGAAACACGCGCTCATACGTCGGGTAGAATATATATCGTAATACGTTTTGTTACGCGGTTATATTAATTACCGACGCGTGCGTCTGGTAAAAAATTAAAATTGTTTTCTAATATATCACGTTTTCGCCTGTTATTGACGCGCACGTCTTCTCGACATTTTTCACGTCGTAAAATCCATCCGAGACACTATTGCGGTCGTTTTAAGCGTACAAACGCTGCGAGGTCGAATCAACTCGTTAAAAGTCGAACACGGAATTTAGTAATTCGTCAAATTTATAATTTTTTTTTTTTTTTAATTCAACGTGTTAATCCGTAATTGCTCACGTAGATTTTTTTTCTCTCTCGAATTCTTTGGAAAAAGAAGTGAGAAAAAAATTCCAAACATACGAAAACAATACATGTTTGAAGCGCGAGAAACGTCAAGATCAATATCAATATCAACTATAGGCAGAAAACCGTGTGAATTAAAAACATGAACTGTTTTAATTTTGAGTCAAGCCAAATAGTTTTTCTAGTTAACTCGACTTTTCAAACCGTGTTCAAACCGTATGCAGTGCACACAATGAAATAACGAGCCGTGCGCGTTCTGTGGCCAATTTCGTCTTGACCTGCGCACCGATGATATACTTGTACATTTTGTATTTCTAAATGCGTTTGAAAACTAAAGCAGAAAACCCAGTACGATAACTCGAATATTACTTTTTCGAAAACTAGCGCGTGTAGTTTTTATTATTCGTATAAAAGATTTTGTAAAACGGTAGGTACACACACACGTACTAGGCGAATTTCTTTAAAAGAATTTTACGGTTTTATCGTACATTTATACGACGGAAAGTTTTATTAATTCGTTTTCGTACACACTGGCAAACGAGAACGCGCACATTTTTAACGAATATTGCTCGTAACTATAATTGCGAGTGAATTTACGTTACAAACATTTGTGGCGCCTGCAGTTTACAGTTACGCTGACGATCACGATGTTGTTATACGTCGTGTTATATACGTTTAAACGGCATTTTATCGTATTTCCGCAGCATCACCACGGCCGTGGTCCGTACAACTAAACCTTTCTTTTTCCATCCACAGAAGAAAAAAAGAATCTCGAGACGATGTTTTTTTTTTTTGCGACACAGACCATTTTACCGGAACGATAAAAATACGAGCTGCGCTCGTGAATTGTGAAAAACCCTCGTTCGTTTTTCATCAAATTTGTTATATTTTTAAAGCATTTCGTGAAGTTTATGAACGATTTTTTTTAATGATAAAAACCAATGTTTCGTGATTGAAAAAATAAAAGAACTTTATTTTCACTTAATTTGAAATATATAATTTCGAGTGAATCGTCTCGGATTCGTACGATCCCGACGAAAAGACGAGACACCTTTCTAGTGAAATATTCAACCACACTTATTGTTTTTACGAGAGTTATACCGTCCGAATAAACGTTTGGGTATAAAAATTACCGCTTTATACGCCGAGAGTTTTTACGAGTTCAAAATAATTTCTACAAAAATATACCCGTGATGAACACACGGACAATTTCGCTGGTACGCGCATCCAGAAACTCAAATATTTACATTTTTGTACAGAAGTTTAACTGACACGACGGCATTTCCATTCTCACAATCCGTTTACAAATATTTATGAGACATATTGAATCGACGGACATTCTCTTTAGACTCTCTATTAGATATTAAATTAAAAACAAATTTTTCTCCTGCCGGGACGGCAATAAAAACCGTTTCAACGTGCACAAAAATGGCGCCGAAAGATTGAGAGGTGGGCATAAATAGTGTGTAGTTTACGGAAAACTTTTATGTTTTTTTTTCGTTCATTAAAAGCTCGCTTTGTTATTATTTTTTTTCACAACGAATACTCTACTGCTTGAATCAAGCACACTTAAAACCTTCCGCGATATTCAGATGAGTCATATATAATTCACATAACGTGGATAAGAAATAAAAAAATTCACTATTTCACAGCCTATACCTACAAACGATCGTCGTTAAGTGAAATTGCGTTGGTATAAAATATCCGACGTGAGCGAATATTTTGAATTGTTTTTACAATGAGCTGTTGAACCGTCAAGTCAACAAGTCCCCGCGGTACGTATAAGCGTCTGGTATAGTCGTTCCACGGGAAATCAATCATAAATAAACATGTACATACTATAGGCCCCTATTCACTCGTCAACGTCCAGACCGAACCGCTAGAGACTTTTGCACAGAGGTTTCTTGAGCGATGCACCAAGGGTTTTTCAACCCCTAAGGCTTTTTTAAAATTCTTCCCTTAACGCGGCGAAACGGTGTTTCCGAATTCGCGTGACCCGGCGTGTTTTTAAATTTAATTTTAAACTAATTCACCAAGCCACATGAATCCGACTGAATCCCGGGCCGGGTCGGGACACCTATAGTACACACGTACGAAAAAGGAAACCTTACTTAGTGCAAGGAATCGGCCCGAACCACTGGAGACTCGAAACTTCGTTCCTTGTACAACGTGGGGGCGACCGCCGAGAACGGATTTCTCGAACCTCTAACGGGGTGAAAAGGGGGTTCGAACAACGATGCAACACCCCAAACCACGACCGGGTCACTAGACCCTCGAGGTTTTGCACAGAGGTTGCTCGTGCGACGGAGACGGGCACCGAGAAAATGTTTCAAAGCGTTTTTTTTCCCATCCCTCACAGGTGGCGAAACGGGGTCGTACGTGACTCGGCCGTACCGACTTTTTAATTTTCGATTTGAGATCGTAACGCCGGGTCGGGACAGCGGCTAGTAGCATGCGAGCAAACAACAACTGCAGTGATGATATGGCGATGAAACGTTCGCGGTACCCTTCGGAAGCCTAAAAGGGGATGCGCGCAACCCCTCCGGCTGCTGCAGATGTAACCAATCGCGGAACACGCCGCGCCCGCGGTGTAAATGGGTGGTTTGTTTTTACCCGCCCGCGCGGTACAATAACGATAAAATAATAGCTGCAGACTTACGCTACGAAATCGTACTTACAAAAACTATATTTTTCGGCTAAAAAAAAAAAAACATTGTTCGTTTTACAGCAGCAGCTGTGTCCGTATAGTAAATAGACAACGTAGCGTTGAATTCCCGTTTTTTTTGTTGTATTTTTTACAAATTTACATCGTCGTCGCGCACAATATCGATCGCGTACGGTCGCCTACTGCTCTGCAGCGTCGTAAAATATCAATTCGTGTACGGCGACGAGCGGAAAAAAATAAAAAAAAACTTCGACTTAAACAAACGGGCTTAATACAGTGTCACAAGACGTTTTTGTGACGCGTGTGTTATTTTAAAACCGCAGCTCAAAACGGTGCAGAAATTACCTGACGTTTTCGACGATCACGATGAACCCAGGTAGGTGCCGATAGTTATCGTTTAGGGCGAAGTTTGTGTGAATAGATTTTTAGCCGAGTCGACTCGCACAAGAGTTTAGAAAGAAAGGAAGAAAGTATTGTTGAATATTATTGTTGTTGTTGTTGTTGTTATTTCGAATGCGTTTCGTTTGAAACCGTCGAAAATACGCCGTACCCGTGCAATGTACACGCGGGGGAGTCGTTTATTGTTTACTGGCTGGACACGTACCTCGCGTTGTTGTGCTCGGATAATGATAATAATGTTACTACGCGGACGGAAACGGCGAATAAAACGTGTGCGCCCGCGATGAATCACAATGATAACAATAATGTTTTACGCTTTCGTAAGAGACCCTACGAACGAACGAACGACTGCTTTTGGGGTCACACGAACGAGAACGGTGTAATTTCTGGCGGGCCGCAGGAAGCAGCCGCCGCCCCCCGGCGTAATGCGGTGCGCGGCCGGAATACAAATTACGGTGTATTTTATTATTGCGAACGCGGCGCCATTTTGTGCGTCGACACCACCCTCTTCTGTAATAATAATAATAACAGTAGTACCGTAAACACGTTCGGGTTCGCTTGAAATGCATAACAAATAAAAAACGATATTGTTGCCGAGCTTTCAAACGCTGTTTTGCTCGATACAACCCGCAGCACACGCGTAAGGGATGCGATCCGGGTCGGGGAGGAGAAGCCGGGGGCCCGCGTCCCCCAGGTTTTAAGCGGAAAACATTCGTTGTGTTTGACGTCCACCCTTAGGCGCGGGACGGCGGAAAAAAAAACCACCCTCGCAACTCTTACGGAGGCCCGGATTCGTGTCCGTCGTTCGTTTCTGTTGCCGAGAAATCGCGCGAGACTCGAATGTTTGATAAAAACAAAAAAAAGGGTCTCTACGCGCTTACCGAATTCGACCGGATTCGTTCGAAAACCGCGGCCGACTCGGATTTCTGATGGAAACGGACGTAGAAAAATTCGACTTATATTACAAATAAGAAATCGTAATGTTGAAATGACGCCTCCGCAGTGTCGACCCCGCGTACGGCGACGTAAGTATATTAGGGACCGTACATATATATTCTCAAAAGAATATTGTCGAAAAAATACAACATTCTCGCGGAGATTGATTATACCGGAGGGAATATTCTCTTTGTCGTATCGTTTATTAATTTTGTTTTTTTTCGCGTTGAATATAATTCTCACTCCTCGGGTTCTAGACTCCGGTCTGTGTGTTGACGGTCACTAAAACGAACGTATCCGCGGTTGCGTATCCTTTTGACTCGAATTGTTCTAAAATATTTGGTCCAAGTTTTTTTACCTTCATGTTTTTTTATCCACGTACTTCAGTTGAATCGGTGAAAAACAACTTCGCGAGAAAATCACCGAATCTCGTTCTCCGTTTCTGAGGAATATCCTCCAGGAAAATTACTAGGTACCGTTAATTTTTACACCGTTACACGCCCCGCGGACGTGATTTAGATTATGATGCATATGTGCTTCGAAACACTCGAAGAAGAGTTCGCGCGCGATTGCAGATACGGGTATTTAATGCGCGCGAGCGAAATTGTTGGAACCCGACTTTGGCGATTATTGTTCAGCGTTTTAAAAAATTTCGAAACCTGTATTACGATTTATGTTCGCGGATCACATAACGCGTCCGTCGTTTTTCGGTTCAATACAGTCTTAAAACTTTAATACGATCTAAACAACATCGTATTATACACGTACATAATATGTACCCAAGTATAAATCAATCAAAATTTTCATTTTGTACAACACGATTTTTGTTTGAAGACGAATTAACATTGTTATTATTTTCGTCGCATGCGGCGATTTCGGCCGTATAACCTAACTTCATTCGGACGGTTTTTTTTTCGTAATTATTTTACGCGCTATTTCATACTATTATAATCGTTAACATAATATGAAAATGAGACGCCATTTCGATCGATCGAATTATAGAATTTTAAAACTTATTGACTCGTCGTCATTGCAGCTTTTGAAGTACACGAACAGGCCCGTGCGCGCGTTACGGTTCAACTGCAAAACGATGCGTTCAAACTATCGTGAAAAAAACTATATTATCATTGCGAAAAAAGCGGTTATAACACGAAAAAGAAATTCCGCGTATTATTTTATTCTGGTCGGTGGAAAATGTCACATAGAAGTGCTGCAGTCTTTTCAACGATCACCGCGGCACATAGGCATAAATGGGCAACAAATATCGTAATATATTTTTATACCGTAATGTGCTGCGCAAACAATTATATCGTTCTTGTGTGGACGGTCGTTTTGCACGAACGAAAAAATAAGTTCACGTTTTATCAAATTCGGTTTGAAAAAAAAAAAAATCAGAAAATAAACTTATAGATAAGATTGGCGTAGCTGCAGCACTTACGTTCCGTCGGGACGTGTCATTAATAATTTTACAATACACAATGTTATACGGCAGAGACCGAAAAATATTTTGGCAACTTCCGTGCGTTGATACCGACAAACTGTTTTAGTTTATAGTATTTTTAAAAGCAATCGAATAACCTATACGTATATCATCCACCTAATCGCGGGAGTCGCAAGACGAATTAACTGTCTATTTTGTAATGATCCGTTGAACGAAACAAGACGGCACTGCACAAAATGTTTTTTTACAACGAATTTGATCTGTACTGGCAACAGGTACTAAACAGTAATAATAATCTAGTATCGAAATACTCCAAAACACTCGATTGATGCAACGTCAACGCATAAAGAACCGTAGTTGCACAGCGCGTAAAAAACAGCGATTATTTCACGAAATGTTTAAGGAAGGGTCTTCGAATATGGTCTTGGAAGTACCATAAATCAATACGCGTATCCAATTTTCATTCCGATAACGGTTCTTATAGCTCGTTATAATTATCTTCTGCGTTTTGTCGGAAACGGCAACGGTGAATAGTTAGTATTGAAATCACGACCGAAAAGTGATGAAAACGTGTAATCATCGCGACAAAAACGGTGTTCTTGTCTTTCGTTCCATCAACCCATACGAATAATCACGATCGCGGGGATACGAAACGACGTTTTTAAAAATAAAACGGCACGACTGAGCATGTTTTTTATACCGCCTACCGAAGTAAGTGATCAAGTGACGTCTCTTGATTCGACCACGAGAACCGTTTTCAGAACGAAAATTGGAGAAATCGGTTATACAAAATCGAATACGAACGCACAAACGGAGCGTTATAATCGCGAAGACTGGATAGCAGCGGCGCTATTGACCGAGTGAACGCTTATACCTATCTCGTATAATAACTGTTATCAACACTGTTTTCTGCGTATTTTGGATTATAGGTGTACAGACAAAAGTGTTGATAAAAAAATATTCACGATCGAAACTGTCGTAAACCTAACCGCGTGTACTCTTAGTACTATTTAAACACCGCGGAGGAAATCGACGGTAATTATATGCGCTGTATCTCTCGTTGTTACCGCCAAAGTCGGAGAGGAAAACGGTATAAAGAGTGTTTTTTTTCCTGTTTTTTTTTCGTTCGGTGGCGAGAAAGACAAAATATGATTTTACGGTCTCGCGGTACGGCATAACCGCCGCCGCGTTCTCGCGCACGAAATCTGTCGACACCACCCGCCGCACCGTGCACTTCCGCGCAGCCAGCCAGCCACTTCTTAATAGCGTACACGAAAAAGAAATTTGTCGTCCTCTTCCGACCATAACGCACGTCAACACACACCACCACCCGCATTAGGTATAAATATAATTATACACGCTCGAGGGAATCGCCTGCGAACGGTAGGATATACGTAGTAGTAGTAGTAATACCGAGGAGGAATTCTCTGTCGTTTTAACGACGACGACGTATTAATAATAATCGTTCGTGTAAAAACGTGGAGAGTCTTTGCGGAAGATCGGACAACAAACGTGTACAAATCACGCCCGAAAGATCGAGTGATATATCCTGCAAGACGTGTGTGTGTAGGTTATACGTTCCAGTGGGACGAAACGCGCGAGCCGTAAACAACCGTTGTGGACCGAAAAAAACCTCGTTAATGTACGATTTCATTTTACACTCGGCAGCAGCGTTTCACCGACTCTGCTGCAGACCCATAAACGTTTAAACGCGACGAGTTTCCCCAGCTTGACGGTTTTGAGGATTTCCGGGGAAAAATATATACACCCCCGCACAAGCGTACATAAAGTTAAAAAGATTCTTCACCGCAGACAGACAACCCCCGTGGCGTAGTGAAAACGAAAAAACGTACAACGCGTGTGATTGTCTCGCGGATTTTTGACAGATAAAACCGCGTTGGAGAAATGCGACAACGAAAATTACGATCATCGTGTCCTGGAGAAATCGTGGCAACGCGAGCACGTATGATAGTGGTAGGTGTAATATTCGTTTAATATCGTGTTCGGTTTTAAAACGAATAATTGAAGGAAAAAAAAACGAATCGTACGCGTTTATATATAGGGGTCGGTCTAACAGTTTACATTGCACACGCAGAACTATAAATTTTACGCGCGCGATGTACGTAACATACGTACAAAATATTATTGATGAGGCGTCACAACGATAAATTAAATTGCCGAAAACCCGAAATGCCTCTGTCTCGTTCGTAAAAACG
The DNA here is from genome assembly GCA_017140985.1 of Hormaphis cornu. NCBI lineage: Eukaryota > Metazoa > Arthropoda > Insecta > Hemiptera > Hormaphididae > Hormaphis > Hormaphis cornu. The sequence continues at coordinate 5,889,146 of CM029359.1, read as the reverse complement.
TTAGGTACACGTATAATTGCTTCCTGATAGTCTTAGCGGGCAGAAAAATATCGCGTTCTGTACATATAATACGGACGAGGGTGAATTATGGCGAAACAGTAATTAATTATTTGGACGCGGGTTCTGTCCGTTTTGTAAGCACGTTTATACCGTGTATTATAACAAAGATATATATATATATTATTAAAAAACGCTCATTTATCGTAAAAATGTTTCAGAATAACGTTTGTTGGCCACCGAAATATCGTACGTACCGAAACGCAGATGGTCGTACGATGGGGTCGCGCGTACTGCTTCTTTCCGTAACGTACGTTTCGTATCGTCATACACAGGTTTTAAATTATAAATTAAAAAAAAAAACACCCACCACACCCTGTAATTTAAGTCAATTAGAGAGTATATAAACACTTTAATTGATTGATTGACCGAAATCGTTATTATACCCGTAAACGCGGTATTTAGATAATATTAGACTTTTGCTGACAAACAACAAACGTCATATTGTTGTAATAAATTTCTAAAACGATTTCGATTTTGTTACAAAGTTCTAGATTCTGAGAGCAGCAAAGAATACTTAGCGATTATACAAAGATTATAAGGTGTTTTATTTTGGGGATCGATCGTCACAAGCAATCATCCGATCTTTACAACACTATTGCCTAAGCGCTAAACGACGTATCTGATAGGCGCACCTATAATATTACAGGTGGTAAGTAATTATATTTAATAAGTATCTTCGTTATTTTAAAAATCTCACCGATAACCGAACCAGAATTCATAAGTTTTAATAATGCATTACTAGTGGAATCGCTTGAACTATACACACATCGTATAGACGAAAAAATGGAGAATAATTTAACAGTGTTTATTTTGTACGTGTGTAAATATTGCATGGCTTAAAAATGAAATTACGTATATACGCAAACTATAATAATACAATCACAAAACAGTCCATGGCTGGGCGTTAACTCGTAAAAAGTCAAAATAATCTTAAAAAGTTAATTTTAATTGAGTTTCTTATAACTTGTCGACATATTTTTTTTTTTTTTGTTAACTTTGATCATTTTTTTTAGAATTATCGTTTTCGCTTCAAGTATGGATTAGAAAAAAATTTGTATAAGACTCTATAAAAAAAGTATCAGCGAGGAGAAAACATTTCAAAAGAAAATACGAAAACGACTACTATTGTTTAAAGTGGTTGAAACAAGACCATGTGAACTATTATCTTCATTTCAAGTTAAGTTGATTCGTTCAACTTCATCTTTTGGTTTTTTTCAATCAACCAAACGAGTTTAAAAAAAGTGTTGTCGACTTGCGCCCGGCCCTGCAAAATACGAGGTTGGGCGTATTTCTACAAAACCTACATTACTTTAGTACTTTTATTTTGACTGGTTATTTTTACGACTGACTATAATACATCTGGTGCAGTGTGCACCGCAACGAAAAATTTACTAATTAATTATTGTTTACGGAGCACGACATTTGATATTGAGTACAGAGGATCGTGCGGGTTTTCGTTGTCAACGTTGGCGCACACGAGCCATTTTGTAGTATTTTGTACACTCGACGACGTACAAATTACGTGGCATTTAGGTACTGACAATATAGGAGTTTTTTTTTTTTTTTTTGGGGTAGGGCATAAATTAAAATGTCACCTAAAGGCCATACAACCTTTACTCGCGTAATTTTCGTAAACGCGCCGTAACAACAATAAATAATTCGAGTATAGCGTTAATTTTTTAATTAAAAAAAAAAACGGTTTTATTTATAAATTTATTACAACTCGTAGAAGAAAAAATACAAAAATATAATACAACCGACAAGACGAGCGCGTCGCCCGCAATTTATCGTGTGAGATTTTCTTCGTTCGATATGTTTGAAGGGAAAAACAACGATGACGATATGAAAATACAATAAAAATTATAGTAACTGTCTGCAGAAAACCCGAATAGTATTATAATAATTAAATACTCATACTCGTGCGGCGAAAAAAAACGGGTATAAATATTCGAATGGACGAGTCTAAAACAGTTTGTTAGAAATTTAAGTTTGCACTCACAACCACTATGATCGTGCATTTCAATTTAATGACATTTCATCGCGTAGATGTCCGTAAAGAATAACGAAATTGTTTCCGTTAAAAATTCGAGTATAACGCGTAGAAAGACCCGAGTATCTTTCGAAACTGCAGTACTGCTGTAAGAAATAGTAAATAAAAAAAAATGAAGGTAAATAGGTGTACGAAATTATAAGCGTATTATTTTTTTATTATTTTTAATTAAATACATTAAAACGCTCAACGCGTTGAAAATTAACGACTATACAGCCAGTATAATTAGAATATGTTTTGGCATTACGAATAGGATATTTTTATACGCTTTATTATATATTTTGTTCTCAAACACAACACGCTCGTTAATTTTTCTGGTAAGTAAACGAATTAAATAAATTGCTCAAAATTACACGATGATTTTCATCGCAGACGAGTGTACACTGATATTAATAATGATTATATACATATATATTTGCATAACCATACACTTGTTCGTTGTATAACGTATATAATTACTGTACCGCGTTGACTTAAAATTAAGCGTAACAAGGCATACCGGCACGTAAGAATGTACGAAAATAATTCTGAATATTATAATTACCGACGAAAATTAATTGAGAAGGATTGAAACGAAAGAAAATTAAATGCGTGGGAAGAACGCGTTAAACAGCGTATCCTTTAACGCTGTATAATACGAGTGCCGTTAAAAAAGTTGACCTTCCTAACACGTGAATTGGTATCGGCCAGTGGCGTGGCCAGGATTTTCGAAAACCGTGATAAAAAATCCAAACTAGTATTGCAATCTAACGTTTTTTTCTCAATCACAACATTCACTTTTTTCGCGTACCGTAAATTGTTGTGCGTCTAAATCGAAAAATCAACGTTTTTTATTCAATAAAAACCTCGAACGGATAAAGAAGGAAAACATTTTCAAAAACGCGTCAAGATCTAAGAAATATATGTTATTGATCTGTTTCTGTATGCCGCATACACAGCAGTCCTCGTATATTCAAACGGAACATTATGACCGAACAAAGGTTTAAAAAAACTATTATTGTGCAGATTTTCGGACACTATCACAGGAACGAAAACGCGCTGGTGATAAATCTAACGACTTGAACCAACATAATATAAAATAAGGCCATGATATCCAATCATAACCAAATTTTTTCAACGTTGCCGACGGGGTGGCATCGACCCCACCGGGGTTGATATCGTACATTTTTTTCAATGACAGTAATAATATTATTGTACCGACATGATAACATCAAACGATGAACCGTATTATCGTGCGCTATACCACGTTACGCGAAATCGATTTTCAGTCGTTTATTTGGCGGCTAGTTTAAAACGATAAAAAAAAAGCTGCGCGCGCATTTTCCAACGTCGCGTAGAAAAGGGATAAAAATACGATGTGGAGGAGGGACGGTTATTTGTCGTCGGGGATTTCTCAAAAATTTGGCTTACAATGAGAAAAATCTAACAGCTATGCATAGCTGTTTCAAAAAAAATTTGTAAAAAGCCCGCAGCAATCTTTCCGTTTACTTACGGGACATTTGACGATGTTCGCGCGATAAACGTGTCGTCGTTTAGTTCCGTCGATGACGGCGCGGAGAGGTTCCGGATGGAAAACAACCTCTTCGCCGAACTCGTTTATCGCGTGAACCGTCGTCGTCGTCGTCTAGGATCGCACGACGTCGCCGACCCAAAAACGGGGAAAAAAATGGCCGGATTTTTTTTTGTAATCGACCTCTTTGAAAACATCCTGTATCGTCGTCGTGTCGTAAATACGGAATCGAACGCGCCGCGTAAAATATCCAGATCGGCGAGCAATCGGTGCATCGTTTAAAGCGCGAAACGGGCGTAACGAACCGCCCCCCCCCCCGCCGTTCGGGGAAGGGACTAAGTATTTTCAATTAGTGTGTGCGTCGGTGCGTGTATTAATTTACATCCCCCCGGTGCGCGGCGAACACACGAAAACTCTGGTAAAACGACATCGATGTATCCCATCTATCTATATACATATATTACGAATTCCCGGCGAGCGATGCACGACGAAATCAATGCGGCAGCAGCTGTGTTTGTTTTAATTGCCAACAAAGCGCGTCGCCGCCGCCATAAACAACGTGACGAGAAGGAGCGACGTATTCTCCGAGGGAAATGTGTGTGAAATTCATTTTCTGTCACCGGCATAATTAATAGCGGGACGGTGTGACAAATTATGGTCAACCGATTAATGTACTCGTATTATATAATACGGTGCGGCCGGGCGATTCGTGAGGGATATACCTAATATGTTGTGTACACTCCATGTATATCAGGCGCGCGTTTGAAGAAACAATACGATTTTACACACTCGTGTTTTGTCCTTTTTGTTTTTCTTGTTGAAAATAACGATTTTATCATACGCGCGCGTACCTTTTTTACGCGGGACGATCAAATCGATTCGTCCGCGATACAATACGACTGAGTGCTATAAATTGTTGCAAGAGGCCTATGGAGACGATTCTCTATGTCGTGCGCGTGTTTTTGAGCGGTATAAGCGCTTCAGTGAGGGCCGAGAGAGCACTGAAGACGATCAGCGCTCAGGTCGCCGCCGCCCTGTCACTGTTTCAGGAAACAGTGACAAAAATCAACCAAATTGTGCGATTGAGCATCCGGATGATTGCCGAGGCCTGTAAACGCCGATAAAGAAACGGTTAGAAAAATTTTACACGTGTCAAAAGTCTGTGCGAAGTTGGTGCCAAAAAATCCAAAAAAAAAAAATGCCCATAACGCGCTGTCTGTGAAGCGGTCGATTTGGCCGATAAACGCACTCCAGTGCTCGCGCCGTACTCGCCTGATTTGGCACCGTGCGACTTTTTTTTTATTTCCGAAGATAAAATCTGCTTTGAAAGGGACCCGGATTCGAGTCGATGGAAGCGGTAAAGCAGAAAACGGCAGAGCTCCCGAGGGCCCTCGCCAAAGAAGACTTCCTCCAGCACTGCTTTGATCAATGGGAAAATACGTACGGAAAGGTGTGTGGCGAGAGGAGGGGAGTATATTGAAGGAGAGCATTCGAATATAATTTTCATAATAAAACCTTTTTTCGTAACCAGTCTCGTTATTTAATAGCCAGACCTCGTATTGCGCGACTATTCGATTGTGTTTGTGCTAAAAATATCGATCTTTCCGTCGCCACGCGGTGCGTCCAGGGGTGGAGGAAATCTTCCCATCCTGAAAAATCGACCGGACAAAAGCGATAGGAACGACACGTTTTTTTCCTAGGCTTTGGACACTAACCGAGAGAAAAAAAATATAGAAAATCTCAAATCTAAATACACTAACCGTCTTTTTTCGTAACGGATTTTCTCGTTTTCGTCTATTTTATCGGAAAAACGGTCGTGACGCGCGCGTAATAGTTATTTTGGGCCGCTTCAAACGATAGAAACGCGCCTATAGACGCGCGGATCACACGGTCGAACGCGCGCGATCTGTGTTCGTACGGTGAAAAGCGATAAACGCGCGAACGTCGTTCTGTTTTAACTCGAAAGCGCAATCTTGTACGCGATGTAGCCGGTACGTTTTGTACGTACCGGTCGTTTGCCGAAAAGAGGTCGTCGCCCAGGGAAACGACGGTCGCGCCGTTAAACGTCCCTCTGTACAACACCCTTGTACCGTACCGGGTTTTATAAGGCGTGAAAATTGGTTTTTTTAAAGCTTCGCCGAGCTTTGTTAGCAAACTTGGCGGCGACCGAGTTAAACGCCATGCACGCGTAATGAAAAAAAAAAAAAGGGAGAGAAACTAGATTGCGGGTTAATCGTCCGGAAAATAGCTTGTGTGCAAAACGAAACGACGCGGTGCGCGGCAAAAATCCATTACGTCGCGTCGTTACGCGACCAGCCGACGACAGACAAGACGGACCGTTTTTGCCCGTCGGTGTAACAATGATATACGCTCCGGCGTTGACCGACGACGCGTTTTCCGACCCGTTTTCCCGGGATATTGACCGGCCCCCCCGCCACCCTGCAGCGCGACGAATTGTTCGCGTGATACACGTCGCGAACGTGTCCGACGGTGGTTGTTGAACGCGTTACATCCCCCGCGACGAAAAGTCATTTTTTTCCGTCGCGTTTCTAAATGGCCTTTTCACACACACCGCTCGATTATTAATCCGCTCGTGTGTGTGCGCTTTTTTTTTCAAATGCCGAAAAATCGGCCACGTGAACATCAACGATTAAAACTCTGACGTATTGTCGAACCGGCGCACTGCGTTCAAACGGTTCCGCCAGTTTTGGATTAAACGTTTTCAATAAAGTACCGTCTATCTTTCTTTTAAGGTGTCAAAATCGGTGCAGTATAAGAAGTACTTTTAATCACAGACAGAAAACATCATTGTAAAACCGATACGTTCTTACGCTCAGAAAACATGTTTACCGATCAGAACGGTTAGTTTAGAGAAGTCAAAAAACCGAATCGATTACGTCTCAAAAAACGCGTTTGCCGTAATGTTTTTCTCGATTGTTACTTTTTTAATTTTTAAAATTGCGACACAAAAAAAGACCTTTCGTTAGAGTTGTTTAACGTCAAAGCGTTCCAACAAAAGTGTTCGCAGAGAAACAAACTAAATAAAATAAAGATTATGTACGATTTAAGGTAGTTAAAAGGACTGACATTTACCTCAAACATCTCAACATTCAACATACGTCGGACCGCACCGCGTTCAAACGGTTCCGCCAGTTTTTTAAAAAAAATCGGTCGACTTTTATTTGAAAAAAAAAAACCGCCGGATTTCCCGTGGTTCGAATAAAAAAATCGTCCCATTGTTTTTAGCCTTTTCGAAAATCCCCGGAAGAAAAAACCCGCCGCTCACCCCTAAATCTGGCGTATCTATCACACGATAGCGTTTCGACGTGCGCGATACCATCGTTATTACGCATTGTTTATTGCGCCGTTAATATATATTCGGCGTCCCCGAATTTACAACCCTTCGGATCGTAAAAACCGGTACGTCCGCAAAGGAGTGTGTGAAAAAAATGAAAGGACGTACCGCGTTATACGCGCGCGCACGAGGAGAGATCGCCGGTCCTTAATCACGGGTCCCTTGAGTTTTCCACTGTGTTATGATTAACAGGGATTCTCAAACGTTTTTCCTTTGTTCCGCTCTCGTGGTGTGATGTGTTTATAACTCGCCGACAACGTGCGCACAGTATATTGTAAAAAGAATACACCGTCTCGACGACGATCGGGAGGTACCCAAAGTCCGCGTTTACGAGGTGGTACGCTCGAGTTGTAAAGCGGGGTAGTCCGACGTTATTATAAAAACGCGGTTCCTCTCGCCGCCACATTTACAGTATAACACGAAGAAATTACACGATATTATTATTATACACTCGCTATGGTATTTATATGGTATATTAAACGACAACGACGCGCGTTTACGTCTCAATTAAACCCGTCTCGGTCGTGTTCCCGCGGCCGGCCGGTTCAAAAGAACGTCCAAACTCTCGGGCCACCGCCACCGTTCGGGTGTAATGCGACGACGACGACGACCCCGCGTAAACGCGAGTTTTTCTAACGAATTTTTCTCTAAAAAACGTGTTTTTTTTCTAATCGAGATTCGGCGGGTTATTACAACAACAACAACGATAATGCGTAATGTACCGAACACGATATCGTCGTACCCCGCGTCTACATTACAATAACGATCCCGTGTTGGCGCGGCGGTGTTCATTACACATCGCGTAGTTTATACCTCTGCGAGAGCAGAAAACATAATACTATAACGAAATGGCGGTTCATTAGGACGTTTTAACCACGGCTGCCGGTATAATTATTGTTGTATACACAGCGACACGTGTGCGCTGGATAACCGAATCTCTCTATAATTTAATGATGATGATGATATAATATTAATAAACATTACGCTATTATACGAATCCGGCTACTACTACTATACACAGCCCTTTTGTCTCTTCTGAGGCGAGTCTGGGGTGGGGTGATTAGAGAAAGACCCGCACACAAAAGCCACTCTTGTAAAAACAACAATAATAACATTATTATTATAAGACGACGAAGACGACGACGCGACGTGTTGATGTATCGTATATAATAAACTACTAATTTTTTTACACGCATTGTGTGTGTATAATGATATACTCTCGAGATGATATACGCACGACCACCCGAGATTGTTTTTCCACACGAGTATAATACAGTGTACAAAAATCTTCGTCGTTATAACGTCAGCAATCTCTTTTTTTTTCCCCCCGTTCTCGTAATATCGTTTCGTACAAGTATACATAATACATAGGAAGTCGTATTTTATACCGTAATGCGTTTATATCGAAGTGAACAAAGTTGAACATAATGACGTCTTCAGATCGGTGTGATGCTTCGGACATGCAGCTTATTCAATACGTATCGATACTAGATTTTACGCAGACGTTCATCTCGATTCGTCTCCGCGGCAATTATCGCTATTATTGTCCATACGAGTTCTTGATTATGAAAAAAATGGAGTATAAAGTTTAAAATAACGCGTTCGGTTACAGTATTATACCTACACGATTATTGTCGTGCGTACAGTTCCAAAATAACATTTATTTTGCCGGACACGAGATTTTCGAATGTCGATCGATAAAGTATAGATCTCGCGGCAGAACGGTTCAGAAAACATGACGAGAGAAAAACGGACTTTCTCGTTTAACGCTACGAAATAAAAACGTTTCGATCTCGTAAACAGTATATTACACGCTGAAATGACCTTTTTTCCCGTATCTTTATTGCTGTATACAATGTTCGTAGGGTAATACTATCGGAGACCGCGTATTTGGCAAATTTTATTTTCACAGACTGATCAAATAGGTACAGTGTCAAAACGCGCGTCGAGTCTTCTAAGATCCAACCGTAAAGTTTACACTACGCTGTACGTAATTCAGTAAGTATAAATTTTGTAAAAAAAATATCGTACAATACTTCACTTTAAATATTTTAAAACACTCAACATTCGGTGTATCGATTAGTGTTTACGGCGATATACCTACCGATAAAATTTATTCTAAAAAAAACTATTAATACTTGTTACAACATAAGATTCATCGCGACAAGAACAACGGCGGGAATCTTTCGGGTTTACGTAAACGGCACTCGTACAGCTCTGCGTGGTTAACTTAACCGTGGTCGAAAAAACATTTTTTTGAAAAATAATCAATTTTCGGGCAGCAATAAACAGTTGAGCCCGTCGACCAACGAGAGGATACTGCAAGTGGTCGTATACGATGATATCCAATTGACGTGCAGGCTATTTTCAGTGTACGTGGGTTACGAAAATTGTTGTAGCTGGAATTATATCGGCAACGAAAACCGGCAGAAACTCGTACAGAGAAAAGTGCGTGGCAGCTGCCGCGGGAAAACGCGGGGGGATATATAAGGGAGGAGAGCGATTACACATTGTTTTCGCCGACATGGGCGCACGGACGGCGAAGAAATTACTAATAGTACCTATACACATTATTATTATTATAATTTAAAGTCGTATCTCCGCGCAGACAATGGGCAATCATAATCATTAGCCGACCGTGAAGATTTCGTTGGTCCGCCTGTGCACGCGTGTACAACTACTATTATACGCGTATAATGTATTAAACAGCCACGAAACCAGTGTTTATCCCGCGCCCTATAGTAAGTTATAATAACCGTGTTGTATGTGTCTTCAGAAGAAACAAAAAACAGAAACAAAAAAAAAAAGACGGAAGGTAAAATACACGTATAAAAAATAGTGAACGCGTCGCGGGGGTATCACACAACGGGCTGGCGAAGATTCGGGCGAGAGGGCGTCCAATTAGATTTGCATACAATATCGTTGTGTGTAGGTATAACATGGTAATATCGAGACGTACCGCGTATATATTTCGTGTTTTAAAATTGGTCCGTACACGGAGCGAAGCAAAAAGTAAAAATACGATAATTACACGCCGGCTAACTTCTACCATACGCGGTAGGTACTGCATTGCGGTGTACGTGGGAGAGACGATATATTGTGACGATACCGAAACGATATTGTGTCAGCGAGTGTACGATTCGAATTCGTAGTGATTGCGGGGCGCAGCAGCCTTTTTTTGGACCTTTGGCGGACCAGACGCACAACGACGAGCAAAAGAAGAACGGCAAAGGTGCTACTAAAAGCTTTGGGCGGGTCGTCGAAGTTTGCGTCCGAAAGATTCTGAGCGAGCCTAGTCCGATAAGTCCTATCCGATAGTACACGAAAGTCGGAAAACGACGAGGAACAGTTTTTCTTTATAACGATACTTCTGACGCCGGGGGATTCGTCGTTCGCGGCGCACAACTCGGACGACAATCAAAATATAAAAAAATATACTAAAATCCAAAGTCTCCACTCTAATGCGGTGTTCAACGTAACGATCGAACTTTTCGCCGTGAAATTCTCGATTTTTTTTGGGGTAAAAATCAAAAAGTACGCGAACCTGCAAAAAAAAAAAAAGGGCTTCAACCGAAGTACCGCCAGAGTCCATTAGCATTCTAGAAAAGTTACTGACACTGAAAATCGGAGCGTTCCTTCCATGTTCGCGACGAGCTAACGGCGCTGACTTCGCGAACACATGTTTCAAGGGAAAAATTGCTGCGACCACAGTTTTCAACGTACACTGAACTCGTTCTGGTCTTTTTTAAAGTTTAAGAAAATATTCCCTACGGTCGCGAGAGCCTCAGTACACTTACTTTCTGGACATGTACGAAAAGTTGTTGATTGGAAAAAAAACAACGTATCACTGTAAAAACGGTACGTTCCTCGCCCGTCGAATCCAAAACAAACGCACAGACTATAGCGGACGTTATCTTGTTCAAAAGAAAAAAAATTCGTACCATCAAATAATACGTGAATCAAGTCTCACTTGAAAGCGGTTTTAGCTGACACTGCCCGAAATCGGATCGTTTCGTCCGTCCTCGCGTCGCACCTATCTCTATTTATTAGTCAGATTTTAATACTACATACGATTTTCGGGTGTATCACTAAACAAATAATAATCAAACACTGTAATAAATGCGCGGCCGTGAATAAACGTTTTCGACGAGGTCCGTCGCACAACTGTACACACATTACCGTACGCTGCTCGAGACCACCGGGAACGACGTGTACGACGGAGAAGGGTTTTTTTTTTCGACACAAATTGGTCGAAACATTTCGATTACGAATCGCAAAACGTCTGTAATAGCGTAACTTCGTGGCACCTGTTTAATGGCCGGTTTGAGGCTAGGGGAAGTTTTCTTTTTCTATTTCTCAATGTTGCGATTTTTGACGGAAGAAAAAAAGTCATTGCGATTTTCGAGAGCGATTTCGAGTATTTCTTATTAATGCAATCAATTTTCGAAGTTTTTTAGTGCACTATAACTTCCGAGTCTTATCTCTAAGTATATGGGGTACAACGTAATTACGCGACAAGACCCATTCCGCCGACTCGACGCGGTGTACGAATCTACGCATTTCGCTGTATTTTTCCAAATTGTAAAAATAGAGTACTACTATAGGCTCAACGTCCGTTTCTTTTTTCTCGATTTTATCTTTTCGTAAGCACATTACGATACACGCAAATCGCACATAACGGTATAATTGCCTATTCGTACGATAATATATCGTATGTTTGTCGTACGGTCGTGTAAACGGTATGCGCGCGTGTTTACGAATCGTAGATAAATTAAGATTGTCGAGTGTTGTACAGTAATGTTTTACCGTGCGCTGCAACGAAAAATCACGATAGTAATTATTATAATAATCACACGCTATGAGAAAAATACGCCGAGGGGAAAAAAAATTAACGGCCGCGTTGCTGCGTGTCAGAAATTTCGTTAAATCGCGCGACCATAAACGAAAGTGGGCCAAACGTGCCGGGGGACGAGCGAGGGGTAGGTACGACAAATCACACTAAACGAATAAAAACTATTTAAAAAAACATAACGCGGCTCGTGATCAACCTCAATTTGTCAAAATTTATAATCAACATATATTACGGTAAAACGTGCGTCGTGTAAAACGAAAATGTAATAGTTACCATAGTGTTATACGCTGGAAACGAGATTGCGAGGTGTTTAAACGCGTTTTGTTTTTCCAGCGGTTACAACTACTGTATAGCTAATAACGACAATAAGTACTTACAGTGTGGTTTTTAAACGCGATTCCTGCACAGACGAGTAATATTACTGCTCCGAATACTACAAAAAAACGCGCATTATATAATATGAAAACATCGACGGATGCGGTTGATAAGTGCGTCATTGATTATATTACTTCAAAAAAAGATTGTCAGACAAACAAAAATAGTAGCGATCTTGATTTTTTCAAAAGTTTGTTACCTGATATATCTAAAATGACAGATTATCAGAAAAGGCAGTTTAAGAGAAGAACACTTGATACTATAGATTCAATTTTGGACGATTCGCCTACACAGAACACTATTTCATATGTTCAACGACCTTTATCCAGCTACTCCGGAAGTTCAGTATTGAGTCCTGAGCCACCCGTGGGGACGGTCGGATTTCAACAGTTGGGAAATTTGCATTCAGAAGACTACGAACGAATTAATAATAATCCGACAACAGTACGAAATTACCTCCATACCTTTACTGAATAGTATGTTATAGCATTTAAATAAAAATAAATATTAAAATTTAACATTACCCGAGTGTTATTAACAATTTTTCTCCTGCACTTGTAGCTTCTCTGTAATTGGTATCACGTTTTACGGTATACTATGTTCAATTAAATTCAAAAGTTGTTGAAATGTATCTGGGCTCATTCTATAACAGCTTTTGAACTGCAATGGATGCAGTTTAAGTTCATCCGCATAGACATTTGCACCATATTTTACAAGCTGTTGAAACGCTGGGTTAATCCAATATTTACGTTTTTTATTTTTCTTCTTCTTAAATTCCACCAGAATAATAAAACGTCGTCTTCATCAGACGATGACATGGTTGCTACTGCGTTGCTTCTATTTGAGAGCTATGGGTAATACGTATTGTCTGTTGACTATTGTTAATCGATAGTTGCTCGTTGCCTATTGCTCCGGTGTGAGAGCCGCCTAAGTGACGAGAACGAAAAAACGCCGCCGCGGTTCGCTTACGACGCTCGGAGCGATTAAATATCCGTGTTTGCACGGATAAGGGTCGTTAGGGTTAAGGTGTTCAACTATCGCGAATTTATTATTAAGTGAGTATGCGCGGTAAGATGATCGAATGTAAAAAAGATCGCACAATAAAATATACGGTCTTTGTCGTCGCACTGGACTATACGTCGGTGAAAATTCGTATCCAGTTTTGTAAAAACGATCCCGCGGAACCCGTTGTAACGTCGGTGTTTTTACGCGATAATTTCCGAAGAAATCGAAACGACGTCAACTGATTGGCCGTAAAACCGCGGAAACGTGCCGTTCGCAAAGTCGTCCGGTACAGCAGACCGGTGGTCCTCTACGGAAAAAATCACGGAAATAAAATGCTGTACGGAAAAAAACGTACGACGGTGCGTGACGTCTGTCTAACGATAGTTTCTCGCGAGAATCGGTACCGTTTCGGAAAAATACAAACTCGGACGGACCAGCTCTCAAAAATTTTTACTTTTTTTCAAAACGACTTTTCTAATCCAATACACGCATTAAACAGCTCCGAACAACGTCGCCCTCGTGAAATACTACAACGTCGTGGGGGCGGCCGGACGGACGACCGCGTATATAATATCGTGCGCGCGAGTTCGTCGTCGTATATAAAGTTATTAAGACGATCGCTGTGCAGCTCCGATTATATCGCACACGCGGGATATAATAATACACGGTAATAACAACGATAATATACATAAATACACGCGCGCAGTAAAATAATAATAATAATATACGATATTGTGTGTATCGACGGAGAAGTCGCCGAGGCGGTTTTGTGCTGCGCGGACCGCGTGCTCAATATCGTTATAGCCGTACGTACAGGGTGTGAACAAAACGATTGACAAAACCCGTCGACCGACCGTGGTGGAGGAGAGTTCTTTTTCACGGGGAAACGGAATGTTGACGATACGCTCGAAATCGCTCGCGACGAGATTGCTCGTATTTACACAACGTGATGATAGAAAATAAAAAGATTTTTTTTACAGACGACCGTGTGGACGACGAAAAGTGACGGCAAAAAATGTGCGTGTTTTTTCATTTTTTTTTTTAAACAACGTTCCGATAATTCGCGGTTCCGTGGATCGTGCGGCAAACTTTTTAAACCCGTTCCTTCTGCGTACCCCGTACACTGCCGACGCCGCGGAGAGAGATGCGGCGCGCGGTGTGCAGGTCGTATGTGTCGGCGGCACCTTTGAGACCACACACCTCTGCCTTCCAATTAGAAGGTGCCGGTCCGGCCACTACTTTAGGCCGCCGACAACAAACGCGCCGGCAAATCGTACGGATTTCGTTTCTATATATTATATATATATATACACGCGTTTATTATAATATCGTGTAATAACACACACACACACACACGATAATATTGTTATTATATACGAGATATTGTACCTGTACGTGTGTGCGCGTGTTTGAGTGCATTCTGTCGCCTTGTATACGTTACGCTCGATTAATACGTACCGGCTGCGGCGAAAGAAAATCGCGACTTTTTGCACCAAAAGTTTTTTTTTTGATCGAATAACTTTTTTTTTTTGGATTAGGACCCTCCCCTCCGCGGCTCACGCGTTATCCACCGGCTTACAACCCCCGACGAACATTTTCCCGGGCTCGGGGTGAAACACATCCTCCGAACGCCGCGGAACGAGCCGACGGAAACGGGGGCCGCCGAGAGAAAATATTAAGACCGAGTTCAAATTTTCTAAGTTCGGACGTACAGTGCACCCGTAGCTGCATCATGTCGTCGTGATGTGAGCAAAAAAAAGTACGCTTTTCGTTGAAAAATCCGAACAACATCGTACAATTTGATTTTTTTTTCGAAAAATTCCATCGTCCGTTTTCGAAACTCCTTTTTTCCGGGCTCGTCCGATTGATCGTTTCCCGCTTACCACGTCTAGATTGCACGAGAATGATTGCAGATTTCGCACGGCGACAAAAAACGAAACAGCCGCAGTCCACGTGAAAGTACACAACGAGTACAAAAAAATAACGGAAAATACACCGTAGGAACTCCTCCGGTCAAACGCAAAAAAAAGGTTTTGAAACTTTTTTTTCAACACGGTTTTGCGCGCGAATAATAGCACATTAATTATGTTGAGAACACAATTCTAAGCCCGAGCTTATTTTTACTATACCACTCAAACCGGCGAGAAACGTGGTGTGTGTTTAGATTTCATCAAACATACTTTACTCGTAAATTCCGATTGATTCGAATAATTATTGTTTGACTGGTTAAAACAGAAATCATTCATCGAATGTACCTTATGCGTACGTACACACGGTCTGCAACGGTAAACTGACATTGTTATAATAACAGCAGTATAAAATTGCGTTTAAAAAAAAGTGATTTTTAAACGCGTTTATACAACAGAAACGAATTCATTTCGTGAACAATCATAATTTTTCTTTCTCTATTATATTATTGTAAAAAAGCGATTTTTTGCGTTTTTTTTTTTTGTTCTCCGTATAATATTAAGTTCTCGTCGCGTTACACGCCGTATTATTATAGACATCGGCGGACAATGGGCGTAATAATACGGTAAGACACGATATTATGTGCAGTTTATGCGTGTTGATCATCGTGTTTGTGATTTATCGACTAGAAACGAGAAGAAGAAAACACACGAGTTTAAAACTACCCGTACGCGGGAGGGTTCTGCATAAAATGGAAATCACGGTTATACATACGTATTATGGATAGTTGATATTTATTTCAAAACGTTACCGTATAATTATTGTCGAGCACGCGTTTTCTCCGACCGCCTCGCGCTATTTTTTTTGAATTCCTGTGTAATTTATTAGGTTCATTTTGAACGCCGACAACAATGCTCCGACCGTTGTACACACATTCTAATCCACGTCTAATAAACATTTAGATTTTTCGAACGGACGCGATGTAAAAATTTTTATTAATACGTACAGTGCGTATCAAACGCGGAATAAACGAATTGTGGCGCGCGCGAGAAACGTAAAACGTTACGGTCGAGCAATTCTAATCGTTTGAACAATGTAAAACGAGCGTGGAATGATCGATGCGATTTTTCTGTCGGCAAACGAAACTCGAAGGATCCTCGTTACAAAAACCTCGAGTTTTTGACGAACGGCCAAGTAAAATATTATTTTAAAACGGCGCGCCGCGATCAGCGCAGATAGTAAGTAAGTAAGTAGGTACACCTCCTGAGCGATATATTGAATTAATTTTGTGCGTCGCTACAGAGACTAGCGTGCGAATAATTTATCGCGTAAAAATTACGATTTACATCGACGGCGTTCGGGACTTGTCAGAATCGAGTTGTGCATCGATTACGTATTATGCGTCTGACAAAAGTAAAGAAATATTGTCGAGCGCGTTGCACGTCGCGCGGTTTCCCTCGAGTTTTTTTATGTATTTTTCACAAACACAAGTGAGAAAAAGTAGTATTCCCGTGTTCCGGGCTAACTTGAGCGCGCGTAAACGAAGAGCAAGAACAAAAATATTTTCCAAAAACACGTCTCCGGATGACACCCGAGACGAATTTTGGCGACCGTACGGGGGCGCTCGGATCGTCGTCGGCGAGCTTTATCGGCGGAAGGGTGGAATGGAAAAAAATTACACTACGCTAGGCGTGGGCAAAGTGGGCCGTCACCCACGGCCTCGCGTTCCAAAGGGACTTTACCGTGGAAAATAATGGCCAAAAAAGGGCCTAGTCTACTTTGCCCAAATCTTACCTCTCGCCGGCACCGCACACGATCGTCGGACGAAACTAGAAGGAGTAACGATAAAACGTATGTTACGCGTAGGATTACGTGCTCGGGAAAAAGCCGAGACCCGCAAGTGTGGGAAAAACGGTCGCAACCGCAATAATAATTTTATAAAACGCTATTATTATAATACAGAAATGCGGTCGAACCATTTTTTTTAATGACGGCATCCGTTTGGTCCGTGCGTCTTTTTCCATCAACCTCGACGGAGACGCGAGCGCGGTCGAGATCGATAATTCACACGGTCCGCGGTGCGTGCGCGTGAACCACCGTACGAGTATATCCGACGACGTTATTTCACGTGCTATTAACCGCCGTCGTTTTTGATCGCCGGTGGCTACCGGTCACCACCGGCAGCTCTCTCTTATTTGGTCTCCGTTCGTATAATGCAATCGTAACAAAAAAGATTTGAAAAAACCACGACGACGACGATAATAACGATAATTTTGTCGACGTTTCGATGGTTTTCCAGACGGCCGAAAATACGCGCGCGCGTGGTGTGTTTTATTCGGGCGCGCGACCGTTTTTGCGGTCTCTCGTCCCCGTCGAATTATTCGCTTATAACACGCGTTATCGCACGATTTCGCGAGATAATAATAATAATAACACTTTCCGAGGTGTAAAGAGCAGGATGTAAACAGTGAGTCGGTTATTCGCTGGCGGTAAAATAAAGCGGTCGCGTTTTGAACTCTCTCATGGATATCACGTCCAAACGCGTGAATGGTGTTTACATGCGAACAACGCGACGGTTTCGATCAGATCGGGTGGTGAAAAAAACGGATTGATTTTTCAGTACACGAGTGTTTTCGCCGCCGGCATTACATGATAGGTTTTAAAATTTGGTCGAATACGTTTTCCGGGGAAAACATTTAATCTTACTACAGGCAGTAAAACGCTCGATTATTCATATAAAAAAATATATGATTCGAAGTCTAGAACCGTTGTCGTGCAAAAAACGGAGTTTTTTTTTTTTTTGAATAAAATCGGCGGTGTGAAATACCCCGGATTCGACACGCGTCGGGAATCCTAAACGTCTATAACAATTATCGTCGTGTATCAACGACGGCTTACGAAAAGTCTCCTGGCTTAGGAGCGACCAAGTGTTGTAATTTAATTTTTTTTTTTTTCCAAAACTACGTACTTACAGAGCGGGTTAGGGTGTTTTACTGCACACGCTTGACAGTTGAAAGATAAGAGAATCGCAGCGGCGTGCAAACTGCAAAATAGTTTCGTTGAAAAAAAAATGATTTTAAGACACACAATTACGTCGTATCACGTTGTTACGGCCGGACTACCAATAGACAATACTATCAAAACCGCAATGTTGTATAATGTCGCTATAACGTTATACGTTTTTCACACAACACGAACGTCATCAATATCACATCGAACGCGGTAAAAATTAGAAAATAATCGACGCCTTTGCGTGTACACGTATCTATTCTGTTCTTGCCATCGTAGGTTCGTCGTGTGTCCCGTGCACGTCCGACTTTTTTAAAAAAGGTTCGCATAACACGACAATATTTTTAGGTATATTGTGTTCGCACTGATCCGACGCGCAATCTCCAGAAGGCAGAGAGACCACAAGATTTTACAGTAATAATCGTTTATGGTCCTTTTTCTCTCTTTCTTCCCGTTTTATTCGACGCCACTACAGCACGATGACGTTGTGTTATATACGCCGTTTTGTCGTCGGTGATCGCCACGAAAGGCGATGATGAAACCGAACAATGTTCTCGCGGCCGAACGACATAAATTTTCCCGTCGAGGGGTGGAAAGTTCGTGTACGACCATCTCGTGGAAACAGATTTGTTTTTATTACGCGCCGTTTTGTCCGCGGGAGGGTGATTCGCACCCGAGAGGATTTATACTTAGCTTAAAAATCCAATGACCTACCCTGCGCCTAACCAACCAACCCCCCCGAGCGATAATATCCTGCGACAAAACGGTTTATTAAACGCTAAAGTCAGTGTATGGTATGGTAGGCGCGAGCGAACGCGGAGATTTATTTTTTCGGAAGGGCTGATGAACAGCTTCAGGTCGCCACTCTTTTTTCGGATTTACAAAAATCTCCGGAACACCCGGAAAACTCTGTGTCGTTCTTTTTTTTTAATAATGATGAACTTTAATAAATTGCACGTTTTACTTTGATCGAGAGTCTACCGAAAATTAGTAAATCTTTAATACGAAATCAAACACAAATATATCTATTGAGTATAGTCACTTCAGACCGAAATAATATTACTCCGTTAACACAGTTTTGTTTGAAATTTAAAATCCCGCGGTACTTGACCACCATTTTCTAATCGACCGAATATTTAGGTCTCATAAGTAATAAAAGTCAAGTACAAAGTTTTTGTGAACGAACGCGCAAAAGTTTTTCTACCACACGGGCGTATCATCGTATGCGTTTAATACAATAATTAAATGACCAACTCGATTTCCCGATATCGTTATACCGAGTTGAGAAGTTTTCAAAATTCGTTTTTGTATCAAATCAAAGTACCGCGTTTATTTAAGTTTTTGTCCGGTCTCTTATATCTTTCCTGCATAATAATAAATAGACTGTGGGTATCTACTATGAAATAAAACCTCAAAACGTTATCAAATTATAAATTTCCAGTATAGTGAAGAAACATTCAAGATTATCAGAATTTTCTCTGCGATTTTCACGACTGAATTTAAATCCCCCGACTTTTCCACGTTTTTCAGGTTTCCAGAAGTATTGGCGACCCGTTTTTAGACGACAAATCTCAATCGGTTTTGATACAAGATATAAAAACATAGTATGAAAGTCTCATTTTAAAAAAATAAAATATATCCACATAATAACACAATGTATCCTATTTTTATCAAAATATAAATTATAATTATATAAGAAACGCTGTAGGAATGGAAGAACAAAAGATTAAGAATACTTAATATAGAGGTGGTTTTTTTTCTCAATTTATTGGCGATTATTTGATTTTTCTGAAAATTCTGGGAGATGCAATAAATAGTTGAGAAGTTCGTTATACTTTTATCACAGTTACAATAATTATTGTTCCTGAAAAAAAGTGTTACTGAAGAATAATGTAATTTCACGCGATATAACATTGGCAAAGTGCTCTCGAGCGACGTCTAAATTGCAGATTAAGTTTTCTAAAATAATTCTGCAACGTATACGTTTAAAATCATGTTTAAATAATAACGATGAAACGATACTTTTTATGACAAAATAACGTACCAGTTGGAAATCATCAATGGCGATTCGTAAGTATTACAACATTTTTATCGGTAAAAAAAAAATATGTGTTAAAAATAAACTACGAATTTCACTGTGAATATCCGCACGTATTATGTTTTCATGAAAATGAATAATAATACACCGGAATACCGGGTATTTCGTTATAATTAGATTTTTTTTTTTCCACTAAATTAAAAGTATCGATATTATTCGAAGCTAAAATAATTAAGAATCGTGCAGGCGTGTGTACATACATACTTAGTCTTTATAGTATATTATTATTATGCGCGCAGTTAGTAATTTTCGTACATGATTACACGCGTTTTATACCATAAATAATAAATTCGAGTAACGTAATTGGACTACTCTACTATTACAGAAAATCGAATTATTTACGTATAAGTAAAACGAACAGTTTTGAATTCGCGAGCTCGATCGACAGAAACGGCCTCGTTTTCCACTTTTCGTAGTAAAATCAATAGTAATCATGATGTACACGTCGTGTACGTATTGTATCCGACAAAATAACATTCTGCTTTACGACGAGATTGACGTGTTATTCGCGTGACGGTTATAATTTTCCGTCCGCAGTTCAGTTTATAGCTGTCGGAAAAAATCGATATACCTAGGTACACAAAAACACTGCAGACTTAACGTGCAAATATTAATTAACTGTGTAGTAGTAGCGTGTATAATAAACTTATGTTGCTGAATCGGTTCATTGCGTGGGTATATGGATTTGACGGGTTTTGCCGTTTCTAAACATTTTTCAGCGACAAAACGGAAAGATGATAGGAATTTTCGATGACGACTTTGGATAACTATAGGTATTTGACGTCGTTACCGTCGCTGTGATAGCTACGCGTTTTACGAATCAGTATAGAGGTATAGCGGCTAACTACGTTGCGTTACAAACTACAAAATAAAACACATACAAAGCCGATTAAAATGTTGTTTTTGTACATATTGAACGCAGGCACTTTATTGAAAAAAGTGTCGATTGCGCGGTGAAGAAATGAAGATCTCGATTCTCATAGTCGAGCTGTATTGTAATAATATCCGATATGAAAGTCCGTTCGGTTTTTCGAGCGACGAATTCCAAAGACACGCGGCTAAAAATTCTGTACAAACAGCTTGAAAACGTACGGTGAAACTGTCGAATCTACCGAAAACTCGATTGATGTATCATACATTGTTACAAAAACACAAACCGAACGAATCTTTCGATTCCCTGTAAAATACATGTTTAGTAAAAATCTAGTAGGTACCTACGATAACGGTACGGTTAACACTTGCAAAAATGCCGGTTTATCTCGGTTTGTGAGATTTTGAACGCTTCATGTTGCGCGCGTGTATCTCTCTCTCTCATTTGTTATAATTTTATCAACGAAATGCGGACAGCGCGTCTTTTGTACTCGAACCGCGGTAAAATTGGCGTTCGTATCGATTGAGTTTAAAACTTTTTGAAAAAAACGCGTGAGTCCTTCGCGTCATGATCGCTGCGGCGCACTCGATTACATACGATTTTGGTAAACGCGAAAACGTTTTTTTGAAAACGTTTTTTGGCTATTGACGGCGCGTGGATCGTACGATTCTGTTACGCCAACCGTACCGAGTCCGCCCGACTGCATACTCGCGGGATTTTTTTTCCAGGACGCGCAGAACATATAACACAACGTTTAATAATTTAATAATTTTTGTTTTCAACGACGGTTCTAATCAGTATATTAATTGCAACGCACAACCTAAACTCGTGTTAGAGTCCGGACCGGAGATCATAACTATAGTATATAAAAACCGTTTGTAAACTATTATTTTATCGTCGCGGACCGTTTGAGGTGTACTCGCATTCATTATCATCGATATTTCACACGCGTCTTTCTCGTGCCGCACAAGCTGATAGTGACTGTATTATGTAGTACGCATTATATTGTCCTCGATCTATAAGCAACCACGTTTAAAATGTCGATGTGTGATGAACGCATTTTTTATTTATACGTTAAGATCGTGTTTTATTTTCACGCGCAGTCGCACCGTACAAACCACCCACGCGCACGAGCGTATGTCGCCGACACGACGTACGAGTCGCGGATGAAATAATATATATTTTTTTTTTCCGTGAACGTTTTTATCGACGTACGGGCGGTATAAAATCATTTTTCATCCGTGATTTCCCCGCGTGCACTACTTTTGCGAATACGATATTATTATTATTACAATACGTTATTTATTCGTCGGAACAACGCCGTTAATGACCGCGGTACACACACCGCGTTGGTGCGTATTACGCTTATAAGTACATATAGTATGATAATACACTGTCTGTCGGTAGGGTACGACAGTATATCGTAGTACGATAACGATTGAAAAAATTAATAAAAAAAAAGGCGTACAAACCGAATTTGAATCACACAAGAGCACATAAATTACGCTCGCTCGACAAGCGGCCGAGCTGGCTACACGGTGGCTACTATACAATACTACGTCGAAACCATCTGCTCCCCGATATCGCCCCCCGCGCATATCGTGGATAATTAAATTTGTCGGCCGGTTATGATTATCTTTTTTTTTTTTTGTTTTCTCGTTACATTAATATACGTCCAAAAATATTGCGCACACGGATATAACGTTTTAATTATACGCGCTGCAACACGACGACGACGACGGGTCTTTTGTTCCGCGCGCGTATAAATAATACGTGGAAAACGGGCAAGAAAAACGAAAAAAAAAGTGTTTGCGGGGTGGTCCGCGGGGCGGCCGCGACACGTCGAAAGGGCGTCAAATACTCGCCCGAACCGAAATTTATTTACGCGTGTGTGACGTCGTAGGTGTTTTCGTCGTCCGATTATTTACCGCTCTGTAAGTACTATGTTATACAATACCGATCAAACACAATAATGTATGATATTGTGTGTCTATAAATTTATGCGGACAGGGTGAAATGTTATAGCTGGTAACGTTACAGCCGGGCGAGTAAACCAATTTTTTTTTTTTTTCCGATAGGTCACAAACTAGAGTCAAGATAGCATAGCGACGAACCCGAATTTTCCAGGTTGAACCGAACCGAACTTTTTTTTAAACGGTACAATAAACACGACCGTTTGTGCCGAACAATGTCTGTGTAGAGTTTGTCAAGTGGGTAAACACAAGTCCGAGTGTAAAGAAGGGTTCCGCATTTTTCCCTTTTATTTTCATCGTTTTTCGACGGTTCGATGATTTTTTTTTTTACATTGTTCGAACCGAACTGTTGTTTAGTTGGTATCCGAAATGTTTCCGATTTCGATATTCTTACCTAACCCCGGGTCGTTTGTGTTTCTACTAGAAAGAGTGCCGATTCTTTTAGCAGCACATCGGAGATCAAGATGGTATTTTTGGAGAGGTCGTTTTTTTTCTCAATAGTTTTTTAACGCTACGTGGAAAAACCAGCGAAAAACCGTTAAAAACGGCATTTTGTCAATAACGCGCGTGCGGTTAGGTTCTCCGTTTGAAAACAATCGTCGAGCAGTCATGACTTTTTGGACAAACTATTTGTACTGTACGTACGACTTTAAATAAAAAAATGATCAAAAAGTTTCATTTAATTTTTATAGCCGTTTTAACGACATATTAGATTTCGTTAAAATCGCGTATACAGTCGTTTCTCCGTAATTTCGAAAATTCGATTGTCTTGAAATTTTTAACGAAAACTTATCCGTAGAACCACAAAAATATTTTCAAACAAGTTTTTTTTTTAGTCTATTTTTTTTTTTTTTCGTACGACGTATAATAATTCGCGATCTTTTTTATTACCACCCAGGACTATAGATAGCTCGCTCAGAATCGGTTTTTTTTGGAATGCAAAGAGTTGCTTTCAGGTATTAAGTAATAAACGGATGAACCGCAACTTTGAAACCAGTGCCCAAAGCTACTACCACACCTTTACCGCGCAGGTACACCGTTCTTTTTCAAAATTAAAAACTAACTTAACTATTAAAATAAAAACATAACGGTCCATATATTTTTAATTCACGTGGTTTCGTTAATCTAGTATATGACGTTTGTAAAAATATCATTCTTGTTTTCGTTTGATATTTTCTTCTTGGCGATACGTTTTTTTTTTATTACACAATTACTTAAAGTTAACACGTTATATTACAAAAAAAAAACGTATTTAAATTAAAATTCGTAGAAAAAAAATGAGTAATCTTTTTAAATTTAATTTCAACTGCTGACGAGTTAATGCTCGGCCTTGAATATAGCAGCGTTCACAAGTGTAGCTAATATAACAGAAATGCAAACTTCAACTGTTTCAAAGAATAGGATACTTTAAAAAGAGATGGTTTGACGTTGATTATACGATATTTAATGAAAGAGCGTTGTCAATATTATCGCTAAGAGTTATAAAGAGTCTTTTTGAAGGTCGTCAGTGTGAGAGAATCGATTTTTAGCATCGTCTGCGAATACGACCGCATAGAATAGAATGACAACTATGCGCGCGTGTATCGTATAGAAAAAACAAATATCATCGATAAAAAGATCAAAAATAACAGCCGAGAGGTTTTCCGGAGGTGACGTCAATAGCATCCGAGGTATAATTTTTTTTAATGTAGTTACGAGTCGTTTAGCAACAAAAGTGTTGAGCCGAGAACGTGGGTTAGAAAAACCGATCATACCGATAATAATCGTTGACAAAAATATGATGCGCACGAGCTTTTTCAAAACCCGTAAAAAAACATAGCATCGGTTTATAGAACTACACACACACACACGAATAGATTTCGTTATGAGATACGATGTTGCTGTTTGCAAATACCCATAAGTTTTCGTAAATTTCGAACAAAAGTAACACGAAATCGCGGTGTAATGAACGTGATAATTCGTATAGGTCGACAAGACAAATGGTCGTCGTGGCTCTATACACAAACCGTTTTAAGACAAACGCGTTCGTTTTGCCCCCGAGGCTTAGTTAGGTTACGAACATCGCGTATTATATA
>CM029359.1:5762562-5849005 GCA_017140985.1 Hormaphis cornu | reverse complement strand
AATTATTTTTGTGTGGTACCCACTACATCTGTACTATATAGGTAACTGCCACGTTACCGCCGGGGCCGCAGACCGGTTACGCTGGTTTGTCATTATATATATTTTAAATTATTTTTACTTTTTTACTGCATAATAAAAAATTATTATCATCAAGTTCTGTTTTTATTACGCGACGAAGATCTTGGTGGCGATCACGTTATAATAATATGATGATGATACACGGCGCGATTATTATTATTATTACGCGTAATACACTTATAACCGGCATAATTATGGTATTGTTTTGGAACGACGATGGACGTTTAGTCCGGTTAAATGACGGGCACGCGTGCGCGGCGTTATCGGAAGAGATGGTGAAAAAGAAAGAAAAAAACGATACATCCGCAGACGCACACAGACGATCGGAGTCGGTTAAACTATATACACTCGGCCGATTATATCGTTATAATTATATAATTATATATTATATTATATCGTTATAGTTCGACTAGTTTTTTTACCGCGGCGAAATCAAAAAAATCTACTTTGACGAATTTCACGGTGCCCGACGACAACTATCAAAATAATCGTACAGACGGACATCGCAGCGGAAACATCGTGACTCTTTGTGTTTTACGGCAAAATCGATACAAGACGTGATATAGTGTAAGTGGAGTCCAATTGAGTTTTGTTACTATGACATAGGTGCGAACAGCATTATTACTATAATGCGCGATGTAGGTACAATCGTCACGAAACGACGGTAATACGCTAAACGATTAGTCTTTATGATATACGTATACAACTGTATATAAACCGACCAATTTCGTTCACGGTATATTTTTTCAATTTTAATATCGTTTTTCGAATTGGTGTTCAAATCTCCTCCCGCAGAAACGTTATTTGAACCGCCGACGTACAGGTTAGTGAACACCGGAGTGGTGGCTCCAGGGATGAATACGTCCGAGGGGGGTTCACTTAAAGTCTTAAGAAAAATTTTAGAAAAAAATCAGTTCAGTCTTTTTTTTTTTTTGGAGGAAGGTTATTAAAACCAGTGATCACACGACGGTCGTCAAGGAAAAGTAAAAAACGTGTATTTTTTTTTATTTCCGATCGTAAAACCGTCGGTAAACACTGCAGCTGATTTGTACGCGAACTGTACGTTTTAACCCGCGATCGGTTGACGTTAGTTTACAGCGGGAAAACGAGCTCCAGTCCGAATCGATTATACGTTCGATAGGATTACAAAAAGTAAAAAACGAAAGCGAACGACGACACGGTTTCTTCTTCTCTCTCCGAATTTACATTTTTACCATACGTTTTTAACGAAGAAAATCGGTTACGCGTCGGCGGCCTGTATTTACTAATATACTAATATATTTGTACACACGAACGCGTGACGTGTAGGTACATATACTCTAAACGTTAATACCTGAAGTGTGGATATTAACTAATACGGGTACCATCTTGCTATGAACTATAATTATAGTAAAACGATGGCAAATCACCACTTAAACAGTTTACGAACCTGAGGACTATCACGCTTTTAACACAGGTATTATAGGTGCGCCAATGCGACAGGTAATGTACGGGGAAGTAATGGATGAAATAGCTGTTTTTATACTTTTTTTTCCCCGCGAGATGTTTTTTATGATTTCGTCGAGATTTTGGCTTACCGTTGCGTACTTTTCACGAAACAATCATTTTTCATCCATCATTGCCACGCGTAACTTTTAGCCGGTCGATTTCATGACCAAGCGCAGTCCGCATACAGTTTTGTACGTCTATAATCTGTATTCTATATGGTCTGACACTCGCGATTGTTAATAATATAACGCGAAATAATTACTGATATTTATTAATCCCCGCGAAGGTAATTAATGTTATTTAATGAAAAAGCTCTAAATGTGATTTCTAGTAGGTATGATTCAGCAAGTCGGGTAATTTTGAGTAGACTTTTTTGCGGGTTTCTAACATAAAAATTTCGGTTTGGATTGAAAATTAACAGGTATAGTGATCGTTTTTTTTTTTTTTCACTTCGTACATTATTATATTCTATTTGTTGTTTTACGTACACGAACGAATAGTAATTGTAGCTGGCAAAACTCCGTATAAAGTCAATTCTGTCATCGATTTTGCCAAGCCATATATATATTATGCACATTTCAACGAATAATATTCGATTACGGTATTAAACGTTTGAAAATTCGCGAGCACGAGAATTTGTCAGTGAAATTGTTATCCGCAGTGGCGACGACTATCGGCTGCACACGGTTGAGATGGTGCACCCGTTAAATTTTGAAACGATCGTTTGCGACACATTTGATCCCTTTTAAAGTAATATATATATGTATATGAAACGATGGCCGAAAACGCTGAACCGTATAAGGATTCTTAGACGGCCGCCATCAGTGATCGTATTATGTATACCACAGCCATGTGGTTATTTCCGTATAACGTAAGAACGCGATGCAGATTTTCACCGACGATATTTTCCAAAAAAAACGTCAAAGTGAGAATAATATAGCCGGAAGAGTTTTCTACTGTCCTCTAAACGAACAGCGTTAGGCGACACTGTAACACGTCCGTGTGACCGTAGAGTGAAGTGTCTCTACTGGTTCCCCGTGACAGCGAGATATCATCAAAATCGAACGTCGGGGAGAACGAAAATCAGAAAAGGTTTTTAGACAAAGTCGCGTAAAAGCGTCTAGGAGCAAAGCGAGCGAGTGCTGTCCCAAACACGCGGCGTTACACGCTCGGTTACACGTTATTCCAGTGCGATCGGTAGTAAAAATGATACTCTGTCAGAGAGAATTTTCAATATACAAAGTCGGTATTCTTCAGGTTTCTCCTATGACGTTATGCGCTCTCTCCCCCGATACGCTGTTATCGAAATCGCTAGATCCCGTCCCGTCTCTCTACGCGAGTGTAACACCGTACATTTTACGGCCGACCACGATTGAAGACGGGACGCGAAAATATGTCGTTATGATCGCGGGCTAAGATGAGGTCCACTGTAACAGTGGTGGTATCGACGTCTAGAGACTCGACACAGACGTCACAACGTAGGCGCTAAGAGAGGATTTTTCGACCCCTACGGGTGAAAAGGGCTTTTTGTACGTCGGTCGACGCTGTGGCTTTTGCACTGCAGGTTGGGTGAGTGAAACGGCCGGTTCCCGAACGTGTTTAAACTCCGAAGCCCCGTTTTTACTGACCCAAAACCGAGACGTCGGGACAGCGGCTGTATTACACTTTTGGGACGACTGCGGCGGACTTCGGTGTCTGACTACAGCCCTTTTCGCACGATCGCGTATTCGTAAAAGCCGACGGGACGGCCGTTACGTTATCGTGGCGAGTGCGTGAAAAACGTTTTTATGAACCACACGATAAAACACTATATATATATACTATATTCGATTTATTTTTTTTATAGTTACGACGTGTGGATATCGTGTATTGTCTCACGTGTGCCGCGGCGTTTCGGTGTCGTATATCCAAAGGTGGTGGTCGCGCAGAAACACGCTCCTCCTATATCGCGGTCCATTGGGTTTCTCACCGGAACCACTACAATAAGCAGCCACGCCTGCCCGCCCGCGCGCTCGTGTGCGTTGAAAAAAATATATAAGAAAAAATCATCCGTGGTGTTAAATAGCGTTAAAATATAATAATAACACCACCTCCTCGATGTTGTGCGCAAACAATTATACAAAAATTATAATTAAGAATTTGAGTACGCGCTCGGGTTATTTGGATAAAATTTAACATTTCATTTTTTTTTAAACGCTGCGTGGAAAAATAGTTTGGCAGATTAGTACGGAAACGGCGCGCGTGTAATATAATACGTAGCGTATCGTGTAAACTGTTAACACTTGTACGTGCTTGCGTCTTTCAAAACTTTCCGACGCCCGTACTATATTATATTTCGTTCGGGTTTTTCGGTGTATCTCCGAAAATCATCGTCATCGTTATTATTGTCACCTGTAGATACACGTATTCGTTTATTCCGGTCGATACCGCGGGTTATTTATTAGTCAATTTCTACGATGTGGTGGAATCCATACACTCGTCAGTCATCGTGAAAAACCATACTGCCCGGTCTATTTTTCGAACGGTGTTTAATATTTCGTACCCGCTGTTTATAATGGAAGTAAATCGACGGCCCCCGCCCGGGTTTGCCGCGAAAAATGCTTACCGTATCATCTCGCGTGAGCGTTTGAACGTTCGGTTAAGGGGTTTTCAACGGGTGTTTTAAGGGTGCGGTGGCGGGTAACTTCGCGTAATATCAAAACGTGATTTTTTGATTTGAAAAAATCGTGAAAATTTTTTCAATAAAAAGGCCAATATTGTAAGTAAGAAGCTGCCCGTTTTTCCACACAAATATTACGAGACACGTTATAATATCGTAGTGATTCTCGAAAACGAACGGTTTTTTTCTTCTTTCAATAATGACGACACCAATCAGCCGCCGAGTCGATAAATTATCGTACATTATAATAATAATAGGTGCGACGTGTGCGTGTGATTTGACTGTAACGACGACTCGGTCAGAACTGCGCAGTCGTATTCGCCGTATTTAACCCAATGGTGTCTGAAAAAGAAAACGTAGAGACTACAACAAATGTAATACCAATAAATTGGGTTATTGTAACTCGAAAAAATCGAAATATTGTACAGCCGATACGGATATTGTAAACAGTTTCTTTCGCGCGATTTTATATCACGAGTAGTTGTAATACCGCTATTACAACGATCGATCGAATATTATTAACGCTCATTATTATATAGTACACGCGAATACACCAATCGATTATGTAA
Source organism: Hormaphis cornu (assembly GCA_017140985.1). Classification (NCBI taxonomy): domain Eukaryota; kingdom Metazoa; phylum Arthropoda; class Insecta; order Hemiptera; family Hormaphididae; genus Hormaphis; species Hormaphis cornu. The sequence continues at coordinate 5,844,211 of CM029359.1, read as the reverse complement.
ACAACATGTACGAATACGGATTGATGATTTTTATTTAATACGACTGTATGAACGGTCGTTAATTATTATTATCACTCGCCGAAAAATGTTTGCGCCGCAAAAGCGCGTTTTTTCATCGACAACATTTACGACCGTACGAGCGGAACCGGTTTCGCGCGTCTCCGGCGAACGTCGTTTGAAAAATAAATATTAGATAGACGAGCGATCATACACGGGTGTACCGACACGAATTTTTTCACGAAAAATAATGATTTCATCACGATTCAGGCACGTACTTTTCACGGTACGTTCGAATTGCTCTGCGTTTATTTTGGCCGTTTCACACAGTTTAACAATGTTTATGAGAACGGAAAATATATTTTTAATTTGTATCGGGCGTGTTGCGTTCGAAACGGATGCGTTTTATCCAAATGTTTACTCTCCATAACACAACACACGGCTGATATATAGGCTCTTTAAAGTATCGTACACAGTATGCGATGAGATCGATATTACACGTAACAATTATTGTTGTTGTTGACATCGAGACGGAGACGTGCAGATGTAATAACGTATTACTCGAACGATTCCCATGGAATTATTATAACCGACTCCAGACATATGTATAGTTACCACCACACCCTTCCGACATAAAAAAAAAAATGGAACTGATAATGAACCAACGCCCTATAGAGTAGTAGTGTTACCCCGGATATTGAATACAGTTGTCGTATACAACCTACTATGTACACAACCGTAGACCGCCATCGTTGATACAGTTATTATTTTTTTTTCATAATAATCACCTTATGATTGTGTACACCGACTATAATATAACACAATACTATATATATATGATCATGGATAATACAAACACGTATACAGTTATTATTCGTTTCAAAACTATCGTTATAACATATATAGTATGGTAGTTTTTAATAACAAAAAAAAACGCCAGCAAACGACGAATTTTAGAGGTATACTCGATTGACTTCACATGCGGCGATCAATATTTCTGTATGTTTTCACATTGCATCACACGGTATGTTCACTACAATATCGTTACAATATCACGTTTTTTTGTGTCACGAAACCAATAGATAAATAGATAAACCAATAGATAAACTATAGAATATAGTCTATATATAATATAGAATATAGTCTATATATCTATAGAATAGATAAACCAATTGATACAATATTGTATCCAAACGGGGGAAAATGCTGTGTCTCTTTAAATGTAATACAGAGAAAACGTACATAATTATATTATCCGTGATGAAGGAAATATAAAATAAAATTGATTCGTTGTTACATAATAGTCGAGAAAGAATATTGACATAATATAATATTCCAATGTTGACATTATTTAAGGTGATTTCATACAGCTATCGGCAAGACTGAACAACGTGTCCTTAAAATAAGGAAAATCAAATTTTTTTTTTATTCGATGGTCACACGAAATAAACACTATTGCAACACGATCTGGCGATTTTAACCGTTTCCTGGACATCGCTGACATTCAATAATCGTTTCACGTTATTGGCAACGAACCTTACTTATACGGTGAAGTTTACAATATTTTTACTCTTTCTCCACCAAACAAGTCAATATCATGATATTTATCGCTACTAAAACCTAACAACCGTCTATTTAAAGCAGGAACGAATACTTAATCTTTCTGAAATATCTGTCCGTGGGTGGTTCAAACAAGATATAAAATAATTAGAAAAACATGTTTAAATTCGATTCTACTTTAAAAGATTGACAAACAAATAAAAAGTGCATATTAAATCATACTTTGTAGTATACTACCATACTCGGAAGTTTTTGTACCGTCGTCCTGAGTATAAACTTTTGAGTGAATATCGTGTTATCTAAAAAACATTTGTGTGAAAAAAAATTACACTCTCTCGTTATTATCTGAAATGGCGATCGAGTCTGCAGCCTGCGGTTCGGAGTCGAGTTAAACCGCGATTAAAAAAGTTAGTAAAACTCTTTCTTCACGGTCAGCTGGTTCAGTATAGCGTAACGATTGCGACGATTTTTTTCGTAATCGACACGCGATCGGTGCAAAATTTTGTTTTCAACGTTTCTAAAAATTGATTTTCACTTTTTCGACCTGTACAAGATGTGTTCGCACGCGTGGGTGCGGAATCCAAACATCGTTTGAAAACTGTTCGTGTCGATACCACCGCACATTATGGTCTGTTTAGAAATGTTTTTTACTCGATTTCTGCTGCGGTGACATTTTTTTCATTTCTTTCATATTTTCATCAGCCTACTTTGAAATTATTATTTACTCGTCGAGAAGTAGCTGCTTGTGGGTATTGTAACGTTGAATCGGTCGAATTTTTCACTCGTTTTCGTCGTTGACACCGTATTGTAATGTTATAGCTTGCTTCGAGCAATATCGGAAACACAATAAAAAATAGTAAAACGATATCTTGTTGTACGATACAACTATAAATAATAATGTTATTCACGCAAAAGTATCCATCACGGTCGTTGTTATTACTGTACGTACGCATTTTGCCCAGTTCTAATTACGTATGCCGCGGCACGAAATGAAAGTAATTTTTTTTTAATAGCTTTTCCTCTTATCCTCTTACGATATAAAATGTCATTGCGACTGAATAATAATAATAAACAGTCACGGCGATTAGTCGAGTGCGAAATGTCACGTTCGGTTCCACGTTAGGTTTCTCGCGCGCTTATGTACGTATAATATATATAAACGTAGCAACCGGATACAGCACGACGTTGTAATTTGAATTGCACGAATCCGGCACGGTGGTCGACGGAATTCGAGCGTTCGTACGTCGCATGATTATATATTATTCCAAAATATATATAACTGTCCTCTGTCTGTCTCTGTAATCTGAAAACGTTCGTCGTTTTCGGATTACGAGCAACGTATACGAGATAATACATCGACGGTTTTATTTTTTGTCTTTCTGTCAACGACATTTCGTATATAGAACGCTCCGACGGTGTTCAAAGTCGTTGGTATGACTTTGAGGTACTTTATGGTCGAACGTTTTTATTTTTTGGTTGAAATTTCGCTCGAGTTGCAAAAGCCGAGAAACAAAATCGTGAATTTTACGGCGAGAAACGTTCACGTTTATAACTCCAATCGTCGAACACCGGCATAATGGTCGGCCCTTTTATTTAGTTTCAGTGCAATGAATACAATGCAAAACGATGATCGGAACAAGCCGAAACAACTTTTACACAATAATCGAATCAAGGCGTTACAGGTTCGATGAACGTTTCAAGTGATTTTCGCGCAAAGTGTAGAAATTCTCGAAAAATTTACCAAGACGTATAGGAATCGTTCTTTTTTTTTTGAAGGATTTGCTTCCTGCAGACATTTGAACCACGACGTGTTCGAACCACAACTTCCGAACCGCGGGTGACCCACCACCACCACCCCCAAAGCGACGGCGGAATCGCAGTGTCCGCGAACAGCAAGAGGAACGGACACGCGAATCGTCGTTAAAATCTCGCCTGGCCGTCAAAAAAAAAAGACACGACAGTTGAACGAAAAAAAAAACGTGGGTGTAAATTTCGCGATACGCTTATGTTACAACCAGTGTAACACCGACAGTGTTACACTGGGTGTTAATCGATCGTTTCGACATAACACTATGTGTGTTACGGCGTGTCCGATCGTCGTCGCGAAAATCGAAAAAAGGGCGGCCTGGTATGCACAAAAGACGAACGAGACTGTTGTTATTATGTATACGAGCCGCTGTTTTATATCGTATTCTCGTCCGACCTGCGTGAGGCCGAGTCGAACGCAGTCCGAAAACCGTTGTTCACAAATAATTTTCCTTCCCGGCGATTCCATTATTTCGCGGTTTTATTGTGTTTTTTTTTAAATTTTCGCATCTTTCGCGCTGACCACCCCGCGATCCGTCATAGTCTCGATCGTGTAATAACACCGAATAACGACGTTATAATGGTCTCGCGCGCCTGGACCACGCGGCCCGCGGCGAATCATTTGTACAGTGAAAATCAGAAACTTTATCGCCGTAAAATGTATAATAATTTCGAATTTTTCGGCGTACGCCGAGCGTGCCGAAAGAGATTTATCGTGTACGTACGTACAAAACACGTCGCGATTCGCCGCAGATGGCGTTTGTTAAAGTACCTGTACAATGCGTAGGCGTGTTGAAGTTTTTCGGCGATTTAGTCGCGTGTATAATATATATGGATGAGATCAATAATTATTATTATTACGTTTCGACGAGAAAAACCGCGTACAATGCGCGTGTTTTTATGGGCGTTTTTGAACGCGTGCGACGAAAAGTGCGTATAGTTGAATGTTGGCGCGTCGGGGCGACGATAAAACACGATTTTCCGTTAAAAATTCTCAAAAGAGTTCCATACGAAATGGCCAAAAATGCGATTATTCCAGATTGGATTTAATTACTGCGGCGGCGGCGGCCTGTCGAAACTTGTACACGAATGCGTGGATATCATGATGCATAAAGATTCCTTCAACCCGAAAAAGTGCGGTGACGACGAGCGCATTTCGAATCATTCTCGGTGCAGTTAACATTTCGAAAATGTTGAATCGTTTTTTGAATCGCGACTCAGCAGAAAATCCGATAAACGCTTAAAACAAAGTACAACTTGTATACTGTCTTGATCCACTTTTCCATCTTTTCGCGGTGTCGCGTGTAAAGATCGGATAAATTAAATCGAAAAACAAAGCTTATTACAATATAGCTACAGTATGTCGTTCACACTGTACAATAATAACAATAGTTAATACGTGTTGAATTTTATCGATTTTATTCGCGCGCAATTTTAGGTATGTTCGCCGACAGTTTTGTTTGTGCATGATGTTGGAATTTTACACGCGAGACGAGTTTTCAAATGGAATTTGTTTCCAGTGCTTCCAGTTGATTCGGAGCGCAGCGGATTCGAATGACGTTTTTTCAACAACTATACGTATAGATACAGAAGGAACACTCCGATTGTCAAAGTCAATCAGTTTTAAAACAAAAATCGAGAATTTTACGGCAAAAATTTTGAAATTTTCAGGTTTGTAATGACGTTTTCGGGTAGGAGGAGTGTTCGTTACGTCGAATGCCGCGTATAAGAGACGGGATTACGGTTTTTCATTTGAAGCTTTTTTTTCGTTGACGATTTTGTTATTTTCCGAGTTATGAGCCGAAAATCGCCAACTCCGGCGTCAGAACTATACCTGATATCGTTATTCCACGTCAAACTTTTACGCGCCACATTAATTGAATACGTTATAAAAGATCGAGAAAAGTTTTTGCTAGGCGTAATACGCGACTATTTTTTTGTACTTTGCGATCTCGTTTATTTTCGCCCACGACTACTTAGATTGGATCAGATAGCTCGCTCGTTTTTTTTTCGAATCGCTATCGTTGCTTTCGGACGTCAAACGGACGAACTTTGAATCTGATGACCCCGCAGAGTCGCCACTGTGCCTAAATTGTACCGTTTTCTTTGTTATTTTTGATGTTCTCGTCGTCTCGACGGGCTCATCGCCCCCGTCGCAAAAATTAAGTATAATTCATCGAATGTATATTATACGTATATTACGCGGGCCGATTCACGTGTCACGTAACGACAGCAACCAAAAAAATCGTTCTTTTAACATAAGAATATTATACGTGGAAGAAAGTCGCGTAAAAACACGTAGAAATGGTCCGCTCTCGAGTGGCAGTAAAACGCCGAAAATTTTACAGATACTGCGCGGTACGATTATCGCGAACGCGCGAAGAGCGACGCAGAGGCCTTTTATTATTGTTGTTGCACACACATGCGTGCGAAAAACCGTGAAAAATATCGAGATTGAATAGAGACGAATCGATCGTGGTGATAATAATAACAACGATAGTACAGCCATCGAGACTAATTCGCGAGCTGCCGTGGGGTACCGCCACATTGTGCGTGGTGTACCGGAGTATATTAACTTCAAAAACGGCTGCGCCACGTCGTGTGCGATATGATGCCTCGCATAATAATAATACAGTGTACTCTATATACGACGTGATTACACCGGTATAATAATATATATTTTATTGGCCGGCGGGAGCAGATGTGCGCGGATTCGGCGAGGTCTTTTTTCTAAATCCGACACAGCGAGCATGAATTGAATCGTCACCTAATTCGGGGTGACGGTTTTATTGAGTACGAATCGTTTATATAGCGCACAATATTATGCGCTGTATATTATATGTATATGTATATTTTATCATCATCATCATTATACCATTACGACCAGTGTGCAACAAAACACACCACTCGCACACGAGGTGGCGACGACTGACGATGACTGCGGCACAAAATAATAATAATATATTATATTGTTATTGTTATCGTCGTCGTCGTCGGCGATTTGCGCGAGATTGTTCTTTTTTTCTTCGGCGAGACGTACAGGGTGCGCAAACGGGTTATAATAGGACGCGGTCTGTGCGCGTTAACCGTAGTTACGAAATATAGGCGTAAAAAAGCGATAACAAACGGATCACGATGGTTGTTAAACTCCTCGGGTCTTCGTTCGGAGCAGCGGTTCTTGTAGATCACGGACACACCCGACGAGATGTTCTTGGAAATCGCGTGCATACGGAGAGCGGACCTAATCAAAAAAGTGTCGGTGGACAGAACAAATAAAACGAGAGGGCTCCGGGGACGGCCCGACGGTTCGGCGCGGTTTCCAGGGATTCGTCTGCAACGGACCGCGGCTTTGGAGACGGACGGAGAGGATTGAGCAGGAAGAAGGGTAATATCCGAAAGGGAAACTCCGACGGATGTATCCGTTCTTTCTACAGTCGGCCTTACAGGGAATCTTATTGTTGTTCCTTCAAAACAAAACAACAGTTTTAACTGGTTTCGCGAAAACAAACGTGTAATATAACGCAAAATTTCGATTTTTCCAAACGTCTCGGGCCCGTCGTGCGCCGCAGAACGAGAGTTTTTGCCCGGCACCCTGTATGCGTTATTTAAGCGCGTCCGCGGTACGACCGACTCGCAAAATACGAGCTCCGTCATTTTTTATCGGTCCAATTTGTTACGTTTTGGCACCGCACAATGCGTCCTTATAACGTTATTATTCTATCGAAACGCTCCGCCGTTGTGTGTGCCGCGAGCCCCTGACGTTGTCGCCACCATCCCCCCGAGTACACGGCGGTGTACCACCTAGGTTGTTGGGTACATCACGATCGGACGACGGATGGCGTTTTTGTCGTGTTTTCGTCGCGACAACAATGCCATTATAAAAACCATTATAAAAACCCGCTACCTAGCAATCCTTTTTGGCGGACGAAACCGCCCCCGGGTGGCCGTCCGCCAGTGCCGTCTGCGCGCCGATCGATAACGCGATACGGGTATGTTACGATAATGACGACATAAATATAATTCGACGAACATCCGTCATTACAGCGTACAACAGTGTCAACGTATTATAAATATGCAACAAAGCCGCTTTTAAACGACCGTAGATCACGGCTTTTATAATACCGCCGCATGTCACGATGTGCCACGATCAGGGGCGCGCGCAGAAAATATTTTCAGGGGGAACGTAGATATTCATAGTTTATTTATACAGTGTTATGTCGATCCTTCTCGGTTTTTTCGGTCCAATATTTCGTCACACTACCAGATCCCGGCGAGTGTTGTGGAAGCGCCATTCCGTTCAATCGTTGCTCTCCAGTCTTATTTCGTAAATAGGTCTTCGATCTTCGTGGTGTAGAGAACTCGCTCGGAGCCACTGTTACTGGCAGCGTCGCACCGATCTGAAAGAAATCGGTGTACCGTCGGATAGAACGTTTCATGCCGAAACTACGAACGTGGCGGTATTTTCGAATGAACAATGAATTTTTCGGGGGTTCGAACCCCCCCCTGCCCCTGGCCACGACGTTAAATATCGTATCGTGATAGGAGAGCGAACGGGTGCGACAGTGTTCGTAACGTCGGGCGAGTTGATGGGGAAAAAAGAAACAAGCGGGTAGTTTGACGCTGTGGTTTGACACTGATTTGGAAGGATTTTCGTGTACGGAAGTTGCAGGGTGGGTGGTACATATTTCAATCTGTTAGCGATTGAACGTCGCTAACGAGAATAACGGGTTCGATGTTGTGTGATCTCTCTGCAGTGACTCGAATAGCGAAATAGAGTCAGACGATTGTAAAGCCACAAAGTTTAGTGTGCACAGTTTAATGATTTGAATGACGTGTGAAAAAAATTCGAACCGTTTATCTACGTTATTCGATGAGGTTTTCACCATCGATTGTACAACTCGTTGCGATGGTCAATAAACAACACCGTTTTCCAACACTCTTTTCACGCGCTTTCCGAATCTGCTTGGCCGATTTTCGGTTTTGAAAAAATTTTGTTTTACACATTAAATGTTCAAATCTTAAGTAACAAAAATGTGCGAATTTTTTTCCAAAAATAGTCAAAGGCGTATTTTCGAAAATCGTCCGATTTTAAACTACTAAAAATAAAAATTTTGACCACGGATTTTCGAAATTTTTTATCATTACGTGTTCGAAATGTCGTGTTAAATTTTCAAAACTTTTTATGGACATTTTTTTATCGAATAAAAATTAAAAAACAGAAATGAGAGTTCTATACTTGAATCAAAAATCGTCGAAATTTTTTGAAATTAGTATCGCACCTGTATCTTGGCAATTTTAATAGTATGTAAAAGTTTCTGCTTATTCCGTTCATTATTATGGAAGTTATGGCCGAAAATCTGAATTCATTATGTCGGAAACACACGTTTGCCGTAATTTTTAACGTTTTTTATTTAATTTTGCTTAGTTTTTTTTATTGTAACTTTTTAATTTTATAGACGCTCAAGTCTATGACCCCTCAAAGTGCCATCTGTGTCTATATAACCGTCATTAGAAGTACTGACGATAGAAACTGGAGCATTATCGAAGAAGTTATTGTGATTGCATAGTGGTAAAAAAATAAAGACAAACATCATATTATTGTGAAAACCAATACATTCTTCGTTTCACTCGGAATCTAAAATTAATTGAGTAAATGTGTGATTTGATTGCCTTAAACTGACGAAATGCTTCGGATTTCCTATCTTTTAAAGTTCACATTTTACCAGACAGTAAAATGTATGCACGATCAGAATACGAGGTGGGCTTAACCCCCTTAAAAATATCTACAGTTCTACCAAAAAAGTTTCTTACCAGACAAGAGTAGTTCAGAAATTAAGTTTAATTTTCATAATTTGTAAGCCGCCCTTAAAACACAATCTGATCTCCGCTTATGAGGCGTGCTCAATCCCGTTCTAAGCTGCAATAAAAGCCTCGTGCCAATTTTTTCCAAAAGTCTAATAGACGTAATGGAATTTCGTTCATTTTTTGGGAGAACTTGTAGTTTTTTTTTTCGTTACATTTTTATGTTTACTTATGGAAATACGTAAATAATATTATTTACTATAGGGGTTTACTGTAATATCAGATGGATCAGTTTTTCGTATAAAATAATCGTGTCATTCAAAATGTCGAAACTCAAGGCTAAATTACGTTATAAAAAATATTATTATTTTTTACATTCAAGGATAAAAGGTATATAATAATCGTTGAAGAGTGGGTTTTTAACCATTATTTTACAATAAAACGTGACAAAGTTATTGTATTGTGAACTAACTCGTTAAAAAAAAAAAAATAATTAAAAAAAATAATAATATACGTATATTCTCTCAAAGTATACATATAGGTATTGCAGTTTTCACGAAGGACACAAAAATAACCGTCAACGATAGCCGAGATCGGTAATTATCAATAATTCGAGTTTGTTAAAATATATTTAAAAACAAAATTTTTCAGTTTTGTGATGACAGATGAATCTGATGATTAAACTAACGTTGGTTTCATTTCAATGAACGTGGAATGAGAAAATGATTTTGTTAGTAATTTGAAAAACTATTGTTAAGCAGAGTTTACAGTTTTCATGTTGACAAATCATTGAATGTTGTTAAAAATTCTAAATCCAGTTATTTTTTTGTCGTTTATTTATTTATAAAAATAAAACGATTAGTACAATTTTTAACATCTAAATTAAATCAGGAATGTGTGGGTTATTTTCGAATTCACTTTAAGCATATTGTGTACAGTATAATGTGCAAATAAAATATTTACAACTACGATTTTATTCTCGTGAAAGTTGAATTCCAAAATGAGTCGCTATTACTCTGACTGATAATTTTTACTTAAATATGAAAAAAAAAATTTAACTTTTAACTACGGTAATTATTGATAAGTAATAACTAGGACTTTTAATGCTCTTATAGACATACTCATTACTTATGACTTATGGGAACACTAAATGTTAAACATAAAAATCGCATTGTTATTATTTATTTTAGTTTCAAGAATAATAGAATAAAATATGTATACATTAACTACAAAATATGTGTAACTCCAAAGACGGAGAGTAGTGCGATAAAAGGATGACTGGATGTGTCTCATCAACTATTTATTTTCCTCGTTATTGTTGATAATTTAATATTGTGACATAGATTTTACTTGTTTTATAGTTTATACTTATTTTTATGACTAAATGGTATTTGTTGTCGTAGCTTTTAGGGCGAGGTGAGAGGAGGTCAAATCAAAAAGTGTGTGATAAAAAACAAAATTTTGCTTTTGAGAGACATTTAAACTCCTTACTCATTTACGGTAATAAATGTACAATAATTGTTTTCGACTAAGTTCCGTTACTTAGATTAGCCGTAATTTTTAACGTTTTCTCGCTCGGTTTTTTTTTTCATTGTAACTTTTTCAATTTTTCAGATTTTTCGGAAAAGGTACCGCCGACCTGAAAAACCGGAGCATTTTTTACAGCGCTTCAAGATGTTCGCAGAAAGAGAGAGAGAGAAAAAAACGTAATTTAAAAAACAAGCTCAGCGTAGAAAAAAGTCGTGGCAGTCTGCAACCTATAAAAAACAAGGTTTAAGCCGGGTCGTAACATGTAATTATAACATCGTACGAAATATTGAGCAAAAAAAGTTAGTTGGAACGCCCATTCCGAAAGAATATTACTTACCATTGAACCGCAAATCTTGAAATGTACGATTATAAAATATACGAACGATCCGTCATCTACGCGGCACAACGCGACGTATAGTGCTGACAGGCGATTTCGTTTATAGTAACGTATAATATAATACAGTAAATATTCTTAGATGTAATAATAATTGTTGTATATTTTTGGTGTTCTATATATACATCCGAGTACCTAGATAAGTATAAAATATATTTTAATTTCGAAACGTTTCGCAGAATCGTGAAATATCGAATTGTTTGAATTACTGCCGCGATACGAGCAGATGCGTTTTCGCCAATCAAAAAGAAACCATATTATAAGTGTTTTATTGATATTTAAAAATATTGTTTCTTATTGATTAGTAGTAACACATTTTTATTATTAGTTGTTCGTTCACACCCTTCACACTGACTTCAAACCAAATTGTTAGTATACCTACCTGTTAAATAAATTATTTTCAAAAACAATTTATATCAAAATACGTTTTTATTGTGGAACATTAAAAGATATAAGTTGTAAACTCGAGACGGTATATTTAATCCGATGCATTTTATTATTATTTTCAAAATAATGATCCGAAATCCAGGTTTTCGCAGTTTTTTCCATTTCCCTCGTCAATTTAAAATTTCAAAATCTTAGTACAATCTAAACGAAGTAATATTAATTGAAACAACCAAAAAATAACTATGCACGTTTTTATACATTGAAATTATTTCGTTGTTTGGAAATAAACGTTTTAAAAACTGAACAAAATAATTGCAAAATTTATATACAAATCAATTGGACGTATGAAGTTCAAATGTGATAACAATTTTAATCCGTTGTAAGCCAAATATTGTAAAACTTTAAAATTTAGAGTTCAACGAGTATGTAGCACTCGGTTGGATAATAATAGATAACGCTTAGTTAAATTTATTAGTTTACCCAAATCAGTGATCTACTGACTCATTTTATAAATCCAATATAGCGACATGTCAAAGCACAAACAGTTTGGATCGTGGACTTGGATGGTACCTTACTCGAAGCTTATTTGAATGTTTTTCTGAGTTGTGGCTCAACAGCCGACAATTTTATTTGACCATTTTCAGAAAACAGCTTAAAATGTCGACACTTGTAATCACTTTTACGGGTTTACTAGGTTCGGCTCTTTACGTTGATACCGCAAAAAAGTTTAAATTCTGTTTTGAAATACACGTTATCTGAAACATTTTTTAATATTTTGATTATTTTTTTTGATAAAAACGACGGAACATCGCCGAATTCGATTGTTTGTGTTTTCGAGTGGAAGGAGCATTATGGCCAATGCGCTTTGAGTTCGGGAAGTTTTGATCTCGCTGAAATCAATTTTCGAACTTTTACATACTTATCGAGCTTCGATCCGAAAACACACAAATTTATGCTAAAAACCCCGACGGTGAGGCGGTCATTGGTCCGATAGGATCGCAAAAGATACCAAGCTATTTATATTTGAGTTCCTATAGTTGAAAGAAACTTTAAAAATTGGCAATAGTTGGTCGTAATAACTCATATGCGTGTCGAATTTTTTCAAAACGATTTCGTATAATTAACAAAAAAGTAAAGAGCGCTCCGATCTTTTCGTGGAGTGCTTTCGTAATATAACGTACCCAGTAAACCAGCTATGATTACATAAAAAAAAAAAAGAAAGTTAGGACGTAAGGAAGGAAAGAAATGGAGTGAATTCGAGATCGGGCGAGAAGTCGTTCGGCGTAGCGATTATCCAAAAAAAAAAAGTCGTATTTTATGTTTGATTTGGTTTTTACTGGCCGGGTACCGAGCTCGTTCAGAATCGTTTTTTTTTTGTTTTTTCCGACGATTGCTCTCAGATATTGAACGATATACAATACTTCCGAAACCATCCCGCTCCGAAGCGTGTTCAATCGCGGTACGCCAAACAATACTTCTCGCGGCCCGTCCTCTCGAATTCACTCCATTTCTTCGCTTCCTTCTCTCGTCGAACTTTTGAAAACTGTGAAAAACGCTCTTCCCGGAGGAAACGAGAAAAATCGCGTATCGTCGAACAATACGTGAAACGTTTTCGATATTTTGAAGCGCCGTGCCGGTTATGCAACCGGGTGGGCCGATTTGTCTCGCGCGCCGCGGTGGTCCTCGCTCTTTTATTCACATTGTGCCTAATCATTCGACCACTATTGTTGTCGTTATTATACGTATTATTATTATTAAACTTACACGTTTGTACCACGATGTCCACGATAATGTATGTGTAAAGCTACCTGGCTCGGATAATAATGTGAAATGAAAAAAAATCAAATAAAATACCGCGTGATTGGCCCCGCCGCGGCCATCCCGACACTGTGCGTGTAATCTATACCGTCTTAACATTGTGTGTTCTTCACGCTTCCACGTTCTGTCCACTCAACAAACTGAATTATCGGTTTATCGACGCTGTTTACTTAGGAGGAAAAACACTTTTGGATTCTGAGCGTCGGCAAAGAACGCGTATTGTTGTTTTTTCCGTTATCACTTTTTCTAGTAGAAAGAACGCTTTGATTTTAACGTACTTGAAAGGTGGATCCGAGATGGTATTTTATTCTGGGCCTTTTTTTTTTTTTTGAAATTTCGATTATTCTTTACGTTCTGAGGAAACGATAAAAAACGGCTCGATTTTCGAAATCGACCTGAAATTTATGTATTAAGGGGGGTTTTATGAGCTGAAATTTCGAACGTTTTCAAGGGAGTTATGGAACTTTGAAATTCCTGTTCTTTCGGGCGGCCGTAAATTTCTCATGGGAATTACGGGAAACGTGTTTTTTACACGTCGATTTGAATTTTTTTTGTTGGATTTTCGTGTAGATCACTTTTTCTAGTAGAAAAAATGCTTCTATTTTCACGTACGATACCTCAAAAGACGGATAATCGATCCGAGAGATGGTATTTTATTTGAAGAGTTTTTTGAAATTATTTTTGGAACTATGAGAGCAAAGAACCGAAAACGGTCAAGTTTTCAAAAATGCTCCGTTCGACATGAAATTTATATATATATGTGTCATAAGAAAAGTTTTGATGTGTTTTGATGAATTTTTAAATTTTACGGAAATTCTTATTCCATAAATCCTAACCCCTTTCTTTTTCCCTTTTTCTCTTTAGATTTACGTCATTTCTTCCATTCCTTTCTTTTAGTTCACACCACATTTTGTTTCAAGTCAGACACACCGAAACCAACTAAAATAAACCAATCTGAATTAGGTACTTTTATTTAAACAATTCAATTGAAACAGACACAAAAGAGCGAACTGTAAATTCAAGAATACATTTTAAAACCTAATTTAGCGATAAAATTTTGTACGTAAGTGGATAGTTTTAAGGAGTAAGTGTCAGTATATAGGCGACTAAAAACAAGATAATTATTTACCAAATATAAATGAATAGTAAACTATCACGATCTTACTACGAATTGTCTAGTTAGCTGTGAACATTAGATTTTAGTAGGAACGTTTTATTTTAGCGAAAACATTCGTTAAATTTCTACGATACCAGTTAAAAATACGAACGTTTGGCTTTGTACGAGAATTGAAGTTTAAACAGAGCACTCTGCAAGTTCGAGAAGCTGGTAATCTATAAAATGAAGCTTAAAACTCAAACCGCTCGTATGATCAACTGTAAAAATCAACTCAATAATTTATACAATGTACCCACTCTAAATTTTTTAATACATCATAAAACTGGATTTTTCAAAAGTGTACAGTCATTGTATAAAAAAAAAAAAACAAATTTAATCGATACGCGTATCAATACGATTATTGTTTATTACTGCGACGTTTTTTACTCTGAATTGTTTATGGTTTTTGCAGGGAAAATGTTCGTTAAGCGAATTACGACCACTTCGTCGTATCGATTCCGATTGAAATTGACGAAAGTACGTAGTTCAGATCGATTTTTTTCGTTTCGTTAACGTATAAACGTGCAGCTTAGACAGTTACTCTTTAAAATCCAACGGTCTAAGCATCTAACGCATTTCAATTTGCATTTTCAACGCTCGTCAATATACGGAGAGTAATAATTGTTGAATTTTATCGCGCTTTCATGTAGTTAAAATCAATATATATATGTTATAGTTTGTTTCGTGATTTAGGACGCGTCGAACGGGCTCGCACCGTGATGATTTATCACGGTATATGTCCGTCGCGAATTCGCGATTTTTACGAACTGATGGTGGTTTTGATCGTAGAAAATAAAACGAACAATACGGCGCACAATAGGCACCTAACTATATATACGAAGTCGAGTCGCTGATTCATGACGCGCGCGCATTCTTTATTTCGTTCGTCCGGTAACACCGTGTGTGACTTTCAAAGTATCTCCGTTTTTCAAAGGCACACAAAACGTGTAAACACTTAAAATATTGTTTTTTTTTCTTCAAATTACTCTACTTGTCGACAATAATAACGTGTACCATAACATAATGACGGGTTTCGTTCGGTGTAAGCCGGTACCGCACAAACTTGATACCTTCCGTGGCATGTTTAAACTCAATGATTATTGCGACGCCCCTTAGACAAAACGATATCGCCGCACCCGGTACAGCCGGAATCGAAATGTTTTTTTTCTTTTTCTTTTTGGTTTTTATCGCCTCGAATTTTCCCCCATCAATACATTCGTAGTATTTTTATTATAATCGCGTTTTTACGTTCACGTATTGTATCGTCGAACAGTTTATGGGTTCGGTTTTATTGAAACGATCGTGTTTACGCGCGATTTCGCTCGATACGCACGGAAGACAAAGCTGCGTACGGCGAGTTTTCGAATATTAAAAAATATTAACCTATACGTAGTGCGTAATAACATTTTATTCCAAGTGAAAAACAAAAAAAAAGATTAGAACTAAACCTACAAATATTACCTACATCAGCTTATTATCGGGCGGGCGCGTTTCAATACGCTTGTGCAGTTGAAAATGCCGACAACAAAACAAAGTTGACAGAGTTGTTGTCTCGGTGAAAATTTATACACGTGGAATTAACATTACACGCGTATAAAGAGTTTTGCCTTATCGATTAGTAAGAAAAAAAAAAAAAATTTGCTATTTTACGAGTTTTTTAAAAATATCGGTTTATCGACATTTCGGATATTTATCAATGTAATTGACATCGAGACAGTTCTTGTAACGCTAATAAATAAAGCTTGTGTACATCTTTTGGTCCCTGGAGTCTGGACTATCCGAGTCCAACTTGTTCTAACGACACAATCACGAGTCTAAAAAAAATAAATAATTGATTATTTTCGACCGTTGGGAACGTTTCAAAAAAAAAAAAAATATTAAAAACTTAACCGTCTTGAATTGTGCGAGCTATCTGCAGAGTGCATCAGTCAAATCCGTATAAAAAGCGCAGTACACACCGAATGCCAAATTTAAAAGGATATTGTTATCATGACGTTTATTACTATATGAATTCGTACGGTAAATTTATAACTATTGCGTTTTCCTGCCATTATAACGTATAGGTATTATACAATTCAATTCGAACGGAAGAAAAAACAAAGAAAATCAGTCAACGAAAATCACGACGAATACCCACACACGTTGTCGAATTCGCTATTATTATTCGTACGTATACAACTGTTTTTAATTATCGCCTCTCGCATAGTTTAGCCAAGCAGTCGGCTCGAAAAAATTTCGATTTGAATTTTGTGCAAATTGCTAAGAAAAAACTGCTTCGACCGAATCGTGTCAAATTTCGAACACATCCGTCCCGACTTGATTTATTGAATTACGACCTAATAAACCCTTTAATCGCAAAAAAACTAACCGTGCGTTCTCGGTGGCGAAAACCGTTTTTTGTTTACGATTGCGCGATTCATAGATGGAAAATCTGAAGACGAATAAGATTTTCAAAAAAAACATATTTATTTTAAACGGTGATTGCACAACGTGAATCGATTAAATAGCTATTAAAAAGTAGCCGATAAATTACATAAATAACTGTACGTTACATTGATAATAAAATAGTTCGGGAAATTTAATAGACTTTAGGCTTTTCGATTTCAATCGTATAATATTCCGTGACAATATACGTAGAAGGCTGACGAGACTAACTAGCTGTAAAGGGAAAGCGAGCGTTTTTACCGTCGTAGGTACGCGGAAATAAAAAATGAGCGGCCAGTTTTCGACGACCCCGCGTTTTAATCGAACGATTAAAAAAAAATTTTGACGGTACAGACACGATACGCGTGTACGCTGAAATCTAAACCGGAGTGGTTCAGAAGTAACAAAACAAAGTGTACAAACGACCAGTGTTGAAGTGTAATAAACGGTTCTGTTTGAATCGTCAAAACCGATCGTCGACAAAACAGTTTTATTTACGCTGTCGATAGACAACAACGAAAACTCGACGTTTAAAATGGAATAGACGAGCGGTGCCGGTTTTACCCGAGAAAAACAAGAGTCAAACGAGACGCGAGCCGCACACGTCGCCGAATTCGCTATTATTTTTCTCACGACTAAATCGAACCACCATTGTGTTATTTTTAATTATCGCATTTCGCCGTGGTTTGGTTGGCGCTCGGTAGCTGTCGATAGCGATGATAATTGTTATGTGGAAAACGTCGTCGTTGTTGGACGAAAAAGAAAAAAAAAACGGTGCGTGAAAAAACAATGGGTAACTCATCGCAATGTTCGTCAACGTCGCACACGGTACCTACGCGTGAAAGACATATTATTAATTATTATCGTGTCGCTTTACATTACAATAATAATAATAACGGGTAATTATTGTTATAATTTTTTTTTTTTCCACATTACGATTATTGTTGTGCTCGGCGTGTCCTGCTGGCGAATCGTCACAATATCGTATCGGGTGGCACGACGGCAGGGCACAAGACGGACGAAAAGCACGACGCCGCCGCCGCCGGGTCAATAAAAAAAAATCGACGCGTGTGGCATTGCGGCGTGTGTTCGAGAGTATGTTTTTATTATTATTATTTCGTCGTCTCCTACGGATTCGGCGGTAATCACGGACGGTATCACTGTGTTAATACGTTTTTTTTCAAAACGACCCGCGGGACACGACGTCGGTCGGTGAAAAAATTCGCGACGTTAATCGCACGATCGCTATGAGCTGTTGTTCGACTATGAAATTTTTCGTAACGCGCAGTGTCGACAGCTCGTTTCGAGTTTGGTGTTTTTCTTTCTTATCGTCTTGCTCGCCCCGAACACGCCGATCAGAGGGGTTTTTTTTTTGGTGAAACAGCACGACGATTACAACAGTTTCACGCAAAGGAGGCCCGTCTTAAGAGGTATACGCACTACACCGCGACGTCGGCGTACGGGACTCGTACAGAACGAGTGTGTAAGTGTACTCCGGTTTGAAAAATACGTCGTCGAAAAACGTACGTCGTTCGAATTGTTTTACCGTTACAGGTGATTGACGTGCGAGCGTTTGTGTTTTTTCTTTTTAATCCGATTAAAAACTACGGGACAGCGCCGCCGACGCCGTCTGCGCGCGGACAGTGAGAGAGCCCTCTGTAGCACGCTGAAAACTGTTCCCGCAAAACACAGTTCTTTACCACTGCACGGTGAGATGTTTTGTGGGCTGTACGACACCGTCGTTTCCGAAAATTCAGAACGAGTTTTTAGTAGAGTGGCACGTGGTGACTCGTGACGGCTTCAGGGGCGTGAGCACTGTTGCTCACGCCGAAAGAAAAAAAGAAAATTGATCAATCAAAAGTGTATAAAATAATATATTTTTATATTTTATTATCTCTATGAAGCGGCTTACGTTTATCGCTGTTACGCTATCCGCCGTTTACTCATCTACGTTTATTTCTCATCAAGTCCGTTTTTGATCTATCGTTATATTAGCGTAACGGAGTACACCGCGTTAATCCGAAATCGCTTACACGCGACCGTTGTACGGCCTAGCGTATTAAGCTATAGTAGCGTTTGTAAGCACGTCCGAATCTTCTTTTTTTTGAAAAAATATCACATGTGCTTACACTCTTTCGCCACGGCTTATTATATCTGTATATTTGTATTCGTTTTTAAAATTTTTAATCATTTCGCTACGAGGTGGTATTAAGCCGCGTCCGACGAAGGCGTCGCGCGCCCCAGACGACGACGTGTCGTGACCCCGCGGCGGTCTCCGCGTTGATTACACGCGGCGCGGGGGCCACACACGCACGCCGCGTCAAGATCGCCGCGCAGGTAACGAAGAAAGCGTCGCAACCGATTCGATATTCCTCCGAGTGCAGCGAGGTAAAATTTGGGCGAAGTAGACTTAAAGACGCCCTTTTTTTTGTCCATATAGTTAATTATAAGTCCCTCCTTTGGAACGCCAGGCCCTTTGAGGTGCGACGGCCCACGCCTAGCGCCGCCACTGTCCGAGTGGCGCGAGGAAATTGAAACGCGAGCACGGCGACTGCGTGGCCGGGTTTGTCCGCGTTGTTTAAACGTCCGAGCGATGGGTTCGAAAACGAAAAAAAAAGAAGAAAAAAGAGAGATCACACTGCCAACAGTTTAGGCACTTTGTGAAAAAATCGCGGACGTACCGTGCGGAGGGAAAAAAATGGCGCGATATGTACCCGAGTTCGTTAAACACACACGGAAGTTTCAAAACGACGCGGAATAATTTAACAAAAGCTGTAGTGTTTAATCGTTTTCGTCGTTTTTGGCCGCACAGAACTCGGAAAATAATCAAAGTATGCTTCAACGGAAACGATATTTATATCCCGATTTCGGTATTCAACCATTGGAGCGTTCCTCCTGATGATTTATCGCCGTTAAATTCTCGATTTTGGTTTTAAATAATTTTAAAATTCAACCCAATTTGTAACACCAGAGTTCATAACGAACCTTTTAGAAAAGTCACCGACTTTGTGGAACGTTCCTCGTCTGTACGAAAAGCTGTCGACAGAAAAACTAACATCGTGTTGTAAACACGATACTATGCAAAAAAGTTATACGATAACAACCAAATTGTACACCCCACACTACTCCTTTAGATTTAACTATCGAAGAGCATTTTTTTTTATGCTTGAGCAATATTTCGCCCTGCCACCGAATTTTAGTTCTGCGCCTGTTCAAAGGAACATAATAAATACCTCCGGTATTTACGAGAGCACAAAAAAAAAAAAAGGTCTCAAGTTTGCTGATCCAAATACATTGTTTTGTTTCATGTACCCACGTTCAAAATATTCAACGGAGCTGTCCAAGTTAACCGTTAATCGGATAACTGTATAAACATAGTATAGACTATCCATGCATTGTAAGCTACGACGTAGTTAGTAAATTAAGTAGAACACACTCAAAATATACCAGCAACTGCAGGTACGTCCCGTTTTCAAAACTACTTTTGTGAGTTCGTGAGTTCCACGATAAATGTGTTGATTCACTCATCTCCCCAAAAGAAATTGTGAACTGATCTTTGTTCGAAACAAATACAAACGTCTAAATTTACAATACGCTTTTGGTGTACCTTATTTTATACAAAATTACCTAACCTTAAACTTTCTCGTAACGTCATGAAGTTGAATTCGCTGTTCGGGAACTTTAACGCTGGTGACCGTTGTCGACTATTTAATGTCCATACAGCGTTCTTGAGCTCATTTCATCGGAGACTATTGGCAACCAACATAGTGACACCGAATTCTGGCAATTAATATAACACGGTTGTTTTAAGTAAAAAAAAATTTTAATTTTTCGGGTTATCTGATATGCAGGAAACTCGGCTTAACATCGGACTCGTGCGGTTTACTAATACAAATAATACAATAACCCCCACGTGACTAATAAACAGAGGTTTCAAAGCTCGAACCGGGAAAATAGAATATGAGAGTTATGAGGTTAAAAAATGATAATACGCAGTCCAAAAGGAGCAAAAGGGCATTCAATTTAAGTTTGAAACCTCCGAATTTCTCCGATATTGTTATAATCGCCACTAGCTGCTCCACGATCATGGGGACAAAATAAGTGGGGTTCTTAAAATTTATGAAATTAATTGTATAATAAGTTATATTTATATTTAATTTTATGAGAAATAAAAAAAGACTTTTCAATTGAAACTATATTATAGTAGTATATATGTATTAATATTTTATGTACATGTTTTATATACACAGCATAAATACATATATAATATGCAAATAACATATGATAATATTAATGTTAACACATTTAAAAAAAAAAATCGTAATAATGACAAAATAATAATCATTATAATGCAGCTGCTAGCGATGTGAACAGAGAATAATATTCTATTGGAGATTACTACCGAAGAGAACATTTTCAATTCTTAACAAAATATAACACACTTTTGGGAATACGTTGTTTTTCGGATTTTTTTTTTTTGTCTTTACGTATTACTAATTTGCATTTTCATTTTACGGCCATATGTCCTCGAGGTTCTAGAATCTGGTTCAATGGTCACTGAATTAAACATCTCTATATTTGTCTTAACCATAATATTCGCCTTCACGAGTAATGCAAGGATTTTTTTAATCGCCCGACTTCGTGTACATAAATATTGTTTATCCTAATGGTGGAAAATATTTTTGTTGTTTTAAGACTGACAAAGAAATAGCGTGAAGAATTTCATCAGGAAATAATTGCTTTTACGCGGCTCACGAAAATACCACATAAGATCACGACTCTGTCAACAAAAACGAAGAAGCAATTACGATAGTATGTTACCGTTATATCATATCACTAATGGGGCCTGGCCATTAAGACAGACTGAGCAAGGACATTGTTGGTTTTGAAAGGAAAGTTTTAAGGATGATTTTCGGACCAACAGTGAAGGACAGAGGGTGCAGGAAAGCGAGAAAAACGAGGAAAAAAACCGAGTACTTTGGCGGGCTGATAACATGTGAAGCCAGAACCATCTCATAAGGACGAACAACGGATCGAGAAACCAGTTGGTAAAGACCGCCGAGGAAAGCTCGATTGAGGTGGAAAGATGTAATAAGAAAAGAGACGTGCGGGCAGAGAATGCAGAACAGGATCGTAAAGCGAGATCAGTTTTGTTGAGAAACCTAGATGTGTGACGGGGCGGTATTGATGGCCGTCAAACCCGAGAAGAAGAAATCGGTGAAAAATTGGTTCAAGAGATGATTTCTTCTACCGAACATCCTTCAAAAAGATTATTTTGTACCGCAATTCATTTACATCGCTCTACATCATCCTACAGCTGTGTCCGAACAGAGTCGCAGTTTGTGTGTATAATACTGGCTTGTGCGTGAAACTCGCTTTGCAGTAGGTCGCTTTTGCAAAGTCATGAAGAATTGTTTCATTGACAACGCTGCGAGCGCACGGTTACAATAACAATTTTGTTACCTATCCGGCGAGATTGGCGTTTGCTGTCTAAGGGTTCGTTATATGCGGACTTTTTCAAAAGATACGATATCGGTTTTACAGGTCACGTCTACGGACCGTGCCGTATGAGTCGTACAAAAGCGATTGTACAAGAGAGTGAAAAATCGGACAGGATCACAAATACGATAGGCGACTCTATAGTTTCAACGTTGCCACGACCGATTAGTAACTGCGGTGCAGATTATACGAGGAAATCCGATGGTTCGTAAAACCGTACGTTTTTGTCTAACGTGCTCAACGCGAAACGTCCCGGCTCAATCAAACGAATCCAGGAGGACTGGTGAAATACTGGTTCGAAAATCTCCGTTTCTGCGAATGTACTCGGAAAGAGATTATTTGTTTTACAACCGTCCGTAGTTATTGTTGCAGTATCGTCGCCGTAAATGACGTTTGTGGCCTTTCGAGTTTCGACACGAGCGACGGCCGTACGCGACGACACGCTCGAGCACTGCAGATCAATCATCCAGACACGAGTGCACACGATACGTGACTACCGCCGGTGTATTATAATAATATGACATTAATACAACAACAACAATAATACAATATTATTTTACCATCGTGCGAGTTACCGTACGAGTATAGTGTATGTACGGATAGGTAACACAATACACACACACCGCCTATATTATCCCGCGAGCAATTGAAACGTTTTTTTTTTTTTTTAACGCCACGCGGTCGAGTTGTAAGCATTTTTTTTTAATGCGCGTTCCCAACGTGTTATAACATCATTATTGTACACTCGTATTATGTTTGTATTCATCGTTAAAACAGTATTGTTGTACGAGTGGCTTGGGTGGGCGACGTATTATTACGACGAGTATATTACACGGTCGGCCCGGGAGTCCACCACGAGGCTGCGGCGGTCGAACGCGTTTTTTGATGCGCGTAATAATAATACGATCGATTTAGTTTTTTGCCCGTCGTCGAAGAAGAAGAAGAACAGAAACTGTAGCCGAAACGACGTTACAAACAGGCGATTGTTATGCGACGTACGAGTGCAAATCGTTGAACCGAGTATACGGGGTATAACTCACCCAAACGTTTTTGCGCCGCTTTCGTTTCTACGTTTGTAGCTTTCGTCCGAAACGAAAACGTGTTGTCGAATGTTCGGAAGATGCATTTTTTACGATTTGTTTGCACGGAAAACTGTCGAAAATCGGTCGCTCGGAAAGATACCCGCACAAACTTGACGGGTTTTTTTTTTCTCTCCGCGATCTCTCGAAAGCATTCGACGGCAAATGGAAAAAACACTTTTTCTATGCTGTTTTAAAGTCACGTGGATCGCGGTTATTTTTGTTTATTATTGAATCGTTATGAAGATAAAAAATGACCAACCGCCACGATTCGAAGTAGTATATCACACGCGGGTAATATCCGCGTAAGAACACCGTTATTTTCGAAAAAACGGGTGATAACATTATGATAAAGTAAGTATTTTTGACTTTTAGTAGCGCAGGAAAAAAAACAAACTCACCTTCGCGCGAACGTCTGATTTTCCTATTTTCGCTTGGTACGTGCTTCTGTTGTTAGAAGTAACACCGCTTTATAGCGATATAAACCTGTAACGTAATAAAAAATCGACAGGTACTAAAATTATTATTGTAACTAACTCGTACCTATTGTTCGAGATTGCGAAACGTGTATTGCGCCACAGTATTATACGGCAGAATATGCATTTATCAATGCGAACCCACGACTGCGGCTTTAAAACGCATTTAAGATTGAACGCAGAGCTTATTATCGTACTGTACGGTGTCATGAGGCTAATTCGCAGCATCCGCGAGTGAAAATTATCAAACGCCTCTGGATAAGGTACCGGGGATAACGAAACTTCGTTTCGCCGCAAAATATTGTCTCTTTCAAAATCGAAACCGTAGGACGCATTGATATATTATAGTGAATGTAGTGATTCGCGGTCAAGTGATCCCCGGTACGACGTTCTTAACATTTTTTCACGAACTCACCGACACCTGTCGCAGGTTATACGTTATGGTACGACCGATGCAGTGCCGTTTATCAAACATTCGTCGTTAAAATTATCTGATGATGATAGTTGTTTACTAGAAAAATCTCAGAAAAAAATGCGTTGAGCGTTTATTTATTTTGATTTTTCTCAAACGGAAATATTTTAATTGAATGGCGATATCAAAGTCGTGACCGTAATTCGCATAAAACCAAGACGAAATAGCTGTGTTCCTCGGGCAAAACTCGGTTTTCGATCTCGTAAAATACATACATACGTCGTTGAACTACGTTAAATCCGAGTCGAGTAGGTATAGTTTTTGGATTCTAAAACGCCTATGCGATCCCTTTGTGTTGTAAACAAACGAGGCGATTCCAACGTCACCGCGATTAACGACAAGTATGCGATTTCCATAGTAACAACACACATTTTATGAAGTTTTCGACGCGATTGTCCGCTTTATTTTCATCCGAACATTGTATATTTTTACCCGGTCGAGCTTCTCGAAACGCGTCGTTGCCCAAATGAAACGCGGAGTGCAGTAAAAAACGGTCTGTTCGAACCTGTAGAAAATAATAATAAACGTATAAAACACTAGTTCAACGTGTATCGTAATTTTCTCTTTTTTTTTTAGCCGGCTTTTGCGAAAAAAACAATTTCACGGTTCACAAACACACACACGGCGGAGTACATTATTATAATGTATACACGTCATCACGCACGTGCTCTCCGCCGGCGTCGATTGGTTTTCGTTGTGAATTATACACCACTGCGGGGTGTTTTTTTAAAAAACAATTTTTTTTTAAATCATCACCGTGATGTGTTTTGTTTCTGTTATTGTTAATTTATTATAAGCACCAGATAAATTGTTGTTTAAATTGTTGTTAAAAAGCGTTTCGAGCAGTTGGTCACCGTCGGCGTGTATAATATCCCGTCGGGTAGCTGACTGCGCGGGCACCCTTTTCGCGCTGGCGCCCCCGCATGCGGTCCATCCGTCGACCCACGAAGGCGCGATAATATTATAAAATAATGATGTATGTATAAATTCACGCAGTTTTCGTGATTGCTCTCTCTGGCCAGAAACGAGTGTAAATAACACACGATAATGATTGTAGTAATAATAATGTACGGTACAAATAAGGTGTACCTGCGCAACAATACAAAAAAAAAAAAAACGGATAGTGAAAATGTTATAAGCGATATTTCATTAATATCGTTGTTATTTATTACGAACCGGAAACCTCGTCATTGTCCGCGTATAATTTGATATCTTTATTCGTGTGCGTGCATTACGTATTGTATTATGCTGTGCAGTTTACACGATGTTCTCGAATCGAAGAGAATAAGGGGGACGAGGGTAAATATTTGTACGAACGTTCCCTAGGTATCGGACTACGGCGAGGAGAAGTAAATTTGAAGCGGTAGTCACGTTTGTGTTTGAAAAAATTTGAAAAAAAAAACAACCATACCTACTTCGGTGAACGAAAAAAGCACGAAAAAGTATGAAACGACGAAAACCTAAAAAACGGCCGGGATTGGCGCGAGTGATTTGACGGACTACGCTTTTGGCGGGTCACCGGTTCGGAAGTTGTGGTACAAACGTGTTTGCTTAATATTATGAAAGCTACGATTAGCCTTTGAAAAAACGAGCGAGCTCGGTCTGTATATAGTATACGTCCTGGTAATATTTCGAGAATTTCCATACTTGGCGCGAACATTTTCGAAATCACTTGAAACTCTTACCAACCTTTACCTATTCGAATATTGCGTAAAAGTTTCAGCCGGTCGTTGTTTTGGACGTTATTGAAAACAATCAAAATATCGAAAAAATCTTCTCATAAAATTAAATCAAAAGCCAAAGTCCCGACGTGGTATTTTATACGGCATATTCGAAGAATGGTTTCGTTCTTATGTGAAATTATTTTTTTAATTTTATTATCTGGGTGCGATAACTTTCTGGGTTCATAACGTGTGTCATTCGCATATTTAGTTGTTAACTAACACGTTCTCGCGATTTTTCTGTACAATATTTTCGGTTTTTGTTGAATATTTTCACAAAACACTGGAACAATATCGATGAAAATTTTGCACGGGACTACTTTTGAACGAACGGAAAAATAACCATGAAAATCGGTTCAAAACCAGCAGAGCAATCGATGAACGTTTGAAAGACATGAATCGAAAACACCCGCAGTCGAACCTTTACGAAGTCGGTTAAAAACGTAGGTGTACTCCGTGTCCACACGATTCGAGCACCGAGTTTACACAATTAGCAGCTACCTATAATACAGGTAAAATAAATTAAAATAATGATTTCGCTACAGGTAGATGGACGTTTTTTTTTTGGTAATTTTCATAATATTATTTTAAATACCCGCGAAGAAGGGTTTTCACACGCAGACTCGCCAGCCGCGCAGTTGATCGCATCCGTTTGCAATTTTCACGCCACGGTAATTGGTTTACTTAAATAGTATAAAATTAACAAAAATAATTATCCTGTGCCGCCTGTTCGATATCGCGGATGATAGTAAAACATTTAATACAGTCGTTCTGGTCACACGGAAGAGATTCATCATCGTACACATGCATAATTTGTTTTAACATCCCGTGCGATGAATGACGTATTATTTTTACGGTTTTTTTTTTTTTGTCCGCTATCGATAAGACAGTGTGGTCTAATTTTTAGATGTCATGCTACAAAAAAAGTTTAGAGAAAGTAAACCTTGATGGCGTTTCGAGTGTAGCTTTTTTTTTTTTTTTTACGTTTTGATCCAAAAACTAAAAAAAATTTGAAACTGTCTCGTCTGCGATCACGTTTTCAGATAGACTTTAGGTACGTATATTTACCATGACTGATCGTATTTTTGATTGTTTTTTTTTTTTTTTTTAGTTATGATTCCATTTTAATTATTTAATATGTTTGGGAAGTGAAAACAGTATGAAAACACTTTGAAAAAACTTAAAATCGAATATACAGGTAATAAAACGCCATCGACTCGTAGTCTCAAATTCTCTCCTGTGTGGAACAAGTAACTGTTATGAGTTTGTTAGCGTTCAATCGATATTTTTTCGGGTAACTATCCATTTCGAACGGTTCGTTTACTTCGTTATATCTTATATTTCTTACAAATATTATTTATTTCGCAAGAGCGGAGTGTAATTTTCATTTTTTAAACTTTATAATGTAAAATCGCCGAAAATTTTTATAGCAATAAGTTCTTTTGTCGATTTGGTGTCTCAAAATTTTACGCTCTGGTACCGTTCGTATTTCCGTTCAGACTAATTTTTCAGTTTCAATCTTTGATTTAACACGAGTTAGCTGACGGTGGTCGACCGTTTTGAAGACGTTGCAGCCGTCCGAGGGTCTGAAAAAACGATTGCTGTGAACATAATTTTGACGGAATCCTACCGATATACGGTCACGTTTTTTAAATGTTTGTTTTTGATTCGCAGAGAACTTCTCAAGAAGTCTTGGATTCCGAACTCTTGTTCGAACCGTAGCTCTACCGTATACAATTACACCGATATCATTTTTGACTGTAGTTTTTATCGTCGTAACACTCGACGTGTTTTGATTGTTTTAGTTAACGTAGGTGTGTTTTTTTTAGCTTTTTGCTAAAGATGTTTTTAACGCACGTGTCTAGACCTTAAAATTCCGCATCAGTCGTGTAGGTTCGTCTTCGTTGTAGAAAGATCGACGCTTACGCTTTCAAAAACGTGATTCGTTTAAACTTTTTTCTACGAACAAATGGCATAAAAACGATAGTATTGTTATCGTTATTGCGGACAGAAAACATCCTATTCTAATTAAAATCCGTACAGCATTCACACTGGTGCGTCTATATAGTCGTTTGAAAGAAAACAGTATTATAATAAAAACAACTAATGTTTTTATTTACACATTTCGGTTGTCGTGCGCGTACGCCGATTACAATAATGACAACTGTTTAACCGTCACGCGCCCGCCACGTCCATCCGGCGCGTGGCGACGGATTCTGTCGCGGCGACAACTTGTCGACTCGTCGTTTTTCGTCCAACTGAATGGATTTCCGTTGTCCGCGTGGAAAATAATCGTTCGGTGCACAGTACGGGAAAACGAGACCGTTGATGCGGATCAAAGACAAAATAGCGCGCGTGCGACTTATCAGCGAACAAGAAAACAACTTTTTACTCGTATTCGTTATTTTTTTTTCAAAAACACAATATCGCGTTAGTACACCGGAAACTCCTCTTGAGCGCTGACGACGTATAATTATTATAATAAGCACGTGTGTACGTCTAATAAAACGACTTTGCGATTTCGATACTTCGAATCTGAAACGAATTGTTACAGCCAAAGTTACATTCCGTACCTACACTTGGACGGTGGCGCGTATTGATACTATACGTGTAACGTTTTCGTAACGACAGTAATAATTACCTATCTGACAGAGATTCGGTCCAACGCGTTTTTACGGCTTTTGACGGGCGGAAAACTCGCGTACCGACGTGCAGATAATGCCGACAATAATGATGACGACGCCAGTCTCGAAATAACCGTTGCTTCGTTTCTGTACTAAACGAACCGATGCGATTATACGTGTGTATATGACTAGTGGTTGTTTTTCGAGTGTAACACAGAAGCCGACCCGACTACTGCAGCCATAGCGCGTCGGCGGGGCCCTGTGCCAAGCCGTTTTCCTCTAATAATTTTTACGATATTTTCTCGTTAGTTTTCGGTTAAACGAGTCCATTAGTAAACGTCAACATCGGACGATACTCGTGGCGGCGGCGGCGAGGGACGCGAGAAGGCAGAGACGGAACTCGTCGAACAATTATTATTATTCGAAAAACCGCTGTCGAGTGCCAATGATAAATCGCGTTTTAAATTTCCCTCGTCCAAAGTATGACGAGAGAGGAAAGGAAAGAACTGTTATCGTTTACGTCTCTTGTAAATCATTTCTTCTCTTTTAATTAAAAAAGCAAACACGTGTTGGTTATTATGCGGCCAGACGGTACCGCAGTGACATATACAAAAGTTATACCGCCGTGTGCGTTGTAACAATTAACGGCGGTAAACACAGCGATTTAACTTAATAGTCGACTGAACAAACACTGTCGCATCTTTTCCTGTACCTAAAATATAGTCACTGTTTGTACGGCCGCAGTCGGTTCGGCGTTAAAAAATTCGATCTTTTTTCAAATCGACCGGAAACGAGTCGGAAGTGCGACATCGCATCGCGTCTATCTCAACGCGATCGGAATTCCGGAGAACGATCGAATCAGCGTTTTCGTACGAATTATTTTCAGACTAATAAGTATTTCAATAGGTAAAAGTGTTACACGCACCGCCATAGTAGTAACGGCCGTTTTTTTTTTTGATTCCGCGGTCATTTATATCGATCACCGCAGAATTGTCAAAAGAACTCGCGTCAACCTCCGCGGGCGACCAAGACGCGCGGCGAAACACTTCGGCTTGTTTTATTTCTAGAGCGCGGTGTACGATTACATGGTGTTTTCATTGAAATCGGGGGAAGAAGAAAAAAAACCGTGTCTACTAAATTGCAAAACAATAATACGGTTTATTCCGGCAAGACCGTCGTAACACGTTTAAATTGCGTTTGGTACTACGTTATATTTTCGTTTTTATAGGTATTTATTTGATTTTAATACAGCGAAGTTGTACATAAATAGGTGTACTAATTCATATTTTACAGAATAATAAACGCCCGCCCATGTCATATTGACTCCTCTTCCTAAACGGTTGTCTACGGACTACAGTATTCTAAACGACATCCACGTTTGACGGGTTTATACGGATACGATTCGACAACCGAAATACTTTTAACAGTAATAGAACATTTTATCATTCTTTTACAAGGTAATTTCAAAAAGTAATCGAAACAAAGCGTTCCTTTAAAAACGGTAAAAGGAAAACTGTTAGACCACAAATTTTAAAATTATTGTAATCTAGTTTCTAGAGTTATTTTCTTTCAGTTAAGGGGCATGGTTATAATGATTCGATCATTTTCTCGATGCATGTAATTTTTTACTACGCGTTTTTTTCACTTGCAAACCTTTCAATAACGTTTTAATCGATAAATGTTTATTAAAAGTGATGAAAAAAAAGTGAAAGACTCTCATATTGTAAGTGCAAAATTCAGAAATAAGGTCCGGTAAAAATTTGAAGGTTTAGTGTAAAAACACGGTCGAACAAAAATAAAGACGACGAATAATATGCGCAAAATTTTACAAATTACACGCACTGTATAATATATAATAGTAGCATTAGGTATTACAATGTCGCCAAATTGTATAGTTCTTTTTCAGCGCACAGATCTTAACGATCCGAATAGGTAATTAAGAAGTGACTTTAGTGAAAACATCCTTTTGATGTTACGTGGGTATATATAAATGTGTATACGGTAATTCATAACAAAGACTTAACAATTTGGACATTATCCCAGTTTTTAAAATCGCTGAACCAAACAAAACGAGGTCGCATCGTCGTCAAATCGTCGCTTTTGACGATACAAGACCATAGAAAATGACTTACAATTCTCAGAATTACGCACGTTTTAAGCACGCGAACGAAGAGTGGGCTCGTTCGATTTATAACGATAATAATTATTATCAAACGTCATCCTGTGAAGAGATCGCCACATTCGTCGTGCGTTTTAAAATCTCGAGATCCGTTCGAAAATACCTGCTCCGGGATGAGTAGTATCTGCGCGGTGTCGTCTATTCCGGAATGAAAATAAACAAAAAGGTATTGTACTCGAAAACACACTCCAATTAGTATCTCGAAATGCGCTTACTGCAGAATTGAATAATACGGGAGTTAGTTGGTATGACTAGAACAGTTTAAAAGAACACTTTCAAAAAAGGCCGATACGCAAACATAATACACAGGGTCGTCCGTGTATCGTTGAATTTTGGTAATTTTCAACGACACTATGACATGAAGTCATAAACAGAGTTTTAGATTCGACCGGAGTTGTAGGAGCGCGAATAAGAGATTTTATCAAAAAATCTAGTGTGATAAAACAAAAGGGTCATTTGTGTGAGCTACTATTGTTTCCGTGTTTGCCGACCGAAATACGCAAACATCGCACGAAAACGGCCGTTTCGCCGCGAAAACTCTCACGACCGTAGTTTTCAAAAATAATTTTCGAATCCGTTATTATCGTAAAAACAACAGAATCTTATTACCGTAGGTACGAAGCAGTCACGCCTCGCTAGTATGTTCTCTTATTATTTATACGAACGTAATTAAAAAAAATGGTTAAAAATTGAAAACGTGAGAAGAGTTTTCGAGTTATACGGCGTGGCAAACGTGCGTAATATTGTGATTTATACCAGATTATGTCATGCGGAGAGTCGCTGAGACACGATATGGTGGCTTTTACAGTGGACGCGTATTTTTCAATTTGTCACGGGAAAAAAGAAACAATAATTTCTAATGATTTCTAATAATTAGACCGGTGCCGCCGCTTTGTAGGTACACACCCTTTTCGCACGACGTTTGTACACAAGACCGCGCACGTGCACGTAGGGTGGCGGCGGCGGTTCACCGTACCTAACGCGGTTTAAACTGTACGGTAGGGAAGACGTTTTTGAAAATCGTTTTGTTTGGTTTTTACCAACGCATAACGTACGTTATTATAATGACGGTTGAGCTTCGCGTACAAAAAATTTTCAAACCGAATTATTGAATTGAAAAGGTGTTTGAAAAATAAACGAATCACAATATCAAAGCAGATTACGCGTCGTATTGGGACGGCAAAACTGTTATTCACATTTCCAGTTTCTGATCAAGGCGTCCTTTGGCTCGCCTCCGCACTGCAACTGGCAGTTGAAAACGACTTGCGAGTCTTTAAAATCGGTGGATAGCGAGGGCGTCTCTTACGCAATTTAAAAAAAAAAATCCAGGCACAATCAATTTATTAAATTCTAATTTATAAGTGAACACAGTAATTAGTAACTGATTGCCGGTCAAGTCGTTTCGATCTGCGAATTATTTATATTCGATTTCTAATTATTTATATTT
Source organism: Hormaphis cornu (assembly GCA_017140985.1). NCBI lineage: Eukaryota > Metazoa > Arthropoda > Insecta > Hemiptera > Hormaphididae > Hormaphis > Hormaphis cornu. The sequence goes on along the minus strand of CM029359.1, from coordinate 5,811,840 downwards.
ATAGGTAAAAAAAAAGATACAAATATGTAACCTTTAGTTAATAATAATCTTTTAATTAAGTACCGAGTAATTATTTATTCTATAAAACAAACTCTTCGACTGTGTTCTGCAAACCGATCTATTATTTTCTATGCGTCTAATTCTACATCGCGATGTACGTGCCAAATCTTTCCTGTCCAATTTGACTTCTTAACCAAGCAGTTATCACTGTGGAACTATTGTTCTTTTTTTTTTTTCATTACAAAACTCTAAGACCGTTGATACATTTTAAAAAAAAAAACGTGCCTGCATTATTGACATTCACAAAAAACTCGTTAGTCTGTACGATGTTGACCAATTTGACTACATTGTTACACACAACCGTCAACGGCGTCAACCAGACGATAAACAAGAAACTGTATGATAAAATTGATAAACCGCTGATCGCGATACTTCTAACCGCGACAGACCCTATGCTGACCATGGACTTCTCGCTGTCCAGTGCGATAAACAGCGTATTCTAAAATTTTAAACTATTTACCTGTATTCGGTGTACACTTTGTGCACCACGAGTCGTCACATCATTACGAGAACGTTAAAATAATAAAAAGAAAAAAACGGGGGCTCAGAGCAATCGCCCCATCGCCACAGCCGATTTTTTTCTTTTACGCGGCCGACCCGACGACGACACGTGAGCGATGGCGCCGTCGTCGGTTGCGTCGCGACACGTGTGCTGCAGTCTGTTATCCGGCGAACCGTGTCGTGGCCGCGTCCACCGACGAACGCCGAAGGGATAAGAAGAACATCGAAACGCGATTCTGAGCGAGCTCCGTTGTCTAGCGTACACCTAACCGGGTGTGGGAGTGTGGGTCGAGTTCACGACGATAACCGCCCGTAACAGCTGTCGGAGTGTCGGTGGGTAAAAATCGGTGGAATTTTTTAACGGACGTTCTTAAAAGTCATTTTTGAAACGTTCGCATTGTCAACGTTTAGTTCTCGGTCGATAAAAAATGTATTCAAATTTGTTTGGGAAATCAATCGACTTACCCCAGGCCGTGTCGACTACCGGCAGCTGTAAGTCGACAACGACTATTCAATCACGATTCAGAACCAACGTGTCGCACGACTTTAGAGGATACACAATTTCAGAGTGATTTTGAGCAGATCAATAGCGTCAACTGTGCCCGGTTTACACTATAAAAACTTAAAATTAATGATTTTCGAAATGAAAAAAATAGAAAGAACACCTCCGAACGTCAAAAAAATGCACCATCATATGTGTATAGTGATAAAACTAGTTGATATAGGAGCTCGTCAACACCATTATTTACTTATAAATTTAGACATGTCATCTTACCCTACGATAAAAATGGTCCGAAATTTCCGAAAACCGTACATCCGCGTGCGGTAAAGAATATTGATTTAAAACGTCGGAAAATTTCAAACCGTTCGGACCATTACTATTTGATGAGTTAATGCTGCAGTTTTAGAAACGATTACGCGATAGTGCACGTATGCGTAACAATTTCATTGTTACGACCAAATTAGGTATGAATAGCGCCTAAAATTGAATGAGAATTGTTGAAAAACCTTTTTAAGTTGTACACCTAGTACAAAGATACAATCTCGTTCAAAATCACAAGACAATAGAACGATGCTTTTCGAAATTACGTCGTTAAACATTTTAAAACCTATATCGAAAAATTGCGCGAATTTCGAAATTTCCGATATATAGTTAGAGTAACGTACGACTAATGTTGTATTCAATTTTCGACAAAAACTATCCCGTTCGTAGATGAAAAACCACAAAATCTAAAAATAGCTATAAATAGCCTACATTTAAATGAAACTTTTTGAACATTTTTCGAAGTTGTTTGGTGCAAAGATACATTATTGTCTAAAATTTCAAGACTCCTCGTTGGTTATTTTCGAAATTATGGAGAAATAACTACATGCGTTATCGTCAAAATGTCGTTTTTAGCGGTTTTTCGCAATTTTTCGGTGGTTTTTCACGTCACGTTAAAAAACTATTGGGAAAAGCGAAAAATGACTTATTCAAAACACCATCTTTATTCAATTTTCTAAAAGAAAAGGTACGGTATGTAGAAATCGGCGCACTCTTTCTGGTGGACATTTTGTTAACAGTATAAAATTAAATAAATAGAAAAAAAATAAACATCATTGTAAAACCACTAGCTTCTTCGCTCCGTTCAGAATCTAAAAGTCTGGAAAGAAACGCATTTGATGAGATCGCAGAGCACGCTGTGTGGAAAGTTTATCCAAGAAGACAGTTTCATCAACTAGACAGGGTCTAGTTTCTCCTGTTTTTTTAGTTTCGTCGCTTTTACAATTTAAACGCAATCAAAAGTGGTGCACTTTTTATAAACATACCAAGTTTGTCTTTTATCCATTCCAAAAAAACATTTATTTCGAATTTGATTAAATCACAATTTGGTATCGTACATATTACTGCGAATGCTATACACAATAATAGTCTGCTGTGGACTGTTGGTTCTCTTAATGGTAAGCGTTTAACACCATAGACCATCAAACAATAATTTAATGTTGTTTTTGGTGCGTTTCACACATTGCAAATCTGTGATTTGCGCTCGCGCGACCGTTTCGAGATGATTGACGCGCGCTGTATTCACCGTTGTGCCATTACGATTTCACAGCCAATAAGTTGGCCATCAAACGAGAAGAATTTTACTCGAGTCAGGTTTAAATGTAATTAACGAAAAGACGATAAAGACGCGAGTCGATTTCATAGTCAATGTAGATTACGGCTCGATAAAAATAAATTTCGTTCGTTCATCCGTATTGGTTCATTCAACTGAGGCACGTAAACAGCCGTTGAACACGGAAAATAAAAAAATGTTTAATTAAAAATATTGGCACGGACGCGGTAAAACAAAACGCGGTAGAAATGCGCATTATTTTTAGTATTTTTCGTATTTTTATTGTACGGCGTTCGTCAGAACGGATTATTTTTAATTTAATCACGCCTGCGACCGTCATAACGATTTTGAACCGTACAGACCACCACCGCGGGAGTTCAGTTATATCTAGAGAAATAATGTGAGAAATTCAATCTGCAATCATTGAATCAATCACCGACATATTATTGACTGACTGTTTCTACTGGTCACCACGAATATTATTTGGTCTGAAAATTCTGTACGAATTCTTGCGAATTGGTCACTTTGTGCTTACACCTACTTAATTATGTATTAGTTAGGTGATATATATCGCGTACACTGGCGTGTTCAGGCGCAGGAGGAACAAGAGGGCTGGAGCCCCTCAAATTTTCAGATTAATTCAAATTCGTTATTTAATTTCGGTAGTATTTTTCGGCACGTCAACCAAAAACAATAGAGGTATTTCAGTACACCGAAAATGTAATTATGTATCTGAGAAGAATATTATCTGTTACGTTATAGGTATTACAAAAATCAATGATTTTTATCGTGTGACCGTTACACAAAATTTACTTGCTGTTATAATGCGACATCTTTTTTGAAACGGCAGCAGGAACTTGAGCAATAGTGTGTAAAGTAGACGTTAGACACCCGAAACAATGTTAAATACATATCAAGGGCAATCCTTTATTCGAAAAAAATCAACCGAGAATAACTGCAGTAAGTTACAAACGAAAATATTGTTTAGCAATCGTAGCGCGACATCTGTCGTATACGTAAAATACAGCACCAACGCCTCCGTTGGTGTATTACGGCGACTGCACGTAAACTGTTCACTGTATGTACAGATAGCGCTAGAGATTTACTGTACAGTGTTTTGTGTACACGTTTTTAACAAAATTATCGTTATTTGTCCGTAATATGAATTATTAATTTAATCGTCCCGCGAAGGTTGTAATATAATCATGTTAACAAAGTTTGTATGCAAAACGATTTCATATCGTATTCTGTCGAGTAGTCGAACCGATTATCCACGACGTTTATCGCGATTTTTTTCCCAGGCACTTACGACTGCCGAAAATAAATTTATAGAAGACACCAACCGTTAAAAATTGGTCACATTCTGGTCCTGTTCTCGCATCGGTTCCTAGCTTTTAAAACTCGCGAGTTTTCTAACGGTGAAATCGTACACCGCAGAAGAAAAAACAGTCGGGGAACCGGGAAGTTATTGTTCTTGACTTGATAGTAGAACAATATTCATTATTACATCGTACATTCGTATTATAAAAGTATTAAATAAATACGTTTACCGATATTTTCGATCAATTAAATCACCTATTTTGACCTATTAATTACCTATAAATTAAATCATGAAGTCTCGGTCGGCTTTTGGTACCTCCCCAAATGATACTTTTTTTTTTACATGACGTTTAAATACATTTCGGACCGAGTGGAGAACTATCGATTTCATACGTCCTATACGGTCGTTTAAACGTGAGAAACGCACATACAGAGAACAGCCCGTAATTGCGTGCATCCATTCTATACCAACGTCAAACCACAGAATTTAATAATAATTTATAGGTACATTATGTCCAGTTTAAGGTTGTATATATCGCGAGTTTGTATATCGACGGTTAAGAGTAACCTGCCTATTATTGTTTAGTTTAGTTCCTTAGTGTTGAAATTTAAGGGGGAAAATGTAGCTAAGAAATTAATTTTTAATATTTTGGATGTTTAGAAGTTTTGAAAATTATTCTAGTAAAAAATGAACAGGGGTTCCCCTAGAAAATATAATTTTTGTATTTTCGATATTCAGAAAGACCTCTGCGTCGTAATTTCTGGTAAAAACAGACAGAGGTTTCTCTAGATAATTTAATTGTAATAATTTTGATATTCAGACAGTTTCTAAGTGTTGAAGTTTCTAGAAAAAAAAAATGGAGAGGGGTTCACCTAGGAAATCGACTTTTGACTTTGGTTTAAGCAAAAATGTTTAAGTGTTGAAAATTCTGTAAAAAAATAAACAGGGGTTCACCTAGAGAATAAACCATTAATGATTTGGATGTTCAAAAGTTTTCAAAGTGTTTAAATTTCTAGAAAAAAAAAGTCCATAGAGATTCAGATGGTAAATTAGAGTTTTTGAATAAGCAAAAATTTTTACGTGTTGAAATTTCTGGAAAAATATGAAAAGAAGTTCTCCTAGAAAATTTAATCTTAGTATTTTTGATGTTCAGAAAGTTTCCAAGTGTTAAAATTTTTAGGGGAAAATGAAAAATTTTGAATAAGCAAACATTTCAAACAGTTGAAATTTCCGGGGGGAAATTAAACAGGGGTTCTCCTAGAAAACTTAATTTTAATATTTTCGAGAGGCAAAAGCTTTCTGTGTTATAATATTTGGAAATAAATAGACAGAGATTCGTCTAGAAAACTTAATCTTTACATTTTATTTGTTTTTATCCGAATACGGAGGAGAGTTATGTGTTTGAGTTTTTATGTGTTTGTGTGGGTATGTTCTCTCGTAGAGGCCAAACTTATGTGGACCGAATCCAACAAATGAGGTGTTTAAAAATTCGTTAGGTTTTTGCGAGTGTTATAGGCTAGTTTTTTTTTTTCTATAAAATGATTATTATTAACCGTCCTAATTGATTAACAACTAGCATGTTTTAATCGTCTAGTCCAATTAATAAATGCGATGCAGTAACAGAAGTTGCCTGTGTTGCGTTATTTAAGGGGCTTTTTAATGTTTCCTCGTGGAAGACCGATTTCACGGTTAAAAAGTGTGAAATAAAAATAAATATACATAATATAAAACCCGACTACAAAAAAAAAAAATGCGAAAAATAAGAAGTTTATATTTTTAACAAAAATACAACATTGGTGACGTAGTCAGAAGTCATATTTATATATTATTGATAATTGTTGTACATTGTACAATAAACACATAAATATTAAAACAAATTATTAATAAATTTTTTTTTTTAAATAGGATGTTTCATTGGGTTGAATGAAATAACGTCCCACTACGTCTACCAATAAAATTGAAATATATTACTTTTTTTTTCCCCCCGAGTTGGGTTTTAGTTTTATATTAAACTTATTTTTATATTGATTTCGAATATGATTTCTAAACAAACATAATGATGAAAGATAAATAAAATTCGATTTTAATTAAATTCAAATATGTATGAGTACTCAGTGGGGCGTCTAATAATATAAAATAACAATTTACATTTTGAATTTGGCTTCTAAAAAGAGTGAAAAAATTCTATCAACGGTTGTTACTCAATATTATTTATCAGAAAACTCTCAAATTTTGATTTTTAACTTATTGTACGATACAAAAAAAAAACGATAGTGATTCGTTCTTGTACCTATACATAATACACGGACAATTTTGATATCGCAAAATAAAATTGACAAAGTTTAATGTTGCGCGCTGTTGTACAAATAAACAAATCGCACACAAAGTAACCTACTGTGTGACCAAACTAAAAAAAAAATATTAATCAACAAAAATGGTTTTGGTTTTTTTTTTTTACTTCAAATTAAACATTAAATTGACTCGATGAGGATTTATTTTCAGTACCTGCAGTTGCATAACAACGGAATTAATTTTTCTCAGAATAATATTTCATGTTTTGTCGTTCGACTAAATTACAAACGCGGTCAGGCGTTATAGCTGGTATTGTGTGTGTGTGTCAATGAGCAAACGATGTACACAACATTTTAGTAAAATATATGATCGATTCACGTTTTCTCTGCATAAAGCATTAAAAAAGCAATTATTCTTGTCATTTTAAAACTATACGTTACAGCTGTTTACAATTTAATTTCACTTCCGGACTAGGAGGATTTCTAAATTCACCACCACACACGACTAATATTAAATGTCACATTCGATACCCTGCAGTGTGTGTAACATATTATGTGTGTATTTTTGACGTTATGAGCTATCTATATAAAAGCCTGTATCAAGGACGAACGTTTTTGTGATTTTACTTGTCAAAATCGCGATAGCTGTTACACGAGACGTTATAGGACACGTCGTAACGTTGAAAATATCTAAAACAAGTGTATAAAATATATAAAACGAAATATTTAATCACAATTAAAAAATGGGATGAGAAAACGAAAATCGTGTTTATCCAATTCGTTCTCATCCAATGTATCAAGCTAACGTTTTTACTTTATACTAAGATACCAATATGTATAGTAACAAATAAAATAAAAAAACGGTACCGCGGTAAACGTCATTGGTTTTAAAGTTGCGGTTTGTACTTTAGTATTTAATACCGGAAAAAGCAACAAAAAATCTATTGAATCCGAAAAAACAGATTCTGAGCCAGCCATCTAATATCTAATAAGTCCTTGAAAACAAAAAAATTACTAATAATCGTAATTATAATTACACACGAGGGGAAAACAGTGCGTATATTGTACCTAGAAAACGTCATTTTTTTCGATCTATTATTAAATTAATTTAGTAAATAATAGTTTGAAAAAGACTTGGAATAATTTCTCATAACGATACTTCAACGGGTTTTCACATAACACAGAAAACAAACAAAACGTCAGAAATTTCTTCGAACAAAATAACGTTTAATACCGCAACGCCAACTTTTATGTGGTGTTCAACGTAACGGATCGGAGCACAGCTCCTTTTGCCCGAAAACGTCATTATTATACCAACCTTTTAGAAAAGTCATTCGACGTTGAAAACCGGAAAAATCGTTCCTATATTTTGTGTACGAAAAGTTGTCGACAGCAAAAAAAAAAAAAAATGAAAAAAACGTCATTGTAAAAACAAAATTATTATACGCGCTCGTCGCTCGGAATCCTACACCGGAAAAAAAAAAAAGATACAAGAACAGTTTTTGTACGATTATTACGAAGGGTGTTCCAAAAAGATTCAGTTTGGCCGACCATTTATTTTTTATTTTTTTATCTTTGGCAACATTGTGCGGGTGTTTCGTCCCGAGTTCGCGCGATAAAGAAGTTTTTTTAGTTTTTGAAGGTTCCATGGTCCGCTGTCTATACGGGTGTTCAAATAAGATTCGAAAACCACCAGCTCTTCGCGGTTACCGACGCCTCGGAAACCAAGTTCTTTATCGCGCGGATCGCAGCCAAGGGACGAGAAAAATCATTCGCACAACGATAAAAAATAGACGCGGGCTTTTTAAACAGAAACGGAACACCCTGTAAACGGTGGAAAATCGGAAATATTACGTATTCGCGCGTGTACATTGTTACGCGTGTTGTCCCGGGACGGACCGTAAATCTTGATTATCGCGGATGTTAATGAGAGGGCGAGGTGACTGCGTAATCGCGTACGAAATCAAGGGTACATGAATGGATTTTTACACATAGTAGGTGTTTGTGTGTGTGTTTGTGCACAGCAATGTGTCATGTCGGAGGCGCAAAAATGCAATTAACCGGTCGTTTCGGGCGATAACCCTCGCGGATGGATACGAGGAGAGGATGAGATAGGATAATGACGCGGGATAAAAGTTACCGTAACGTAATACATATAGTGTCGGTTAGGGCGAGCGGGGAAAAAAAAAATGGTACGGCGGCAGGAGAGCTGTGTAGTCGAAAAACCGTGGGCGAACTTAAAGCGATAAAAAATACCAAAAAAAACGGTAAAAAAACGATTTTTCGAGCGGTGAAATTCGCGTGAATACGCCGTATAATGTATATGTTATAATGAAAAAAAAATAAATGGTACGCGAAAGAGAATGACGCGGATGTACAAAGTGGACAAGTAAACTGAAGACGTCGTATGCTAAGTGCGGGGCCCTGATCGGATTTAACCGGTCCGCGCATTATACGGAGTAAAAACAGACAGAAATGAAATGAGAAAGAAAAAAAAAGAAAAACGCTTTGGATGGGTTGTTGCGGTTACTATTTATACCGTCCGAGAGCAGCGATATCCGAGCGAGCTGTCTAAAAAGTCCTGCAGGGTGAAAATAAAAAAAGATCGAGTACTGTTCTGTATTGTACCTAGCAAAAACTTTTTTAAATTGTCCGAAATCGATTTAGTTTGTAAAAGTTCGACGCGGAACGATTTCGTTTTCGGCACTCGGGAAATAACGGAAACGTCAAAAGTGCTCCGAACGAAATAAAATTTAAAACCGAAACATCAACGTACAATTGGAACACTCCCACCCGAAAACGTCAACGACGAACCTGAAATTTCAAAATTTTCGCACGAAGAATTAGTTTTTTTTTTGACCACAACTTCCAAAATAATTGACGAAACTAGTTGAAACTTTTACGCGATATGGAAACACGCAGTCCGAGTTTCAAGTGATTTTTGAAAAATCAAAGAACATTATCGAAAATTCCCATTTTCTCGGTGGTTTTTGTTCGGATCGTTTAATTTCCGACAAAAAAGTTTTGACGCTTTGACCCAAAGTCAACAACTATTATATACACGAGCTACTGAAAATCTTTGCGAATCCGGTCGCGATTTTTTTTTTATTTACTCGTTTAAAGTTGGCGAACTGTCGAAAATCGGTCATATCTTTGAAATTTTTTTTCGGAAACAAAGTTCGATCCGGTAAGTGAAATTTTCGAAAACGATTCCGAACAAAAAAAAAGCGTCGAAAAACGGTGCGATTTGGTCACAAAAGTGAAATATTACTACGTTACGCATCCGACGCTATTGACTCTTCAAACAGCGGTCCAAATGGTCTGAAATTTTCACACGTCGTTTTGACTTGTCGGACCGTTAAATTTCGTTATCGTACCAGCACGTCGTACCATCATCGTAGACGACTGAGCTCGCTCTGCGGGATCGTATTTTCGACGTTTTATCATCGCTTTCGGACGACGCGTTTATTTTTTTTTTCAACTTATGATAAACACCGACGGGCTTTTGCCAAAATCGATCGGCGATAACGTTACGATATTATACACTATACTGTTATACACGACTGTTTGTGTACCGATTTGCTTTCGTTCGGCGGTTTTAAACCGACACACGGAAAAAAAAAACATAATAACGGACGCCGCTGCTAATGGACCGGCGGCGGTTCGTAAACGCCGCGGCGATACCGTATGAAAATATCGTGATAGAGAAGAAGAAACGGAAAAAGCAGCAATATAAAAACGTCATTACCGTTAAAATATATTTCGTGTTCGGTGTGATTGTTTTAACAAAACGGTTATTATACGTATATATATAATGTTATGCGTGGCGCTATAATTCACTCGTCCGTCGGGATCTTGTACACACACAGAGAGAGTGAGCTGGCAGCTGCTGGTCGTCTGCAGCGCCGACGACGACGACGATTATTATTTCGACGCCGCGAACGGACGAATTAATGGGACCTATTTTCGTTTCGTTTTTTTCTCCTCTCTTCGTTTTTACCCGAACGGAAAAGATAAAATAATAATAAAAAAGGAAACGACGGGAACTGGTTCCGATAACGCTGTTTAAACGTACGTATTCTGTGTGGTTGACCGCGCCGCGATCGAAAACAACGGCGAAACGTTCGAACAGGATTCAAGTGTGTACGAGTGATTTTCGTTTATTCATCGCAAAGTCTTTTCCGTCGTTTTTTTACATTCCGACGTGAAACGAACGAGTGTCACGTATTTCTCGTATATTTTTTTTCACCACTAGTTTAGTAATCAACTGTTCGATGATGACTTTTAACGACAGCTGGCGTTCGGACACGGACGGCTCTTTGAAGGCTCGTGTAAGACTCGGGCAGAGTTATAATCGTAGAACGGCAAACGCGCTTTTGACGTCGATCGATTTGGATCTTTAGAGCCTTCACGACGACGATCGGAATGAAACGTTCACGTGTAACGCTAAAAACGTAACGATACAAAGAGATTTCGAAAAAATTCCGAGTACTTACACAGAAATTCGGAGTCTTTTGAAATGTTCGTTCGACGAAAATTCTCCACAAAAAGTTTTATACAACACAAGGTTCCCGACACGCGATTAAAAATAATATGCTACTGAAAAAATTCGAAAACCCGCAGCGCAATTTTCATATTTACTCGTTTAGAGTTGGAAAACTGGTCATACCCGTGATTTATTCTTGAAAAATAACTCGCGTAAATTTGTTATTTACGAAATTAAATACGCCATGCGAAACGAAATTTTCCATCCGAATGAAAATATTTCAAAAAAAAAATCCTAGATTCGGAAAGCGTATAAAAAAATTATTGAAAAACGGTTGTGCTGATTATAACGATGAAATCGCGCACTGTTGTAGAGTGGGTTTTTTTCATTCTTTATTTTATCCGTTCAAGTTTTAACTCATTAACCGAGGTACAATCGATTGTTCATAATTAATAAGTTTTGGTAATTTTGTTACGTTCAAAAACATTGAACATTTTACATTCGTAGTTAGGTGTCTCTATTTGCCCCGGGTTCCCCCCTGTCTAACGTACCCGAGGGGGGTCGACCTCGACAGACCGCTGCAAAAGGGTTACGTATTCCTCGTCCACTACATTACAATAATAATAATACTGATAATATTATATACATATTTCTTTTTTGTGTACCTACGTTGCACACGACGATAGAATTATTACAACCGCAAACGGTAATAATAGGTTTTAGCGCACGGAATCGTTAGTGTTTTTTTAATTTTTTTTTTTTTTATACTATTTTCCATTCCAAGAGTGTATTATAATATTATTATTACACAAAGCACGGTACGACACGACATCCAATGTATAATACAGCGTTATTATAGTATACCTCGTATATACGCCGACCATAATCAAATGGGTTGTAATAATAATATTGTATACCTATGATATGATATCGTGTATTTCATTTCGATGGATTTCCTTCGCTCAAAATGAATGTACAGGTATATCACAACAATGATATTGTAACTCATCCTCTGAGCATCCTCGCTAACAACAAATCGTTAAAATTCTATTCACGAACCGTATTACGACTACAACGTTACACTCACGAGTATCGTTAAACGCAAGTAACGCGCGGCGTTTGAATACGCGGATTTCGGTGAAAACAGTATAGGGTTATTAAAATAAAAAATAGTCGTCTTGTACGTGGGTTCCGTGTAAGATTTTTGTTTTTTTATCTTTTATACAACTTTATCGTGGTCACGACGCGTTATAGCCCTCGTTTTTATACACCGAACGCAGTCGTCAAACAACAAAAACGCGCACAAACATCGCTAATACGGGCGAGAGCGTGCTCTTCCGCGTCCGTGCGGGCCCACAGCTGTTACGACTGAGTTTGTATTTTTCGAATTCCCCTTCTGAAAATGGTTCTGAACTTAAATGAAAAAAAAAGTAACTATCTTTAACAATTATCTCGTAAAACACACATTACGTTAACGAGTTCAGAACCGTTTTCAGACCGAAGATTTGCAAATAAGTATAAAAATTAATTTATCATGGGACTGCTGAGACCGTATACTATAATGTGTCTGCGTCATAAAATCCAGTGCGACGAAAACCCTTAAAATCGTTTCCTGGTAAGCATGTAGGTACTAATAATAAATAAGAATTATTCGTGTTTAAATAAAAAAATATCATTACCTTTCTTATCAAAAACGAATGATGACTTTAAATACATGTATGATGTTGTATAATGGTTTGAAAACGTTTCACAACACGCGTGTGTAATATAGTCGAAATAAAATAATAATATTGAGGAACAACGAGAGGTTTTTTGAATACGATTTTGTTTCTTATCGTAATTATTAGTATTGCGTGTGGTTTTTTCAACCGTGAGTTTTGTAACGAATCATAATAATATTATCGTTGAACACTGTACGAGCACGATTTCCGATAATATTTAATATGAAAAAAAAAAAACATATACAATTTCTTATGATTCTTTTTTTTTTTTTTTAATAAATATAACGAATAAATAAAGGTATGAATAAAAATTTTGTACGTACGTATAGAGTGTCCAATGCAAAGTATCCGAAAATAAATTAAATGTGTTCGTACTTACATATTATTATGTCGCCTCAAAATTGAATATTATTTGATTTGTTGATATAAACAGAGAACGTATTTGTAGAAAAATTTCATCCTATAGGTACGATAATTATTATACTATTTATCTAGTTTAATTGCAATTATGTCGAGAATATCATGAGTAGGCACTATATTATGATAAACGCGTTGTATTTCATGCTTCAGAAGTATAAAAATGAGCTACACGCTATAATTCTCGATTTACACAAAAAAGTAATAAACGCATTTTTCTAACTCGGCTAAAAAATAACCTTACTGTTTTTCACTCTGTTATTACAACTTAAAGCTTGTATAAAAATCGTTCAATTTTCGGTGAGAAATAAAACAGTTCGTTATTTCATTTTTTTTTTCTTCTTAGAAACATTAACATTTCGACTGGGGTCAAAAAACTTTCATTTTTATGCGATCCCAACGGTTGGATCGTTTTTTAGATTATTCTTTTTTTCCACTAAAAACTTCATAAGCGTCTATTCTATACATTCTACATTTATAATTTAAAATGTACAATATCGTCTTCAGGTAAGAAAACTTATAAAATTTATAAACAGCCGTTTATTTAATATCACATTATATTTAACATATAAGTATACGCTGAAAAATACATTTTTCTTACACGTTTTAGAATTCAATATTTTCTATTAAAAATCTAAATTAAAACGTGCACGGACCGTTCTGTTTTAAATTTATATTCCACTGTTGATACTTTCCCAAGTGTTCCGAACACACGAAATCCAAAACCTAAATTGATATCATCGATCAAATAAAACGTTTATAGGTGCACGTTTATAAAAGCAACAAAACGACGCGTTTTCGATCACCAAACGTATGATCATCAATCATCCTAGTTTATTAAGTACCTACATACGACGACTAGACAAACACATAAGTCATTAGAAAAAAAAGAAAAAATCTTTATTTCATCGTCTAATATATAACTAATTCGCGCGCTATAATAATATTTTGTCAACAAGCCAGTTTCTGTGTATAATATATAATATTATGTGTGTTCTGTCAACTGGTTTCCAGTTGTTTTAGCTAACTGATTCTCCAAGCTGTCGGTAAACTTCAGGTGTCTAGTCGTCCATTATGGCACACGCGCTTTAAAATTCAAAAAATGTTCACTCGGACGCGATAGTGCATGACGTTATAAAACACGCGTATTCATCAATATCTTTTCCATAACTTGGTTAGTCTTGTTAAAGTGTTCAGGCAATACGAAGGCAATTCGAATTGTGTGTAGTATTTAAATTGATTTTTAAAATTCCGAACACCTCGTAAACACGTTTTGAGTGCAATCGAGTTTAAAATCAGTTTTTATGCAGGTTCTTACTAATTATTGTCAACACACGGTGTGAATATTCTCTAGATCTTCACAATATTCTCAATACTAGTTCGGATTTACAATTATTATTATTAAAATTACAATTAAAACATTACAGACGTCTGTACAACTATCTAATGCGTAGTGTAGTTAAACGATACGATTCGTCATTTTAACGAACCTGACGGTATATCGATGGACACGCCATAAAAAACCATTATTAGTGTTTTACGTCGTACTGAATACTCGTGTTGTATTATGTTCTGTTATTACCGCATCGTGAACAACGCGTATAGCGGGTTTATTTTTTGATAAAAAAATTATAAAAAAAAAACAATAAACATCATAAAATTTACCAAAACTGTTTTTGTACGAAGGTATACGGAATAATACGATACTCGGTCACAATATATATATATGTATGTAAACGGCACCGTGTAATTTCCCATACACGATTATTTTAATGCAACTATAAAGATTTTTATCGTTTCGTATATTTTATACACGGGTGTTTTACGTATTATTACGGCAAATTATATTGTGTACCTACCATTTTGGAACAAATATTTTGTATTTTTGTGCACTCGAACCGACTCCGCTCGTTTGCGTAAGTAACGACAATACTACAATATCTAGGTAACTGATTGAGAATAAAAAACACAAAAAACAAATCGGCCAATAATTATTATGCTATCGTGTTTGCGGGGGCCATTCGAATGTTTTCGGGGATTTTCACGCTGTACGTAACTTTCGATTTTGTCGCGTTTTTTTCCGAGCGTCGGCGGAGAATGTGTTGTTTTTACGATGATGTTTTGTTTTTGCCGACACGTTTTCTAGTAGAAAAACTGCTCCGATTTTAACGTGTGATACCTTAAACGGTGGACAGTTGATCCGAGATGGTACTTTGTTAGCAGCATTTTTTTCGAAATTTTCACCGCTTTTGGAGCGTAAAAACGAAAACAGCAAACTTTTCCGGAAATCACTCCTAAATTTACCTAAAAGGGATTCAACGAGTTTACCGCTGAAATTTCAATCGGTTTCGATCGTGTTCGACGGAGGAGCTTTGAAATTTTCGAATTTGTTTTTTTACGGCAGTCGTCGTTCCGCGAAACCTCTATTCTTTATGTTTGAAACTTTATTACGATCTAAAAACGGATAGTTTTACACGCGCGTTAAAACACTTTGGGAAATCGGTACGCGCGGTTTTGGTTTTTAACCGATTTCACCGTTGTCGTTTTGTCGAAACGTAAAACTAGTCGTTCCGGATACGACAGGGCTATTATGTGGGGATAAAGATCGGACCGAGATGAGACTTTTCGAAACAGGAAAGATTCGATAAAAGTTTTTACTGTTAAAAGTTGTTTTTACCGCGACGTACACTAGACAACCGAAGAGCTCTTTTGGAATCGCATTTTCAAAGGCAATGATTTATCGCATTGCGTTCAGATATAAAATAATGCGTTTAAACCACAACTTCTAAACCCGCCCAAAGAGTACAGTCGCTACCCCGTAAAACTATATCCACGAGACCTACGGAGTAATCCCGGATTTTTAGCTGTTTTCTTTTTCAACGCGGCCGAAATACGTAATTGACGCGAATAACGCGACAGCGGCTGTCGGACTGCCACGAAATCAACGCGCGATCCGTTACAAACTAATCCGAATGTGTTTGTCGATTTTAATTGAATCCCGGTCAAACAACAACAATTATTGTCATTGTGACGTAAATCTGCCACAGGAGAACGCGGCGTGGAAGTCAAACTCGAATCGCGTGAATATTGCAGTGCGCGAATGAACCGCGTTTACTATTTTACCGAGTTTGTAAAAAAAAAAGCCGTTACCGATATAGGGACAAACCGAAATTTTTTTCATGTCGATATCGGTGTTTTTGTGAGTTCCTAAAAACCAACTACAGGTTCATCACTGAACGTAAAATTTTTTGACGTTTGGAGGAGGTGTTCTTTTTGTTTTGAGAATCGTTAGTTTCGAGTTTTTATAGTCATTACAATATTTATATTCTCGTAATGATTAACATTCTAAACCGTTCTCACAACTTTTATTTCTAACGCCTAAAAAAAAAGTCCAATAATAAATTCTATCGTTACGGCACGGTTTTTTTATAGTTAAACCGAGCTCGCTCAGAATCGTTACAGCGATAATTTTCAATCGCTTACGGATTCAACGACGTACGAAGTAGTGACCCACACAGCAACGATAACTTCCCCACGCGATACCTAGAGCGATTTCGGCTTTTAGATTCTGATCGTCAGCGAAGAATGTATTGTTTTATATCGTGCAATGAAGTTGTTTTTTTTTTGTCATTTTTCTGTGATCAAAAGTTCTCGTAGAAAACCTGCACCAACGCATGATACATTAAAAAATCGATCCGAGATGGCACTTTATTTAAGGCGTTTTTTGAAATATTGATTATTTTCTAATTTCTTAGGAGAAAAGAGAACGGCCAGATCTTCGAAATCGCTCCGATCTTTGACTTGATACTTGTATATTTTATTTAGGAGGGTCTTATGAGTGTTTCGCTGAAATTTCAGTCGATTTTGATCATTTTTTATGGAGTTTCGGGACATTGAAACTTGCGATATTTTGGGCGACCGCGTATTTCTTACGGGATGGACAAACGGTTACGGGAAACGTGTTTTTTAGCCGTCGATTTAGACTCTTTTTTCGTGATCACAGTGGGAAAAATTCTCCAATTTTAACGTAATGACACGTCGAAAGATAAGTTATTGGTCCATGGTGCTTAATTTGAAGCGTTTTCTGAAATTTCGATCATTTTTATCGAGTTCTGAGGAAAAAACGAACACAACCTTTGCTCCGATCGGCTTGATTTAGAAGGGTTCGACGAGTTCACTGCTTGATCGATTTTGATCGTTTTCAAGGGGGTTATAGAACTTTGAAATTTAGAATTTCACGCAGTTATTGTTCCACAAAACCTCTAGTTTTTAAGTCTCGAAACTTTAATACAATCCAAACAAGATAGTTTGACGTACGCGGTTAAAAATTTTATAAAATTGGTTCACACAGCGGATTTCACGTTGTCATATTGTCGTGTACATCGTAACGCATCGATTTTTTTGATCATAACGTCCGAAATAAAGATCGGACCAAGCTGAAACTTTCACGCGATACCAAATCGGGAAAGATACGGATCCTTGATAGGAGTTTTCAACGTTAAATTCGTTTTCGCGTAAACCAGACAACAACTGCGGGCAGCTCGCTCAGCGTCGGAGGCCCGAATCTTTCGGAAATTAAATAACTAAACCACAACTCCTAAACCGAAGTCACCCGCACTCCGTCCGACTATTATTTTTCCTTTGATTTTCTCAGATGCGGAAAAAAATCACCACCGGACGGGACCCGCGAGTTCGGTGCGACTGGAACACGTTTATATATACGCGTCGTATAAAACGGCGAAAACGCGGCTCGTGCCGAATCGTGCCGTTATACCTGCCTACGTACATTATGTATTTTATGCCCACTTCGGTGGCTGGTTCATAACGCTAAAAGCACAAACAACACAATACAAGACAATGAAGATATTGTCTGCGATAAATTCACGATCCGCCGCGTATTCCGGGCACGTAACCGCCGGGAAAACAATGTAAACGGGAATTACGGCCGTTTTATTGTCAAAAGCGTGAATGTTTCATGAACATTGATGTGATTGGTGTGTGGTGTAGCTCGTGTTGTTAAAATCGAAATTCGACGTGCGGCGACATAAATAATACGCAATTATGCCCGACGGCGGCTTATTAAAAACGGTTCGTCCGATTCTAAATAATGTACTTGCTACGTTTATGTTTTTCCGCGTTTTAGAACCCGAATCGGGAAATCGAAAGACAGGCATAAAAAAATGATGCTGCGTTCCGATAGTGGTTGTAGACTACGAGTCGTACAACAACGTGAAAATTCCAACACGGATCGATGGATATTATCGATGCGTACGTGCGTCATAATTCTGGCGGCCGAATATTTCAATTTTTTTTTTCTAATAAATCACGACGAAACAGGATTTCGTTAGATCCGTGTATCGCATGTTTATGGTCGCGCTACGAGGGATGATTTCCCGACCAGTTCTTATCGAAATATTACGAAAACCTTTTCAACTGCGGGGACATCCGATAGCTACAATCCAAAACAGTAACTAATAACGGTCTGTAAAATTGTTACGAACAGCTAGGAGCGTTATAGCAGTAGTCCCCGGGTTTTCGTCTAATTTGACAAGAACGTTTGACGGTTTCTTCGCGCTCGGTCCACAGCGTCCGTGGTTAAAACGCGATCGGCTATCTATACGTGGAACACGTCTATGAAATGTAACTCTTTTATTAACTCTCATCAAACTATTAACACTTTGACGGACATTAACAACTTTATTTAGTGAAAAAGAAAAGGTTTGATACGGACGAGTTTGAAATAACTAAAGCAAATAGTTACGATAACAGTGTGGAAACGGTATTCGCGCACGGTTGCTCTGTATTAATAATTATTGCGCTTTCCAGACGTTTGTGGCGCGCGGTTTTGGTCGATTCTTTCCGATCGGCGGAAAAAAATTGGATAGTGACGATTAAACCGATCTACGGGGATTTTCCTTCACAGTTTACGCGCACAATTTTTATCTTTTCCAATGCCAGAAACGAGCTGGGAAATATCGGCGGGACAACAGTTGATTTCTATTCGATTGATCGTTTCGCTCGTACGGTACACATTTTTGAATAAGGAACTGTTTGCAGTTGATTTCGTTACGGGCGCATCAAACGTGTATCGTCTCAACACGACAGTTGTTGTTGTTGCGATCGATCGCATCGCAAACCGTACTTTTATTTTTGCCAACCGTTTTTCGGTTTAAACCGAACGATACGCAACTCGAACGATTTGTAGAGAAAAATATACTTACGTATAACGATAATGCGTTCGAGATCACTGTCGTCGTCGTCGGCAGCTATACCGTTTATTATTATCATCATAGGTACTTTTTTTCTTTATTACTCACGTATGTGTGTGTAGTAAAAATAATAATAACGTACCCGCGCGCGTCTATACTTAAGTAAAAACACACGCTCGAGATTACCACTACAACATGGTACGACATATGTATTTATCATTGCGTGATTGTCGTGGCGTTATTTAATGTGAACGAACGAAATAACAATGATATCACAATATCGTAGTCGGGATAAAAAAACACTACGCGTTTTGTATTTAGACCGATACGATGATGATGGGTGCGTACGAAACGCGTGTGTACCTACCTCGTCGTTAAGTCGTTACATACTATACAGACGCCCGAAGACGATAAACGTTAATAAACGCCGCGCACGTTTCCCATGCCGACGTTAATCGACGTTAAGTCTTTGATTACACGCTGCTGCACCGGTAATTTCTCTCCCTTTTTGTTCGTTTCTTTCATTTCGTTCCGAGGGGATGGAAGGACATTTTTTTTTTGAATCTCTTACAAATTGCACGGTACCCGCGGCTTAATAATCGACAACGCGGTGTGTACATTACGGTTAGATTTGTATTTATAATAATTATCGCTCGGCGGCCGAGTCGCGAGTGGCGCAGGAAAGAACGACGGAAAAAACGAACGATAATAACAATACGAAAAACAACGTTCCTAAGTACCTGCGAGAAAACCGTGTGGTGTTTTTAATATCGCTCGATCACGTTGTATGGTGGTTTTTTGGTCACCGTATTACAAGCGCCTGGCTAACGTGTTCTTTTTAGATAAGATTTTTGAGAGAAAAAAAAAATATCACGTTCAAAATGAGTACACTAACGTACCCACCGTGGGTTGACGAAAATATTACGTTTTCGATATCGTAATACGTATTTCCTCAAAGCCATCCGTAAATAGGTTAGAAACGGATTTTGCGAACAACTATTTTGCGTCCGAACAATTACGGTTTGTAGGAATAGTGAACATTATTTGGTGTTCCTGTGATGTTTTAAAGCGTTTTTGCCGAGTGTATATTATGGTGGTCGTACACACTGCTAGATCAGTTAATCGTATCGTTTCACTCACTTTAGAACCGTCATGAATGTTTCTTGTTTTTCCGCTGTCAACGTATTTGAAACAAAAAGATAGCGGCCTTTCGTTGGGACTCAAAATTATCATTATTTTAGTGCGAAAGGTCACACAAGGGTTGGGTGAGTACGTCTTTTTTTCAAATTATTTCAACGTACACTTTTCTACGTATTTTTACCCATACGACGGTTACTTACTATGGCTCGTTTACACGGCAGCGTCCGTTTTATTCTATTATTTTTCCGACCGAGACACGATGCTGTTTTTACCGTTGTTGAGTTTTGACGAAACAACGTTCTCTGAATAGCTAAATACGAACAATTATATAGGTATACACACAGACATCATCGTTCGATAACTTCCACTTTTTAGTTTTACCTCCAGGCAAAGTAAACTTAATATCACGTTACTATCACGAAATTATAAGTACACGTAAAGACTATAACTTTGGGAGTATAATTTTTTTTGGAAAAACATTTGTCTTTGGAAAATTTGGGCCACCTCCCTTCAGCCGTATTTTGAATTGTTTTTAAAATCGTAATTACTACTGTTATAACGAATATTTTGAACGGTTTGTTTGTTTGTTACAGTTTTTGAAAAAACAACGACAAAAGAACGATCGCACAGTTATTAAACCATATTCTATTAATCAACTAAACCAACCGTCTGTGGAATATTAAAATCCTGATGGTTTTCCCGTAATCACTTTATTGCGGGCCGCAAGTGTAAGCGTCCAAAAACGGAAAACGTCTTGACGTTAAAAATCTCGGAGAGTGAACTTAGGTGAATCGGTTTTTTTGAAATGTCGATTTATTTTTTTTTTCATTTGTGGCCCGAATCGAATTACAATTTTTTAAAAATTACAAAAACGCGTTGCTTGCGTGCAATACTATGGCGATAGATTATATAGTTGCCGTAAGAACGTTAAATCGTTTTTTAATGGAATGTTTTTGTGAGAACCGTGCGCCGGAGTTTCTCAATACACATTTATACGGAGAAAATACCTAACTTTCGTGTCGGTACACAGAATTAATATGCAATTGTTTCGGTATCAGCGTAATCGACCAATTATTATTTCGGTACAAATACACTACTATGCAACTTAAGCTCGTGAAAAACTTGCAAGTAATAACCGCTGCGTACAAAAATTACGCGGTCGATAATACGTTTATAGCATTAACAAATATTACAATAATAACGGTTGGATTAATGACGTACAAACACGAGATTTAAAATCACCCAGAGGTCGACTTCGAATGGATTTTTCTAAGATTTCACCTTGCCGCCCGTCAACCGTCAAGAGGTCGTCGTGAGGTCACGGTTTTACACCGTCGGTTTTCAATCAAAACGCAATTACCAAAAACAATTCAAATTTATCGCCATAACGATTTGAGATAAACAATGGATAAATGATTCTTATAAAGGGTACATGAAGTGTTTTTACACACTTGAAACACAAAAACATCTCATAAGCGGAAACAGTTTCTCTTAAATACTCGAATAGAATAATAATAAATAACAATATGTTTCATCAAATCAAAATCTTACACTGGAACTATAACAAAGATTAGAAATATGATTGAAAGAATCGATACATCCATACACGAATAATGTTTGACAAAACTTAATCAAATTAACACTATATCATATTTTTCACCGACGCGGTAAAATTCTTTGTATTAATTTTAATATACCAATGGATAGCCTATTTTCTGTAGTTCTGTTATAGTTGAGTTCAATCTAGTTGACACGCATATCTATATTAGTTATTACTTATTTATAAATATAACTTTACAGAAAAAATGTAATAGTATACGTTAAAAGCATATTTCGGTTTATACAGATGTTTTAATACAGTTAAAACATCAAAAACAAAAACGGAGATTTTTCGAAATATACCATATAATGCGTGCGATCGATTCGCGTAACTAGAATCTAGACGTGTCTATAATATTATGGTTGATGACCCCCCCTCGTCCATACGACTAACTTTTTAACACCTTCAATATTTAGTAAATACTTAATATATTTGTAAGGTATTTAGATAAAAAAAAAAAATCTTTTAAACACCGTATAAAAAATGTAATAAAAATTTTATAGTGCGCAGTATCAGTGGCGTGCGCTGGGAAGGTCGAGTGTTCACCCCTCAAATCGTCGCGGTTTGCTGTATCCAACTTGTAGATTTATAACCAGTCGTTTTCTATCGGAAACGCCGATCGAACAGAGCAAAAACAAATAATGGTACAAACGTATAAAATGTGATTTGTAAGCGCTTACACTCAATATTTTCGCGTGAAAGTATGACAAAAGCAATGTTTACCATTTTAGCGCACCGTACGTGGATTTAACACGCGAAATTTTCTGTTTTTTAAATCATTTCTGATTTTCGCTGCAGTGGCTCTTGAAAATTCTCCTTAAGAATACGTCCGTCTGAAGGAATATCGGCCTTCAACGTTCAGGTCGAATCCTGAATGGCATTGAAGCCGAAAAATGATACCGGCGAAAAGTTTTTCTCTTGGAAAGAACACAATTTCGGGGGTTGTTCTTGGTTTTACGGAGGAAGGAGCTTCCCCTCTTTAGTCTCCCTGCTGCCGATCGTGAGTCCTGATTCGGCTTAACCGACTCTTACCCATACTTACGCCGTTTGCGGACTTCTTGAGCGCGCCGCCGTCCACGACGTAGAACAATATCTGTTTTAACGTACGAAAAATAGCGTGCGTGGTTTTTTAGAATTTTTTTTGATTTTCGGTTGAAATATCGTAATTGATACACAACGTGGCCGCGACGGTGAGAATGGAGCACTGCGTTTTATGTTGTGCAACAAAAAAAAGGGTCATCAAGGACCGAGAAACGCGATTCATTTTGGCGTTTACAAACTCTGATCCGGCGGGCGTAACAGTAACAAATCTAAAACGATTGACTCGAGCGGCGTTTTAAATTCGATAAGTCTAATTTTATTACGACGGACTGCCCGGACGAGGAACGTCGTGTGCAGGGAGCCCGCAAAATACTCGGTTTGTTTTTTTATATCACTTTTGACGATTGCCGAACGTTTTTCTCGTGCACACGGCGCGTGTTTTTTCACGTTTCGCTCCGCCGCCGCCGCCGATCCCCGAAACAACGTCCCTCGGGAAACCGCAACGGCCGCGCGTGTACGCGAACAATACCCGAAAATTACACCGGGATTCGTCGTTTTTATTTCGTTACGGTTATTTTTTTGCGCCACGCCGACGAGACTTTTAAATAATTCCGCTTTATGGCCGGCCGCGCGTATATTATCCCGTCGCGTGAAACGGTGACTGACAGCTTTATCGGTTCATCCGATACCCGTGTGCAGCAAGTGTATTATACGATATATGTGTGTGTGTAGGCCGGTAATATCGTACACGCGCGATGAAAATAAAAAAATCGTGTTTTGATCTGACCAAACGTCGCCCCTTCGACAAGGCTAACGACACGGCTAATCGCGACGATAAAAACAGTTCCGCGACACACGTTTGATAGGTTAGGTTAGGATGTGGTTGTTCAGGTGCAGTGGCCTGCCCGCCTGTAGGGGGCGGATAAATACGATGTGGTTCGCGCGAAAAGGCCGGTTCTTAACGCCATTTTCATAACAACCGCGTACAGCCGCCTTTGGCGTTCTGAGCGTCTACGAATGTTTTTTTTTTTTTGTGGGATCCCGAACGGGTCCCGTCGAAAAAAAAATATAGCTCCTCGTAATGCTGTCGTCATACTTATACATGGTTTATACGGGATGTATAATCGATAATATCGGAAAATACCCGAAAATAAACACAAATAAAATTTGGTTTTTAGGTTCAGGGTACGAACAAGTCGCGTAAAGTGTCTCTGGGTTTGGACGCGACAGGTTTCAGGTTGTTATCCGTTAGCGTCGAGCGAACGAGTGCCAAACACGAGGTACGTCCAGATTTTTCCGTTCGGTTGTAAAAAACCGGAGCCGTTTAGGAATTCGCCTATTCCTTAGACATTTTTGGACGGTAGCCGTTTGGAAATTGATCTTTTTTGGTAAAACGGGTGCCGAATCGACCTTTTTTTTCCCCTGTGATTGCTTTTTCTTAGTAGAAAGAACGCTCCGATTTTAACGCGCGATACCACCTCGCAATAGATGGATACAATTGATCCGAATTGGCGGATTTTTTTTATAATTCTGATCGTTACTGGAGCCAAAACCGAAAACGTCTCAACTTTCGAAATCCCTTCGACACGAAATTCATACAACGTGTCGTTACGGAACTTTGAATATTTGGAATTTTTGAACTTTACGTAAGACCTCTATTTTTTACGTTTGAAACTTTTATACGATCCGAATAACAAGACAGTTTTACAAAATATGTGGTTAGAAAACTTGGCACATCGGTTCACACAATTTCGATTTATAACCGATTTCACGTGGTTTGTTTGTCGTTAACTTCGTCATTCCGGACGACCGTGTATATATTTTACGAAGACGTGTTTTTTACACGTATCGATTTAGATTCTTTTTTTTATCATAACATCCAAAATAAAGATCGGAACGAGCCGAAACTTTTACGTACCATCGAAATTGATAAGATACAAGTTTGATAAAAGTTTCAAGTGATTTCGAAAATTTTTATTGTTAAACTTTTTTGTACCAGATTTCGAGGTTGTGAAAGGAAATGCTATACTTGATACAATATACATTTCAAACTATAAAAATTCATCCGGTTATGACTAATTTCCACAGATTTTCGTGAAATTCAACCCGCTGATAAATTTTTCCCGGTTTATAGTGACTTTTTTAGCGGTACTCAATATTGTTACTCGTATTATTATAAGCCCGTTTTTTTTTGACCCATTCTAATTTATTTTCAACGACAATCCATTTGTCCGAATTTTTAATCGTGTTTATACATACGTAAATGCAGATTGTTGACAGTATTTCGTTGTACAGATTTTTAATTATCGTTGCATATTTCTCGGCCATCATCATGTTATTGAAATGAAACTCCACGTTTAATTTTGATTTTTTCGTTTCGTTACAGCATTATCCGTAATCGCGATAACGTTTGGTAAGGGAAATGAACTAAACAATTAGATTTAACGTTTTTGCATTTCAATTATCCCGGATAATAATTGTACATTACATTTCCAAACAGCCGAACGCGGTTTCGCCTTAATATTTTATTTAACCGTTGTAATTTGACGTGGGAACGAGCACGGCGGAAAACTTTCGTCTTGAATGAAATATCATTAAGTTTATAATAATATATAAATTAGATACGTCTGAACGTGGAGTGTACTGTTTCCACGGCGTTTTCATATTCGTTCGTTCGTAGTGATTTCATAATTTTCATGCCATTTTTTGACCGAATAATACCTCTTACCTCTTACCTACCTGCCAGCTGTCCGTATAGTCACACGGAGTAATAATTCGTAAGACCGGAATATTATCCTTTGAGTATAATTATCATTGTTCAGCTCACACACGTCAATCTTTGACACCACGTGAGTGTTCGTAAAACATAAATGTAATGTACGTAATAAGTTCTCGATGCAATAACATAGTAGGTACGTGACTCGCATGCTGTTTCTCTGTAGACAATTACCTAGGTATTATTAATACCGTTCTCGCCGTATTGACGTTTCTCGGTGATATTATGATGGTACAAACACCGAGTTCACCGGCCACGCGTAGAATGGGACCGAAAATTTCACCGGAATTAACGTCTAAAGACCGTTATGGATAAATATTATTACATTACCTAGAATCTGTGGTTCAACATTTGAAACACATAAAAGCAAGATGTTTTCTAAACCGATAAAACAGCAGGTATAACCAGAATTTTCATCTCAAAATATAAACAAGTTTTCACTTGCCCGGCGAAAGGAATACATACGTTTAGTAACAGAGGCATCGAACATTTTGATTCGCTATACTTCTATGATTTAAGCAAAAAAAAAAATTATCCTCCACGGGGGCGATAAAAACTAAATACGGAAATTGTTTGTAATCATTATTAAGTTATTAATATATTATTATTTTAAGTCTTGTTCAATGAAAAATCTCGAATAAAAAGGTTCATTTTATAATTCAGCGTTTTATAGAGGGTAGCCAAACTAAAGAGGTTGAGAAACGATTCTCGATACCCAGATGGCGAGAGAAAAAACAATTTTTGAAATTTTTTTTTACATATTTCTTAGCAGAATGTAAAACCTTCGATCGAGACCGTAGCGAAAAAAGATTTTTACCAACAAATTTTCGTCAGAAAGCGCGGCACAATCTTTTATGACATTACTGTTTTTTAGTCAGGTGTCCGGCGTACTTTAGACATCCATGCGTGGATCGTACAGGAAACGTGGCCATTTTCTTCCACTTAACGCTTTAAAAAACCAAAATTAAACGCTCAAATGAACCCTTTTTACTGTACTTGTAAGATTTATAATTTTTGCGATATTTTGGCACAAATGCAGATAGCGACCGATTGCGTCCCTAGACACTAAACGTGACTTTATCCAACCCTCTCGACTTTAAGCCTCGCTAAAACTACCTCTACACAGGGGTGCCATTTCATATTTTAAACACGGGCGCGAACATTTGATGCGGGCTAATTCATTTAAAAAATAAAAGTCGTAAAATTGCTCAACTTCTCCGAATCCATATCGTTAACTAGTATTATCCCGTTTTTATAAAATTAGCTTTCTCTGGTCTCTTTTACTCTAACCCTCCTTCCCATACTCTTAACTCTGTTCGCGCCACTAAAAATCAAATTTACTTTTATTGTTGTGGACATGTCTAAGTACAGAAAAAAATATGGTCCCCAAAAGACACAACCGAAAACGGCACGTCTGCCTCAACACGCGTGCACCCACCCCGAGGATAAATCTATTTATACTCTGCTGTTTAATGCAAAAATGTTTTATATGCGAGCAGATAAATATTTTTTTTTTTAATTTTTAAACTCAAAATAGAAAAAATTTTATTTTCAATTTTCAGGACATAGAAAAAGCCTCTATAACAAAGCCACCGCGCGAGCCAACATTTTCTGAGTATTTTAAATGTAAATAAAATAAGATTAGTTGACTGAGCACAATATCAATCGTCAAAAATGTCGGTTTCAAATAAAACGGTGGGTAGTTTCGGTGTTTTTTCGACACGGTTATAAACGACGACGCGAAATCGTAAACAATTACAACGTTTTTCCCGCGGTGTGCGCCGCGGACGAAGGAAAGAATTCGCAACCACGCAACGTACGAGCACGTTATTATTGTTTTACGCGTCCTCGAGGGTAATCCGCGTACGGTCGCGTATAAATAACGCAATATTCTCTTTTATCGTCGTTAAAATTCGCACACGGTTTTCGTCCCGGCCGAAAAACCGCCCTCGGGAAACGACTGCTGCAAAAGTCACCCCCGTCCCGCCGCGGGACCGTTACGACCCCGCGGCGAACACCGCGACGGCCGGTAGCGAACAATTGATTGTTTTCCACGTTTTTCCTCGCCCTTTTATTTTATCAGCCGAATCGCGTTACTATATTATTATTATTATTATTACTATTTTCGGTATATCACGTACACATCAAACCGCAAAACTGCAAACGCACACACACCGATTGTATTGAAATATCGTACTGCGTGTTTCGCTCAAACTGTGCAGTATAACAATGTTTTGTATACTACGCAATGTAGACACTGGGGTTTTTCTATCGATTTTTTTTTTTTGAAAACCCCTTCCTTACACGCCCGTACCATCCATAACGTGTGTTTCGTTTATTTCTCGACACTGTACACACCGGGGAACGCAATAGCCGTCCCGACCCGGCGTCGCCCGCGGGACTCGGAGCTTGGCAAATCGATTCCGAATTAAATTTAAAAAGCGAGCACACGCGACATTTGGAGACCCCGTTTCACCACCTTAAGGGATGAAAAACCCGATTCCCGGTGCCCGTCCTCGTTGCACGAGGAACCTCTGTGCTGAATTTCAACTCTCCAGACCTCTGCAGTGCGCCGATCGACGTGTCAATACCCGAAACCTTTAACCACCATTAGGGGCGTTGAGGTTTGAAAAATATTCTTTAGGGGCTCGCTTACCTTATTTATAAGGAACTTCTGTGCTGAATTTCAACTCTCCAGACCCAGCGGTTCGGGCTGCGATACCTCAGTCAGTCGGTTTTCCTTTTATACTATTATTAAAAGATATTAGTACAAATACAATACTCGGCGGTGTTTATGTTGTTGTGCGATCAATTTCTCGGAACAATCCACACGACAGACAAAGAGGATAGGGTGCAGCACGTCGTATTGGCGGTGAACAATTCAATCAATCCACTTAAGAGGACGTCTCATCACATTCGGACGCGGAATTTGTTCTGCGCAAACCGACGGGAACGATTTTCGTCGTAGAGCTACAAAAATTTAACCGAACGTTCGAACCACAACTTCCAAACTAGTGATCCACCCGAAGCGTAGTCCCTTACCCCGTCAATACACCCCCTCGCGACCTAGTCTGATCCCGGCTTTTTTAAATTGTCTTCTATAACTAAAACTTTTTCTTTTTAAAAAAAAAAAAATTATAATTTTTAACTTCCGGTGAACACGTTAAACTAAAAACGAATCCTGTTGTTTAGCTGAAAATTAGGTAACGAAAAAGCTAATTTAACGAGTTGATACGATCGTTGAAATTTACTCGACTTTTTAACTCTCGACACTTTTAACGAGTCGGTTAAACGCGTTCGCCGATCGCGATGCGACGAAAACGCGCCAGGAACGCTCGGAATGTATTTTATACGATATTATTATTATTATTCTAATGACAGGACGGACGCCGTGCATCGTTTATGATGCATATTATAGGACCGATACGGTTATAATGTGCTCCGTCGTGCGCGGACGATTGAAGTCAGGGACGACGAATATATTATTGTTATTACATTATATCGTGCACACGGCTCGTTGAATATTAAACTATCGCTTTGCGTCGGTCGCTCGGAAATTAGAGGGCAGCTCGGCCGTTGTTTTCTGAAACACGAATGAAGAAAACAATTTTAAACAAAAAAAATACCTAGCGGAATCGTATAATCGCCGCGTTTCGTTCGATCATAATATCGTCGTAAAAATTGTACGAATTTACGCTTAAAAAAATGAACTTCCGCAGTAGCACGGGTGATCGCGGATATCCCATCATTTTTTTCTTTATCGATTTCGGCCGCAATTTTGCGATTTAAGACGTCAAATTTGCGGTCCACAAAATCTAAATTCACGCGCGTTATCCCCGAGTACTTGAAACGGTTGTTTTTACAATACGGCTGTTGTTATCGTGTGATCCAAAGTGATTTGAGATCACGTTTTTTGAAAAAAACAAACGAGGATTTCGCTCTTATCTTCTCGTGTTCTAAATTATTACGACCAGTTTCGTGTCACAGTGCGAGTGAGATTCGACATCTAATAAGCTATCATAATGTAAAACAATAGTAGTTAGGTATACCTGACTACTCCCTATATACAAAATTTGAAGTCACCTTTTAAAAAAGCGCTTTGGAAAAACGGCCAAAATTTCATTAAAAATTATTCAAATCCACGCGGTTCAACTGTATCGATTCGGTGGTTCAACTGACAATTGAACTTCTCGAGAAATACTGTAAACAGAAACGGCCATCGTAATGATCAATTATAACGCTGCCCTGCGGTCGGAAACATTTTTGATAAAACCGCGCTCGGGCGTATATATTATTCATCGATACGTTCCATCCTATTCGTATTTTATTTTAATACTATACGAGAAAACCTATCGCGCTCTTCAAAATAATTTTAATAATAGTATAATTCTATAAGTTAAAAAAAAAAAAACCCCCTCGTTCGATGCTCCACATCGCGTTTATTGTTTGTGTATAACGACGTGACAATTACGTACTATTTTTTTTCTATTTTTGTTTTGTTTTGTGGTCAACTGTCTTGAAATTTAAACAGCCCGTAGACCGCAATCCGCCGACCGTACAACGTTGCAGTGTCCGTCGTTTATACGGGCAGATGATTTTCGTCAGCGTCACGGCACAACGAGCCGATAATCGATTTTTATCGTAGGATTTGTTTGTTTTTTGTAAAATTTCAAACTAAAAGTTTTTTCAAACTTTACTCTATAACTTATCACGTAAATTTAAACTAAACTTTAGAAAGTCGTTTTCACGGATTCGATTTTCAGGTACCTCATTGCGCACTGTTTAGATCAATCGGTCGGTAGGTATCGTTGGGTCGTGTACATCCTGACAATCGTCATTACAGTAGGTAACGTGCGGTGTCCGTCGCATGCAACCGCTGGTAGGTACCGTCGATTTTATCGAATTGAAATCAATTATTTAATAATATTACACAATACGGAATCGAGAGAAGGTTTTCTGTTTTTTTCGCATCCCGGCACAGGTTGGCCGTCGGCAGAGTCGCCAAATATCGAATGTGAGTAGCTGGTATGCGTGTTTCGTAATCAGTAACAAGGTTTGGCCAGGGAAACGGACGAGTTTTCAAAATTGAGAAGGATTTTGTAAATTTTTGCGCGTCCTGGCACACTAGCGGTTGCCCATCGGCAGAGTCGCCAAATATCGAATGTGAGTAGCTGGTATGCGTGTTTCGTAATCAACAACAAGGTTTGGCCAGGGACGAGTTTTCAAAATCGAGAATGTAATTCGTAAATTTTTGCGCGTCGATCAACGTGAAAAAGATTGTCGGTTTTCATTCGCGTTTTTAAACTAAAACACGTCGATTATTATTATTAGTACCAACCGTGTCAGAACGCGAATTTACTACGTGGACTACGGGAAAAGTTCATTGCGAATTCGTAGTGTTCCTTATCACAAATAGATTCGTTTCAAAATTAAATTTTCTCATAGGATTTTCCGTCGCAAAAGTTTATTTGTTTTTTTCGTAACAACGGTAGTAGACCCATCGTTTTTTTACGCGTATTTTTCATATCATAATCGTATTCTCGTACCGCGCGTGTTGTCGGGTTCACGTGTCGTGTCGTAAAAATGTTAAAATATTGTAATATTGCGTCACCACGATGTGTGTGTGTTTATACATTTTTTATTTTTCCCTATAGGTATTTTTCTTAATACACATTCTTTTTTTCGTTATTATTTTTATTATTGTTGTTGTTGGCTTTGTCTCAGTTTTTCGTGCCGTGCGGTTAAACTCGTCTCGGATCTCCTAAATATACACCCGCTCCGAGCACGAAACGCGTACATTCTCGGTTGATTAAAAAACGTGCGTTCGACCCATAAATGTTTGCATAACCAACGAACATAATTTTATGCGTATATTAAAGCAATCGTTATTACACGTTATTTACTCGTTTTTTATTTTGTCTGTGACCTCACCGACAATAGCGGTAATTGTGTGCCTACGATGATAATTATATCCCGCGACTGAGCGGTGATTTGTTTTTGCCTATCATGAATGGCGAAGATTACTGTATATACATATTATTTGTAGTAAAGATAAATTAATGCTGTTTCTGTGTAAAAAAAAAAACAAAAATCGACGAAACGAATGTTTTGTCAACCGCAGCCGTGTACTTGTACAATAGTACACTGTAGATGATGCAAAGAACCAGGGAAATTTACACGATTTACGAAATATCCGTCACGACTAATAAATACTTGTTAGTGTGAATAAAATCGTCCATTTCATCACCACGATTGTCGTTAACCCATCAAACGCGTAAACGGTTAGGTTTTTTCTCAAAACCCATATGTAACTATAGAATTGACCGTAAAATGTTTAACGTTAATTATTACACTTGTGGTGCGTACGAAAAGTGAATGTACCTATTATATAATATTGTGTACTCACGAAAAACGCGTTATATCGCTTGTTTTAAACGTACCTATTAATGATTTATAGAACCATCGGGCAAAAATATTGATACTGAAAATCGAGACAAAATGATAATATTATTTTAGACCTCTAAAACTATAAAAAAGTTTTTACTCGAGTTTAAAATTGATTTTGAACTTGCTTTGATCATGTGAGTTGAACAACGGTAAGTATTTCCTAAAACTATGCGCAGTAACGCGTCGAGTACCATCAGGCAAAAATATTGATACTGAAAATCGAGACAAAATGTTAATACTATTTTAGACCTCTAAAACTATAAAACAGTTTTTACTCGAGTTTAAAATTGATTTTGAACTTGCTTTGATCATGTGAGTTGAACAACGATAAGTATTTCCTAAAACTATGCGCAGTAACGCGTCGAGCAAAATATCATCTTTGTTCTAGAAAAGTTATATTACGATTTAGACTGATTGAGACGCTCGAAACTTTTGCTTAAAAATTTTGTTTTATAAATAAACTACAAGTCTGTATTGCCGGTTTTAAAATATTTTTGCATTACCGTAGTGAAAACGTTTTGAAATGTTTGCGTTTATTATTCGGTAAGTATTTAACTTTATCGTAAACACGACGCGATTTCTGTTCAAAATTCATCTTCGATACTACCTGTGTTTGTGTCCCTCTTTTTGTCCCTCGATTTCGCGTTTTTGTCATTTGATGGTTGACGTGTATGTTCCAGGTCATAGTCGACGTTTTCTGCTTGTGAACTCGACGTCGTAATCAAGTATTTTAATACTTTCGAGGTCCATGATTTCCTGCCGAAAATTAAATTTTCCGGAAATTCGCAAATACCGCTGGCCCGGTGAGATGAACTTGGCGTATTTTCCATTAGGTCGGCCGAGAAATCTCTTCGAACTGTATAGACGTCAGTTTGACGAACTCGATGTTCCAACTCTTAGATTTCGCGCGACCACAGTTACAACGGAAAAAATTTATAAACGTATTCGACACGACCTCGAGGAAACGTTGTCAATCATACGGTCGATTCAACAACCTATCGATTGCGTATAGCAACCGTCGTTAACATTGTATTAGTATTGCGTATATATATTACATCGATTTTTTTTTCGGCGCGATTCGATTTTCGTATCAATCGATTCGTCTAAACCAGGGGTCTCCAAACTACGGCCCGCGGGCCGGATACGGCCCGCGAACAAGTTTTAACCGGCCCGCAGTACCAATAGGATGGTAAATAAAATATAGATATCTAAAGATATGTGTCACTTAAAAAGTCGTTATCGCAGACACGTATCATTATTTATGAGCTGACCGCGACGACAGACATTGCCCTTTCCTTTTATATTTTGACTTTTAAGTTCGATAACGGAGAGCCACATAGACAAGCGGTACGACCAAATCATATCATAACGTTTGTACATGTCTACGTTTGCAGTGCAGTATTATAATAATTTAATTTAAAAATCACCAATTCGACATGTCAGGAAGAGTATTGAAAAGGAAAATAGATTCAGAATGTCGTGTTTTCAATGAAAAGTGGTCGTTGGATTATTTTGTAATTTATTCAGGTGACAAAATAATATGTTTAATATGCAAAGAAAGTATTTCTGTACTTAAGGAGTACAATATTCGAAGGCATTATGAAACAAAACATAGGACAACTTTTTCAAAATTTACTGAGAAATTACGTTTAAATAAATTGCAGTCACTTCAAAATAATTTTTCAGCACAACAATTATTATTTAAAAAACAAAAAAATATTAATGAAGCTGCTACAAAGGCTAGTTTTCGTATTTCACATCTATTGGCAAAAAGAGGAAAAGCGTTTTCTGATGGTAGTTTAATAAAAGAATGTATAATTCAAGCAGTTGAAGAAATTTGCCCAGAAAGAATTGATACTTTTAAAAATATTAGCCTTTCTGCTAACACAGTTACCCGTAGAATTGACGATATTAGTAACAATATAAATTCTCAGGTTAGTAATAAGACTCAAGAATTCATTTCGTTTAGTATAGCACTTGACGAATCAACAGATGTTTCTGATACGTCACAGTTACTTTTATTTATTCGAGGTGTTAATAAAGATTTAGAAATTTCAAATGAACTACTTTCTGTACATAGCATGCACGGAACTACTACAGGTATCGACATATTTAAAGCTATTGAAAAATCATTTTTAGAATATAATTTGAAGTGGGAAAATTTGAAATGTATTACTACTGATGGCGGAAAAAATATGTGTGGCACAAAAAAAGGTTTAATTGGACAGATATTTACGAGTTGTGAAAAAGAAGGTTTTATTAAACCAATGACTTTGCATTGTATTATACATCAGCAGGCATTATGCGGAAAAACTTTAGACTTGTCTTGTGTTATGGATCCAATAATATCAACAGTAAATTTTATTCGCTCGAGCGCACTTAGGCATCGTCAGTTTCAAGATTTTTTGAAAGAAATAGAAACAGAGTACCCAGATATACCGTATTTTACAGCAGTTCGATGGCTTAGTCGCGGAAAAGTCCTATCGCGATTTTTTGAACTAAGAAATGAAATTGAAATATTTCTAATTGATAAGAATCGACCATTGACTTTACTTACAGATAGTGAATGGGTTTGGAAATTAGCTTTTTTAGTGGATATCACAAAATATATGAACGACTTCAACCTAAAATTACAAGGTAAAGATGTTCTTATTTGCGATGTTTACACATTAGTAAAAGCATTTAGGCAAAAACTTATTTTATTTGAAACGCAAATTTCAAAAAATTGTTTTATTCATTTTTCTACTTGTGATAAATATAACACTGAATCAAAAACACAAATTCCAGTCGACTTCGCTCTAAAAATAATTTCTGAACTTAAAATCCAATTTAAACAACGTTTTGCAGACCTTGACGTAAAATCGGAAGAAATAACTATTTTTCAAAACCCGTTTAGTTGTGATATTGAGAAGTTACCTCCTACTCTTCAAATGGAAATGATTGATTTACAAAGTAATGATGCACTAAAAATCAAACATCGTGAAGAAACATTAGTTGATTTTTATAAATTTCTCCCAGATACACAGTATCCAAATTTAAAAAAATTTGCAATTCAATATATTTCTGTTTTCGCTACAACTTATTTGTGCGAACAAACTTTTTCTAAAATGAAATTTATAAAATCAAAATATAGATCAGCCATGAGTGACAAACACTTAGAGTCAATTTAAAAAATTGGAACCAGTAACATTCAACCGCAATTCAATGAAATAGTAGCAGGAAAACATCAATTGCATACTTCGCATTAAAAAAAAATTATTTAAAAAATTATTAAAATTGACATTTATTATATTTATATTATAAACAATATATTTGTATACTAATATTTTATATTAATAAACTTTTGGCCCGCTAAGAGCATTTGATATTTTTTGTGGCCCTTGAATAAAAAAGTTTGGAGACCCCTGGTCTAAACAACGCATAGGTAAAAAAAAAAAAATTGATTCCCGTTTGTCAACAGCGCTTGTGGACTTGGACGGCGGGAAGGAAAACGAAGTTGTTATCTCGTCTTTGTGTCGTTTCAACTGTTTTAGCCTTTTCAGTTTTCACGCACCCATATCTATAACGGTTTATAGGCTGCACTTTAATAATATAATTTCTAATTATTCGCGTCCTCGCTGTTTTTTCAACAGTCGAGCAGCACAAGACGTTCACTAACACGTCCTTCGCCCTTAGAGATCATCATCACAAAACACGTTTTGTTCGTATCGCACACCTGCAGACGGATCGCGGTATACTCTCTCTGGAAAAAAATTAAAAAAATAAATGGAAACTGTGCACTGTAAGTAGGTGTACTTAAACGCACACTCGGTCGACGACAGAAACTGGTTTCGAGTTCCCCGCCGTGGTTGGTAGCCATGCGCCATCATGGCGTCCGATCCGTGCGCGCGGGCACTGCAAGTATAGGCATTACCCCTTTCACCCGTCGCAATTACGGCACGCTCGCCGACTGCAAGGGCACGTAACAGTGTATAGGGTGCACCGATACAATGTGGATAGTGTTAAAGGATCGACACAATCCGTTAAACAATGATGTATGGTAAATAAAAGAGTTTTTTTTTTTTTTGGTAAGATTATAAAAGACAAAACGATCTCGCGTTTTCTCCTACACACCCGGAAACTAACCGAAATACAACGGCCGTGATACATTTTGATAATATATTCCTCTCTGCAGTTCTGTGATCTTGCAGTGTGCGTGTGATAATGGTAAATTATAATATTTTATATAATTCGATACCTTAACAATATTCGTTATAGATCTGTTACAGAATCGCTGTGTTGTACGACAGTGGTCGTTTCGTCATCTCGACGGTCGTCGATAAACAGGTCTTGTCGGGGGGTCACAGAACGGAGCAGCCACGAGGGCACGTAGGTGACAGTCCGAGGATCGGTACAATCCGTTAAACAATAATGTATAGTAAATGAAAAGAGTTTTATTTTTATTTCTGTAAGATCGTAAAAGACAAAACGATCTCGCGTTTTCACCCGCACACCCTCGGAGACCTAACCGCGACCATAATATATTGTAATATTCTTCCTCTCTGCAGTTCTGTGGTCTTACGCTGTGTGTCCGGGGACGTTACCGCTTAAACCGCGTGATTCACGTTATATAATTGCGCGTGTACGATTTCGTTTTGAGATTTACACCATCGTCAGCCGCGTGTGCAAACAGGAGAAAAAAAATCGTTTTTCGAACAGTGTAAATGCACCGCGGTTCATAAGGGTCTTAAGACTATCTTAATGTACGTATGTGCATCCTTTTCACCGGACAGGTTACTTTCTCGAAAAGCATAATAGTACGTACGGTGACGCGAGGAAAACGTCGGTTTGAAAATATAGTAAATGTTAAAATCCTCTCAGCTCGCTTCATCGGTTTGTTTTGACGCTCGATATTTTAGAACTTTGAAATGTTTATATTTTTTCCCTATCGTTATCGAAATTCGCATTTTCGTGAAACGCATTTAAAAAGGAAACTCGACCGCGCGCCTGTTGCAGTCCTATTCGTAACCATCACAATCGGGTATCGACTGTAGGATTTTTTTTTTTTATAAGTTAATTTATACGTTGAAAAATCGGAGATATTTCGACGTCGATTTTCGCAATATTTAAAAGCTCTCAACAGTCGTTACGATATTTCATAAGTACATACGATGTCAACAGTAATTTATTTTGCCTGAAATCCAATGGCAATGTCACAAAGTAATTCGGTAATCGTGCGATTTTAAGTCCTAATTGAATATCTATGAAAGTTTAACAAAACTGTATTTAAAACTAGCGACTCTGCAGTACGATAATATCACGTAGTTTCCTGGACTGAAATGCACGACGAGACAACGAATTCTCGTCTCGGTACAGTAGATATAAACAATATCGTTCGGTAAAATTATCGATGAACAAAATAACGCAATATTTTTTTCGCATAAAATAACTATAAAATTATTAACGCGACGCTCACTTTTCTGCGAGTTATATAAAATTTAGCAGCTTTAGCAGATTGAAAAAAAAAATAAGCGTAAAAAGCTCTCGGTAGTTATCGTTTTTGTTTTTACATTTTAATTTAAAACGAAAACATCGAGTAAAAAAAAAAACGTAAACGACGTTTAAAACGGGCTTATAAAATAACCATAAACCACCTAAAAGTTATCAACGGTGAATATTTATGACCACTAAAATATTTATAAAACCGTGGCAATACTACTGCAGTGCAAGTGACATTTTAAAACTTAGTTTGTTCAAGTCTTGGTGTAGATATATATATACTCGTTAGTCGTTTAGCGTATAGAGTAAACTGTATAGGTTAACTGCTGAATGTTATTTATTTACTCGATACTATTATCGTCAAACCCATTAAATTTTTGACATTTGCAGAAATCAACGCATATACCTGCTCGCAGTCAACTCTATAGTATGTAATATATTTGTGCGGCGTAAGAAAACGGAAATGTTTTTACATTTTCCTCGAGCGAACCGTAATAATTTGCTGTAAACCGGGAGCAAAACAATTATCCTGGGACATCCATGCCACCTAGGATCCTAGGAAAATATTAACCGGCCCCGGTAGGATTTTACGAGGAAATTCCGGGCGGTATAATTTTCCTGTAGTAAAATCTTATCCCTGATGCGATTATAACGTGTACCACCACGAATTAGACGTAACGGACATCGAAAGGTGCATGCTGACACCCGTGTGTACGCCCAATGTACGACACAACGCAAGCATAGAGTACCGGTTGAAATGTAGGAAAAGTTTTCTTAACATTTACAGTATATAATCCAAGGAGAAGCAGACCAGGATATAATAAAGGGATGGAGAAAGTGACGAGTATATGACACGAAGGAACATGGAGGGAAAACTCGTTTCCTCGGAGAACAATCGACCGGATTGAAGCGAAACGCGAGAAAGAATATTTTGTTCGAACGGGGTTGGTCAGATGATGCGACGACAAGTGCGGAAGGACGATAAACGTACGTGCGAATGTCCTAACTTTGAGGGGGCGTGTAGCGAATACGGACGGGATTGATGACAATTCCGGACGGATAGAACGTACAACTGCAAAAAATGACCGGACGCAAAGAGATAAAAAGAATAAATTTTCCAAGGACACGTCCTTCGGCCACAGCTGATGTCCGGTGAGAACTTCCGAGGAAGATCCTCCGACGCGCTCCACGACGATCGCGGCGCTCACCGGGAGGGTGAAACATTCCTGAGAAAATCTTGTCAGGCGTCGAAAAATTGCGCCCACTGCGGTAGAGGCTCTACACAGATCCTCGGTTGAAGATATCCTCGGATCTTGTATCGGGGGTGCGATTTCACTGGGACACCGATGCCGATTTCTCGAGTCGAATTTTCTCGCCGCCCGCTGCGCCAGCCAGACCCGCGATTAATAAGTAAACAGGCCGCGAATAATTCATCCGAAATATGCACGTACATATTACACCGAACGTAATTTTGAACGTCACGACGCCGCAGGTCGTTTTACACGCGGGGGTATGCACACATACAGGGCGTCCTCCCAGGGCGTAACTGTCGGACCCCGTACAGGACGATATTTCAAAATCTGTTTTCGGAAAATTGATACTGCGGAAAATAATAAACACTCTTTGGTTTTCCGTAACGTTTTCAAAACGGCCATGATTAGAGGGCATTTTTCTTGAAATTTTCGCGCCCGAAACTCTCGTGATGTACAGACGAATTTCGTCGGGCTGTATTCGAAAATTCGGCAACATTTTTATCCGATTTCGTTGTGGTACTGTAACGATGCACAAATCGAGTACAGCCATATCTGGTGATATTGTGGATGCAAATCGTGTTGGCTTATCGATTACAGAACACGAGTATGATAAAAATTATTGTAGCTGTTGTCGCGAGAAAAATATGGTCGATGGTGAAAACTGTTGACGTTCCACCGTTTCGCTGTCGAAATATACAGATTAAGTGTACATATAGCATAGGTTATCGGACTTTTTTTTACGAAAATAAAAAATGTACGTTCGTTTAAAAATTATTCTTTTTACAAATGTTGTACGACAAAAACTATTTGCAAAGAATCGGATTGGGAAAAAATATTTAGCAGAAACCTCGGGGACACCCTGTACGACGCGCGATTTCCCCGTGCTTAATCCAACAAGACGCAAATCGT
The DNA here is from genome assembly GCA_017140985.1 of Hormaphis cornu. Taxonomy (NCBI): domain Eukaryota; kingdom Metazoa; phylum Arthropoda; class Insecta; order Hemiptera; family Hormaphididae; genus Hormaphis; species Hormaphis cornu. Next base: position 5,772,094 of record CM029359.1, on the reverse strand, counting down.
GCGGTCCCCGGCAGCAGCCCACGTCGTAATAATTATTGAAAGGATTTTTACTTTGAGAACTTGGCACTTTAGCAAATTGGTTTATCTCGTTCGCGCGACAGCGTCGTACATATATATGTATACGCACGCACTCACCGGTCGCGCACTCGATGAACCGAGAACGATAATTTACCGTGAAAATTGCCATTTCCCGTCGAACTGCACACGCCTGTGTTCTGATAATACGCGATTGTACTGGCGCGAGATACACTCTGCAGTGGTGCGAGTTGTTTTTCGTCGCGGTTTCCCGCAGTAAGAAAGACCGTTTCACCGGATAATCTCACCGGAGTCCTAGAACAGTCTCCAATGGGGGGTTAAAATACCCCCCAGTGCCCGAGAAACTCTTACCCTCCCCCCCGGCAGGATATTGTCGTCGTTTTATGATCTTACCCACTTGGGATACCACATGTTCAAGCCCAGCTCCAACATGATTTTTTTTCAAAAATGAAACTACGAAAAAGTTTTCAAAAAGTTCGATTTTTGTCGACGCGCTCAGCTCGCTCGGAATCGTTTTTTTCGAAGGCAATCGTTGCTTTCACACACGCGTTTCAAACAAACGACTTCTAAAACCCATCCAGAGCCACCCCGTCAGACTGCCCGCGCGACCCACGGCGGTCCGGCGGCCGCGGCCATATCGCCTTCGACGGAGCTCCCCTTGAATTTTTTTCATACTTCGATAGCACACCCCTTCAACAATTATCGAGTCGCGTTGAGTTCGATCATCGTAAAAGACGTTACGTATTTTTTTATAAGTCTCGGAGTCCCCTTTCGTTTATTCTTCGATATAACGTATTACATCGTTAACGCGTATTGATGGCACAAAACGTTACAGCGGTAAAACAGGCCGACTGCGCTCACTGCGGCGTTCACACGTATAAAGTCCCTCGCGAAGTGGCCTCCGCGTGTAATAATAACAACACATACATAATATTAAATAATAATAACTAAATATAGATATACATACAAGAGACGTGCGATTCCCCAGACGTACACTTACCCCTCGATAAGGGTGGAAAATCGTACGCGGGTGTCGTGCATTTATCGGCGCTAAACTTTATAGCCGTTTATTAGCTGCGTATGATATGATGTCGTTTTCCGCAGCGACGCGACGCGGTCGGCGTTACCATCGCGAACGTTACAGGGTGTTCCACAAAAACGGGTCATGTGATAATCGATCCCAGATGGTACATTAGTTGGAAGCGTTTTTTGATTATTTTTCAAGTTCTGAGGAAAAAACGATAAAGGTCAAAACTCCGAAAGAGATCCGTTCGACATATGTATTTCATCAAGAACGTTTTAACGAGTCCAATCAGTTTTGATCATTTTTAAGGGAGTAATGGAAATTTTTGAATTTTACGCAGTTATTGTTCCATAAAACCTCTAGTTTTTACGTTTAAGTCTCTAAACTTTAATACAATCCAAACGAGATAGTTTTACATGTGTGGTTAACAAATTTAGAAAATTGGATTACACGATTTCGGTTGATAGCCGATTTTATGTTGTTATTTTGTCGTATTTCTCGTCATTCCGGGCGGCCGTGTATTTCTTAATACGGGGGGAACAAATAGTCACGGGAAACGTGTGTTTTACACATCGATTTAGATTTTTTTTTTTTTATCATAACATCCAAAATAACGATTGGACCAAGCTGAAACTTTTACACAATAGGAAAGATGTGATGTGAGTTTTTATTGTTAAATTTGTATTTACCAGGACGTAAACTAGACAACTGAGCTCGGTCAGAATCGTATTTTCGAAGGCAATGTTTTATCGTTGCTTTCATATAATGCGTTTAAACCACAACTTCTAAACTTGCGACCCTGCACCCAAAGCGTAGTCGCTACCCTCGTGACCTAGACTGATTCCGTCATTTTTTTTTACTTTTGGGCTGGCAACACAGAACTGTGCGAATGATTTTTATTATCCCGGGCCCTCGACAATTCGTGTGACAAAGAAGTTGTTGAAGGAGGTGTCAACAACCACGGAGAAATTGTTTTTAAATCGGCCTATCTTATTGGAACACCCGGTTATTAACACCTCCATAACACTGAAAACTAAACAAATTCTTTATCACGTGAATCGTCGAGGACCCGGCATCAGAAAAAACGCTCACACGATGTCGCCAACTCAAAAATAAAAAAATGGTGGGCTCATTAAATCGACCCATCTTTTTGGAACACCCTATAATATCTACCCTATCTACCCGCGGTGGTCTGGTTACCGTCTCGCGTAATGTATAAGTAACCAATTACCATAAATACCCGCGGGTAATCATCGTCATTTTATATCGAACACTTGAAGCCGAACGACCGCACGCGACGAAACGTTCCGGGTCCTTTGAGGGGGCGATAAATTAGGTATAGTCACAAAGTTGCAGTGTTTTATCGAAAAAACTATATAAAATAGTGTAAAAAAGTTGTTATTATGGGGCACATGTAATCGATACCACGTGTTCTAACTGTCTAAGGAAAGATGGTCTGACAGCTGCAACTTAGCAGTTTTCGCGTTTTCGCGCAGTGTCCGCTTTTGAATGAAGACGAACTAGTAATTCATGGACCACGTTGTACGGACTGCGCTTGGAGAGTCGCTGGAACGTATATCAAGAGCACGGATAATAAAGGATTAGCTATGATCAAGAGAAAACTACGTTAGAGCTGTGAGGAATTTGTGGAAGAATAACGTGATTATTTTTTGTTCCAGCACCGCATAACGGCGCTCATAAACGTCGACATTTTTTCCTTCGTTTGACTTACACTCTGTGACGACACAACATCTCTGCGTCGCAATATTTTACACAATTTTACCAGGACGCTGCACGCGACGCGAATAGGAAATAGCTTAAAATTTTAATTTCTCGGTAGGTACAAACCATCAAATGTTGGCGCATCCGTTATATATTCGTTGTGTATAGTGTTATAAATTGTACCTAATACCGATTTATCTTTTTGGCGGCAAAAACACGCCGGGTATCATCGTACAACGAGCGCAGCAGCAGGCTGACGAGTCTATATTGTTTATTGCTGGTAGGCATACAGCATTGATAACTACGAGAACGAACTTCGTTTTCCCGTCCATCGAACTTGCATTCCAATATTGACAGAGAGATCTGCTCTCGCAAGTAGAGAGAAACAATTACTATGGTCACGGAAGAGAAATGAATTGCGGCTTGTAATACGCACAGACTGATTATCCCACGAAATGCCCTCCGTCTCACTCGCGCCATGATCACTTTTGATTTCTCGCTCTAAGCGCAGTCCATGTTCGTTATAATGTGGTATACTGCGACGAGATCCGGACCCTGATCCGGCTTCTGATGTATGCGTGTACTTTGTGGATAACAAATAAAAAAACCGACGTTTTTTTCACTCTCGCACCACATCGGACTCATCACGATGACAGAAGAATGGCGAGGAAAGCGCAGTTTTCGTACGTTACAATACGACACGTCCGAATGAACTGTTATAGTTGATGTTTTGAATCTCAGCGATCCATACTCGAGTATCCGTATTACCTAAAAGAGAAAAAGTTTAATCTACCTTCAAGTTTAAGCTAGTTGAGCGGAACTCGCAGTGCTGTTGGGCGGAGTAAAATTATTCGTCGGACCTACATAGGCGTTGTATCATTGTTTTGTAATAAGAGGATGTTATTATATATTACAGGACACTATTTTTTTTATGATTAAATCAAAGATGCGGATGAATTAGGAAATAACGTGGGAGGGAAAAAAAACACAATATTTTCACGTACAAATCGTCTATTTTTATAGTTCTCTCGTTCGCCCGATCGTACAACATCGTAACGTACCTACCAGCCGATGTCCTAATTGTATTCAAGCGATGATTATTTCGTTCTCCGACGAACTACTCGTTAAAAAATAGCGTCGTTCAATAGTATCGTGGCAAAATATATCTTCTATTGAGGAGTAATTTTGTTTTCCGTTTAGAAATAGACTCGCGTTCATATTAATTGGATTATTTTTAGAACGATTTAACACCGCGTCCGTTGTAATTCGATGTAAAAAAAACAAAAAAAATAGATAACTATAATAAGATACCGTGGAAGTACAGTGTGTAATTTACTTACTTACTATAAATTCGGTCACAGTCGTTGAGCACGACTGTTTTTCATTGTTTTAGCGCAAATAGACACACGAGTTGATCCCGCGAGTAAGAAGTAAGAAAAAAACTAAAACGAACGTAATAAAATGGCGGTCGCTTCGACGGATGCGTAATACTCGTAATTTCACGAGCGGCGTTCTTCTCGTCACGCGACGTTAGCACGGTAATACTACCACGTGACCATAATAACACTACCTATACCTGCCGACGCGCGTTGTTGTTGTTACATACATACATTTCGTACAAACGAACGAAAAAGAGATCGCAGTAATTAATATTTATTATACAATGTTCGACGATAACGAATAATTACGTGTAAATTGTGCCTATATACGAATGTATTATATTATGCGTTGAGTACGTACAATGTGCTTACAGCGGAACTCAAAAACAGTAACACGCGCACAGTCTGTTTGATTTTGTTTTCAGCACGCACTATTATTATAATGATAAAATATTCCCCAAGTAGCCTACATTACAAGATCGGGGTGAACAAAAAGTGTTGTACGAACTCGTGAAATCTATGGCGTTTTACGAATGTTTCCCGTTGTAATGGACACAAAAAAATATCCTCGTACTTACGAAAACCTGCTAGAGAGTATATATTCGAGTAGGCGACTGTTGAAATTCGATGGTTTTCACGATGATATTTCATGTGGGGTACTATGCGTTGAAGTCAACACCGAAAACAGCGAGGTCGACGGCCGAGTGTACAAAAATATAATACGACGCTGTAATGTACGGTATGTTTACGTATGTGTAGTCTACGTAAAAAAATATAAATAAAAAACCATTCGATCGTTTTTGAAAAGTCTATTCAATGTTGGTTCGATTCGCATACATCGTTATTGTATCGCGCCAAAATTCAACTAATCCCGGGCCCGGGCCGGTGGTGAGTACCTTCGGGGAAAAAAAAAAAGGGTTTCCTACGCTTTTAAAAAACTGACACGCTCTCGATCGTTTTGTAAAAACAACGTCCGAAGTTTTTTATGATTTCAGACGTACTTTTTTTTAATACATTTATATACGTAGAGTCGTGTGTAGCGGTTCGGCTTTACAACCGCGTAAGTCTTACTACGAAATTCCTGAATAAACTGTATAGAGTATGAAAAAAGAAAACCCCCAAATTACCGTATATATGCGGAATCGCGTTATGATATTACGCTATTTTTGGCCAACAAACCTTTGCTGCACCACGCGTATCGTGGAAAACAACACGACGCGGTTGTTAGGCCTCGTCGTAAGAGAAAAAAGAAACGTAAAAAAACGTTGTACAATATTATTTAAACTGCCATACACGAGCTGCTATTTTTTATTTTTTCTGCAATTAAACACCGCAATTACTTACGGACTTCTGGTAATTCACGTGCAACAACAACAATAATACGCGATAAAAATGTTTTACATAACAACGTCGAACGTGCGCGCAACGCGTGGCGAATTACGTTCGTCCGAAACGGTTTTTTTTGAAACGATTTTCTAAAGCCTCGACACCGGGGTGACAAACCAATTTTATGCTACAACGCGATATTATGACAACAGCATAATGCTGTTTAATATAACGCCTGTACGGCATTTTTTCACGTCCTGAGCGAGGACATGGCGTACAACGAGTTGTATTTCTGTCAACGGGTAGGAGGAACGCTCAGATTTTTCAAAAGTCAGTATAACCTAACCTGATAGGTACTGTATATATATGGACTCTGGTGGTAGTTTTTTTTTTGAGCGTTACCCCGCAAAAAAAACGAGAATCTTACGGCGAACGATTCGAAATTCGCTGCAGCAGGTTTTCCAGTGACGTTTTCGGGTGCACGTCGAGTGTCACGCAAAAGTCGCGAAAAACGTGGCAAAATCGCAGAGTCCGGCGGGTCGTTGCTAAGCTTTTGTTGTAAAAAATTGTTCCAAGTCGATTTTTTAAACTTTTATGTAAAAATTAATTTAACGCGTTAGAAAAAACATTTTTTTGCTAATACACTATTTCCTCCCCCCGCCGCCACGTAGTGATTTTCCCGGCTATTCGTCAGTCAAAAAAAGAAAAAATTGTACATACGTTTTTTGTCAACCTATATATATATATACGATATTGATAGGCCGGAGGAATATATTTTCGATGTAGTAATTACCGACGAAAATAGCACAAATATGACACGAGACGTTTGACGAAAAGTCTTACAAAACGATATTACCGCCGAGCGTGGTCCTCGTTACAAACTACAGAACGAATAAGTCAGTTATTATAATATCTTTAACGTCTTTCCCGGACGCACGGATGTTTTACAACGAGCGACTTTTTTTCTCCTAAAATGCGTCGTACAAACCAAAAATCTCGATGATTTTTTTCTGTGTGTTATACCCGTACGATCTGTCTGTAGGCGTGTATTATTTCCATGTATCTGCAGCAGTACTGTAAAATATATAAAAAAAAATAGAAGGGCATTATTATAACGTATAAAATATTTTTTTTCCATAATAATAATACGATCGTCAAAAAACAAGTCATTACTGTTATTAACATTTGATATCATCATTAGCGTAGATCCTGTCTTTTCAGATAAAATCTTGGTCCGTTCCGTGCATACCACATTATACATATTGTATGACTCGCGTACACCTAACGATTGTTATAAATATCATTCATTTTTTAATAACAAAAAAAATAATACACCGGCGTACAAACGCGGTTATCGCGGCAGTTTTTCCGATAGCGGTGTAATTTAAAAAAAAAAAATCGTCGTTAAGTCTATAGCGTTATAATAAAATACGCGCGATTGTTTGCCGCGTTATAAACGCGTTTTCCGCGTGTACAAATACATTGTTTGCCAACAGATTTTTGTATATAGGACAGAATTTTTAATACTATGCGGTTCTGAATGTTTAACGGCCGACGGACTCAGTTTATCGACGGTAAACATTGAATATTGTTATAACGATTCGCGCGATACGACGACAGACCGCAGTAATATTATTTACTCAAAAACTGACGTATAATTTTCGTTTCAAATACACTGCAACAATAACCGTCGAATTCGACTCATGCGTCGGTTAAAAATAAAATATACTCGTACGAATTATTACGACGAAACGGTGTTCGATCGAAGCCCTATCACGATAACAAAATACGAGCAGAATTAATACGTGTAAGCGTATCCAAGCGGGTGTATAATTACGTTATACGAAAACGGACTCAAAAAAGACGGGATCACTGTAGGTCGCGGCGGGTAGTTTGACGACGGGGTGGCGATTGCGCTCTGGGCGCTGTATAGTTTATAAGTTTTGGTTTAAACGCACTGTTTGTATCTGAAAGCAAATGGTTGCCTTCGAAAATACGACTCTGAGCGACCTCAGTTGCCAGATACCATATAAAAACATTAATCCAACAATAAAAACTCGTGTGTAAAAGTTTCAACTTGGTCCGATCTTTATTTTGGACGCTACGATCGAAAAAATCTAAATCGATGTGTAAAAAACGCGTTTCCCGTGATTATTTGCCACCCCCGTGTAAGAACAGAGGTTTTATGGAATAATGACTGCCGTAGAATAACACAAATTCAAATACTTCAATGTCCCATAACTCCCATAAAAATGATCGACTGGAATTTCAGCGGTACACTCATAAGACCCGTCTGTCTAAATGACATATTGTATATCAAGTCGAACGGAGCGATTTCGAAAATTGGGCCGTTTTTTTTTTTCTCAGAACTTAACATAATAATTACTTAATAAAATATTGATACTTTAATGTATCATACGTTAAAATTGGAGCAGTTTTTCTATATGAAAACGTGTCCACAGAAAAAAAAAAACCTCATTGTATAAACAATACACGTTCTTCGCTATAACTCTCAGAATCTAAAAATATATCGAACTGTATGTGCACACCGTTATAGTTACGCAGGGCAATCAAACACCGGAAAGATAAATTCAGGAAAAATTGTTTTCAGGAACATCATTTTTGAAAATATTCATTAACAGAAAACACCAAAAACGGGATGTTTTTTTTCGGACAAAATGTATCAAAATTAGAAAAATAATTTTATAAGGAAACGACGAAACCGGAAAACGTTTTTCTCAGTGAAAAGAATTTCAGCAATAAACCGGAATATTTTTTTCTTAGGAAACTTATACTTTGGAATTATTTATAACAGAAAAATATTTTTGAGAAAAAACACAACATTTAGGAACCGTTAGGATTTTTTATTTTTTTTTTGTTATCTGAAAACACGAATTGTTATCGGAAAGCATATTATTACTGAGTTTTTGCAATCGCTCATACGAAAATATCCTAGCTTTGAAGTGCAAATCAAACGATACTAACGAATTGATCAAAAATGGGGATATACTTTTAAAACGAATGTTGCTGATTGTTCCTGAAATTAAATTTTTCCGGATTTAACTTTTCTGATTTTGATAGTTACTGATATAATTTTACCTGATCAAAAGAATCCTCGATTTTGTCGTTTGATTTTCTGAATTTTGATAGTTCCTAATTAATTTTTTGCTGACAAAAAAATTCGGGGTTTTCTTGAAATTATTTTCCCGGTTTTTGATAGTTCTTTGTACATTGTTTTTCTTGACTAAAAAATTCCTGATTTTGTCGTTTCTGTACTAATTATTTCCCGTTCATTATTTTCCTGTATACATTTATTTCCTGTGCCTGTATCGTTAATCGTCAAAATTTTTCCTGTGTTTTTTTTATATATAATTATAATGAACATAAATCGGTGGTTCTTAACGGTGGCGGTAAGTAGAGAATATTTGAGGGGTGTAATAGGCTTTCAAACGCAAAAATTTGGGAAAACTAAAATGTTTTTGTATACGGTTAAGTAAAATAATTTTGTAAAGTGGAGTGGAATAAAACATATTTTGCTAAAATCTTCTTAAAATACGAGTTTTTTTTTTTACATAGAATACGTGATATATATATATTAAAAAAAAAAATATAGATTGACGGTAGAAAGGTGGTATGAAATAAGTGCAGTAAGCCGATAATGTGACGATAAAAAAGTTAAGAACCACTGCAGGTTACAAATACTCGATTCAATATTATATATTAAGTGGTGTGGCAGTATAAACTCCATTATCCCTTGACAAAACCGTATAACCATATCTCGTGAAAATATCCTTATTATGGTCGGCTATTAACCGTAATTTATACCCGTATATAGGTATGGCTCAAACTATCTTCGACGATTCGGTGAGTGGTAAAAACGATGTAACTTATATAGACTTTAAATCCACAAAACCGAGCAGAATGTACGTTTATACATCGTTACAATAATTGATGTACGATCTGATTGAATCGTACATGTTATTTTCATTTTTTACATACCACAACATCAGAGTGCAGTATTTATCAGTATTAATTCAACTTAATG
>CM029359.1:5730197-5762162 GCA_017140985.1 Hormaphis cornu | reverse complement strand
TTCTTCTGTGATTATAATTTCGACTTTGAAGGGATGGCCCGATTACGCGAAAGAAGATGGTAGAGCATATCGAAACGGCACTTCGATTGTAACGTTATTTCGAATTCTTTACGTCATTTTTTTTTCGAATAATCGAATGTATAAATTGTTTACTATTGCACATGAGATTTGAAAACAAAATTGAATTGGAAAAAAATATTTGAGTTTACGGCCGTAAGTGAAAATTTGACCGTAACCTGCAATGCAATCGTTTCGCGCACAGCACGTGCTAGTTTTTTATACACGGAGTGTATATATGTTCCATGATTTTATACTTAAGACACGCTATGACGGTCACAGCAGATTGCTGGAATCGCCGCATTTTAAGGGATGATTTTAAGACCTATCGGCATCATAACTATTATCTATTACGAACCGATCACACACTGTCTGCTTTGAGTGGTAAATTCTAAACTCTGTGGTCGCACGAAATCTATAGTTGAATCGTCATAAAATAAACTCATAATAACATAGCGTGTACACGGCCGCGTCTATAATAGTGTCTGATAAAACTTACAATAGGAGGCATCCCCTGTGCTAATAACGCACGACGTGCACTTTTATTACCGTGCCACTTAGTGAAATCACCCTTTTATGAAACGTGCACATTCCGTAAAAATCAACTAAACCGATTCTTCGAGAAGAATATTATTATATTGTTTTTCGTGTTTAACATATATATTAACGAAATGAAGACGGCTGTTATACAACAGTTTAGCGGTGTGTAACGTTGAATACTCGGTGAAACGAATTCAACCGCAACATGTTATTTTTTATACGAAAACGTTTTTTTTTTTTTTTGGACGTTATCGTTATAGCTGCGTGTACTGTTTTGCCTATCGTTTTAACCACAAAACCATTTCAAGTTCATCGAAAACTATAATGTTACATAATGTACCTGTGCTCTATCGCGCGTCTAATTAAAATTATTATTATAATGATTTTAAAAACAGCGTACGAAAACATCATAAAAACGATGTGATGCTTCATCAATGACAGAAGTCACCGCGTTTTGGTGTTAATGAAAATATTGTGAAAACTGCACTTGAAACTTGAAACGTTACATTTTACAACAGTAGTACACTTTTGTTTACGGACAAAATTTGAAAGTGCCACGTAGAGAATGTTTATATTTTTCAACTAGTTAGATTATTGTAACTATAATTAAATTTTAAGTTACTCGGAAATCAGTTGATCAAAACACCGACAAAGTTATAAACAAGTTACTTGAAAAATAAAAAGTAACAAACTTATAAAATTTAAAACAATATAGTTCTCGAGTTGGACAAATAATCGTTCCGATCGATTGGATTGATTTTTTTTTTTTGTAAATATTACAGTAAGAGCCAGAAACAAGCGAACAGATTATAAAGTGTTAAATAACTAGCGTTTCTATTGCCTTACGTGATCGGAAAGGAATACAAAACTACGCGCTGAGTTCAATATTGATTGTTCTGAAAAAAAAACAAAAATCATAATAATATGTTTACGAAATAACCATTTGATAGTTTACACGATTGAATGGGGTTGTTAGCATAAAAAATTTATTTTGGATTCTATTAACAGAGCTACTTCAAAGTGTTTATCCGAATATCTCTTCTTCGGAAGAAATTCAATATGCCCAGCGGGAAAAGGAAATCTATTGCTTTTTTTTAATAAAATCTACGAAATTTCGGTGGTTTCACTCATCTCGCATGTAGAACGCTCTTGATTTCCGATAAGTGACTTTGTCAACACGAGAATACAGCTCCGTCAATAGTTCCGTTTCTTTTTATTCACATAGTTACATAGCAGGAGACGTGGATTTCGGATACTTTTTTTCAAGCCGGTATATAATAATGTGTAATACAATAACTATAATGTATCCGTAAACAATCGTACGCGGTACTTCAAAACGGACGTTTTTTTCAATACAGGTTTATTTTCTCGTAGGTACATCGTCATCATATATTTGTGATTTCGTCGAGACTCCGTAATCTCTCTTAAACGTTTTGACGTATATTACAGCGCAGCTCCGACGGTACTAAACTCTACTAAATTAACCGGCGATGTGAAGGATACATTTTGTAGGCGGGTACGGGATCTCGACGTGTACGAGCGTAGGAAATTGCTTTTTTTCGTTTTTCGTTTTTTCCCATTCGATTTACCTGCCTGTATAATGCACGAACGCCGCAGCGCAATCACACGAACGTGGCGACGGCAAGGCAAGGGAAAAAAAAACGATAGATGGAAAAAAAGCGGCGTGGTAAAAAAAAATAAATTGCTTTTACGAGAACGTTAAATTATTTTTTTACTCGATTATAATATGATACGCTCTTTATTGCCCGTACGTATAACACGCGCAATACGCTCGACGCCGCCGTACGTTTTTTCATCTGAAGTACGCTATTAAAATAAATGAAAATTTTCCAGTTTGCAGCGTTTAAGAATTTTAATTTCAACCTTTTCGATTCGTGCGCGGTATTTTTCGTGTCCAGCAACCGGCAGTGCCCGTATGGATCGCGAGGAAGTCACGTCCTCAGAGTGTACAAAATCACGTCCTCAGAGTACAAATCATGTGCGCGTCCAATAGGTTTTGATATTTTTTTTCCGATTTTTTATCCATTTTTCCATTTTTCCATTTTTGTCCATTTTTATCGTATGTTTCGAACGCTTAAACTCCTAACGGGTAGTAGTAACCGTGTACGATGAGAACGTCAGAAGGTGTTGTGTTTTTTCTTTCCTCCAAGTGGAGGCCGAACGAATTCCAAAAACGTCGCGTATCGCCAAAAATCGGAATCGATTCACAACCGAAGAAGAAAAAAAACATTTCGACCGACGCACACGAAAACCCAGTCGACGTTTCGCGCGTTAGAATTGAGACGTTTGTCCGTTTTGAGTTTGCAGTTTTAACACTTTGTCACACGTATTGAATTCGACACGGGCGGAATGTCGAAATAATAACTAATAATTTTGGTTATTTTTTCAAACTTTTTATACGCGTGGACACGACACGGGAAAAATAAAACTACGGTTAAAAACAATAACCGCGATGAAAACGTCACGTAAAATATTATGCAACACGTCGTTTTGCACCGTACGCGGCAAAATAATTCGGAAAAAAAGAGGCTGTACGACGGTTTGAACGGTTCTCTCTGAATCTGATACTACACGATCGTGGAAATAATCGATTCGGACACGAAACCGATTTCTCGCTTAATTATTGTCAACATACTGATGTCCACTAGATTATCGCGTGTTCGGCGTGTACACGGACTATTATTATTTCCCGTAAAGTGTTGGCGACAAAAAGCGTTTTGTGAGATGTGGTTTTACACACAAATATTGCGGGCTACGCGTTTTGCTCTAAACATGTCAATACATGTATAGACCTCGTATTGTAGACAAAATGCGTATGGCCGCAAATTCTAAAATCGATGACACAGCTGTTGTGTAAGTATCGAATGAGGAAAACATTTTCATCGCGTCTTACACAACAACGGACGAAATTTTCAAAATTTTTAGTACAGTTTTTTCGGAATACGATAAACAAAACACACGCGGTGTTTGCAACAGTGAACGAAGTACAAACGACAAATTTCATACCGGGGGCGGCGATGCGAATTCAAATCGCTTATTATCCAAACTTGTCGGTTTTTCACCGGTTGTCTGTACGCAGACGATTTATGTCGTCCGTTCGATTACTGTACGGTCGGTACAGCGGGGTGAAATGAAATTAATTACATTCGGTTTTACGTTCAAACGGTTTATACAGTTATTGCGTGTACGATGTATGATGGAACGCTTACAACGACCGCGCATTAATGCGGAAAAAAATCTCTTTTTTTCAAGTCGATAAAAACCCTAAACAACCGTATACAATTTTAAGCTGTCCGAACGTGATGATGCAGATCCCCGATTATTTATAATATACGTATATATTATAAAGATCATCGTAATAAAACACGCGTTTCGGTGGCGCACCAAAGACAGCCCACGTAATGCCGTCATTGTGTTCGTACATCGGAATGCCGGCGATGGCGGCGCGGGCGGACAAAGACGCCACGTCCACAACGCAAGGTTAACCCGGTCGTCGAGGGGCCACATTGAGGTGGACGCAATATAATGCGTTTGTGATGTATGTAACTGTGTGTGGATTCGGGTGTTCAGGGGGTACATCGAAGAGAGGCGATGTCGAATAGGTGTTGATCTTTGGCGAGATCGAAACTGCCGTCGAGAAAGTCGAAAACTGCTTACGCAAGCCGCCTTGGACCGGCGGTAACCTACACCAGGTTCTACTCAGGTTCTACCAGGTTCTACTCCTAATCTACCTCAGGGACTCAGGTCTCAGGGCCTCAGGTCTCAGGGCCTGAGACCTGGGGTCCACGACGGTAGAAAATATACGGGAATGAAAAATACATCCGAGAAACGGGTTAGGAATTTATGAAACACTGGAGGGTGTGTACGACCTTCGTGAAGATACACACGCCCTTTTGATAAGATTCAAACGTCTAGAGTGGCCGGGACGTGCGTGATGGAGATCCGTCAAAGAATGTTCGGATAGGAAAAAATGTCCGCTCGGAAGACGAGACTGGTAGAAGAGAATGCAATTGGGCGTAGAGAAACGGAGAGGTTCACTACTAGTGGCAGCGCGGGTCCTTAATGGACCGTCAAGGTGTTGATGATGACGGTATGTACCATTCGGTGCGTACGTGGAATCCGATGTTGGGCACGCATTAGTGGAAAACTGCGCGATGAACTCAACGACAAAAAGAACGAAATGGATTTAACTAGATTAAAAAACAAAATCAATCATGGTTAGATTCTGAAAAGCTGACAATTATGTAATTTTTTATGCTGTTTACAAAATTTCTACCGGAAAGAGTGGCGCCGATTTCTGCGTACATTTTCTTTAAGACGGGCAGATACTTTAGAGGGGTGGTCGTTTTTCGCAAACAGTTTATTCACGCGGCGGGAAAAACGACCGAAAACTTGTCAAGAACAGCGTACCTAACGCCTGTTGTTTCTCCACAGTTTCGAAAATAATCATCGCGATGCCTTGCAATTTTCGACAATAACGCACCTTCGTACTATAATATACGACTTCAAAAAAAAAATCCATTTAGGCTGTTTAAAGTCATTTTTAGATTACTCTATGCAACATATACTCTGACTTTCAATCCCTCCCATTCCACGGCTCACTCGTATCGACGTATTCTTTCAGATTTTCTTCTATCAAAACTATATACATCATCATCAGCAAACAGGTCGTTCGCCCTGCATCTCTTTTGTTTTAAACCACGGAATATAAGGGCTGTTATATATATATATAGTAAGAACGACGTTATTAACATTTTCTCGGCACGCGATATTGCACGGCGAGGGAAATGGTCGAGTTAAATGGGTTTTAATATATTATTATTATCGTCGACGCAGTCCCCTGGCCCGCCGCCGGGTACTGATTTCCCGTCCACCAATCCGGACGCGGCGGTTCCGTCCGCGGCCGCCCCGTATTATTATTACGCGTTTCATCCGTTGGGTGGTCGGGCGGCGGCGGCGGCGGCCGCGGCGGCGGTTACCACGACCGCCTGCCGCCGCTCGCAGTCCGTCGCGCACACCGTGTCCAACCGCGCACCGTACCGCACGAACCATCGCCGCCGCCGCCGCGGTCATCATAACAAAAATACATACAACAATAACGTTCGCCGACGGAGTTTTTCGTACATCCGCCGTCCGCGTATTTTTATTTTTCCGCACGCGGCATGCGTCCGCGGCACCATCGCCGTCCGGAGAGTCGCGTTAACGGCGATTAACATAATACGACGGTGTCGCGTCGTTTTAAGTGGAAACACCACCTCGCCGCGATGGTGGACGAGACGACCGCCAAGTGCGGCAGTTCCGCGGAAGACGGCACCACGACGGACGAGGACGTGCGCGTCGACTCGGCCGGTTCGGACGAAGGGGAGCTGTGCATGGACGAGGAAGAGGAAGAGGAGGACGAGGACCACGGGCCCACGTCCGCGGCGCCCGGCGCCCTCACGTTCGGCATATCCCGTCTGCTGGCCGCCGGCGGTGGACGTCGTCGGCCGGACGGCGACGCCGCCGCGGAGGAGGCGGCCGAGCCGGACCTCTTCCCGCGGTCAAAACGGTCCGCGCCGCCGCCGCAGCCGTCCGCCGGCGTGACCGCGGCCACCGTTTCCGGGCCGGCCGAGGCGCTCGCCTCGCTGTACGCCGCCGGCGGCCACCACGCCGCCGTGTTCGGGCAGCTGCACCACCAGCTGCACCAGCAGCACCAACACCACCTGCACATGCAACAGGCCGCCGCCGCCGCCGCCGCCGCCGCCGCGCACCACCGCGCGGCCGCCGCGGCCGCGGGAAAACCGTTCGGCACCGCGAACGACTGCGGCGATAAGCAGCAGCAGCAGCAGCAGCAGTACCATCTGCAGTACACGGGGGCGGCCGGCGTCATCAAGGTGCCCGCGCACAGGCCGCATCCGTCCAACGACGGCGGTGCGGGGCCTCTGCCGTCCCCGTGGGCCGCGGCCGCCATAGACCCCGTGTCGTTTATGCAGCGCAACGCTTTCCTGTTCGCCGCCGCGGACAAGAACCGACTCGCAGCCGGTAAGTTTTCACGCCGATTTTCCGGTCCATATTTACAACGACGGGTTTGAAATAAATCGTTTGAAAAGTGTTCCGATCGTAAATATTTGAAAAAAAATACAAAGGGATGCCCCCCAAAATCCAAACGTCGAAAAAAGAGCGATTATGTTAGAAATCTAAAAAAAAAAAAAAAAATCGTTTAAACGTTTAATAGAGTCCCCGTAGAAATACAAAAGGGGGCCATTGTTGATTCCCCTCAAAAACCAGAAATCGAGGAAGAAAAAACGTAACGTGATCGGGATTAAATTTAAATCGATATTGTGACGGAAATCGTTGTAATTACGAACCCCGCGTCCAACTGCGAACGGGTCTGCAAGAACGAAAACTGAAGAGGTGCTATAACGACTGGGATACTATTTAAAACAACCATCTACTCAAAAAAAAATAATATATAATTAACGTGACACGTCCATTTACAATGGCTCGAAAAACTAAAAAAGGGGTCGGGAATATGTTTCAAGTAGTCTATACTTACGTACCGAATTTCATTCAAATACGTTCTGTTGTTTTCGCGCGACCGATCGACAGACATCTTCGTATTTTACGATAGAACATTAAATTTGTATGATAATTTTTTTTTAGTTACATTTGAATCACAAATAACAATT
The DNA here is from genome assembly GCA_017140985.1 of Hormaphis cornu. NCBI lineage: Eukaryota > Metazoa > Arthropoda > Insecta > Hemiptera > Hormaphididae > Hormaphis > Hormaphis cornu. Next base: position 5,754,876 of record CM029359.1, on the reverse strand, counting down.
TGATAAAATGATTAAAATTAAAAATAATTTTTATTTGACAAGACAAAATCGTTTCGCTTAAATAATATAATAAAAAACCGAAATTAGTAGGTACGGTAAAGGTAGTTTGACTTTGTTTAACTGCATTAGTAGGTTTCGGATTAAAGTGATATACCAACGTATCGTGAATATTTTAGAGGATATACCCTGTAGTACAAGTACAATGGGTATTTTAAAATAAATGTAGTAGGTATAACCAAAAAAAAAAAACCGAGAAAAAAAAGATTCTGAGCGAGCCATACGGTCTTGTAAAAACTAAATTTAACTACAAAAATGAGTGAAAAGTTTAATACGTAATGGCATACCGGTTATCGCGGTTTCAATTCGAAATACTCCAACGGGCTTTTCAGTATAAATCTGTGTGTGATTCCGGACTATTACTCGGAAAATGTGCAAAATTCTAAAAATTTGTTTGGAATAAGATACAATTTAAACAGAAAATTTCAACATTTTGAGGTATTCACAGTTGAGATTGGAGCACTCTTTCTACACGAAAACGTCGTCACAAACCTGAACGTTTCAAATTTTCGCAGTAATATTATCAACATGTTTTTGGTTTGTTATTCAAAAAGTAGGCGAATTTTAAAAAATTCTAGGACATCGCCGTGGCCAATAAACCTATCTGAAAAGTTACTTAGATTGAAGCGTTTCTCCCAAACTTCATCACAAATCTTAAAATTTCAAACTTTCCGCCGTGAAATTCTCCAAAATTCCTGATTTTTTTATTTTTTCGTTTTTGGGCTATTACTCGAAAAGTATTTCGTTATAAAATTCAAAGTAAGTTCCACCGGAGTCCATATATACCTACCTATCAGTAGAGGTACTGAAAAATTTGAGCGTTCATTCTACCCGAAAAGTAATTGACAGGAAAAAAAAAAACGTCATCGTAAAAACAATACATTCTTCGTTGCGCTCAGAATCTAAAACTGTACGTGTTTCGATCATAATGTATAGTGAATTTAAATTTCACATAAAGTATATTGATTAACAGCTCTCGAGGTCTATTTAAAGAAGTAATTAACGGTTTTTAAGTTTTGTAAGTACACGTATACCTAGTATTTGCTGTATGACGTGAGAAAACAATTTATACCTGTAGAGAATTTTTTCAAACCGTTCTGTATTTACAGTTTTTTAGCTACTTTATACTATTTAATTTCTTTTGTTATTTAATTTAGTAATTAATATAATATTGTTAAATATTTGGTTCTTTCTATCAACAAATACGTATACTGGACAAATAAACGTACGTCACGTTTTATAGTGATTAATGGCTATATATAGGTATGAAATATTCAACCCATTACTCGGAATAATTCAGAGTTGTATTACTAATGTATTAATATCGAATATTTACATTTTTTTTTTTTTGTAAAACTTGTTTTATACCCGTAAAATTGCTTTTAAATATTGACAGATGTTTTTGGAGCAGTGTATAGAAATTTCCTGCTATTAATCAATACCTATATTATACCGACGAGACCTGCACTTTACATACACAACACCTTTCGTATTGAAATCGCTAACTTAAAACGTCTTGTAAAAACGTTAATGGACTGAGTCATTTTCGAACATACATTTTTAACACGCTAACTGAAGAAGTCTCTGGTACTTATTAGTTAAAAAAACGGCTATCACTATAATTTTTTATGCAACAATATTTATACCTATTACACCAATATAGGTAACTAAACACTGGTTGGTAAAATAAAATAAATAGAATATCATGCATATTGTTGCTTTCCCGACGTAACTTTACACAAAATAATGATACGCTTATGTGTCTAACAATGAAATTAAACGTTACGTCAATCGACTACGTCAAAAATCAATATTAAAAATTAAATATTGTTCAATCGCGGAACAATATCGCGTGATGATACGTAAAAACCACGAAAATAATTAAAAATTTGGGTTCTTCTCGATTTTTTTATTTTTTTGTACCGTGGAGGCCGATAACACGAGCGTAGCAGAACTAATAACAAAAACAAACCGAAACTAACCACTAAGTACGTAGTTTATAAGGTTTTATTCAAAATGTGATTACAATTTGTACGTTTCCACAACGTGTCACGCAATTATCGATACATTACTGTTTTTTTTTTTTTTTTTTAGATTCAGATACTTGCATAAAATATTGGCAATTATTATTATATTGTATTATTATGAGGCATAATTTACGTTTGCGTGTTCACGATTTTGTTTTGTGCGTACAACACGTGGTAGACAATTATTTATCGCCTACATTTGTACGTTTTTCAATTTTTAAAACCCGTCGAAAGTAGTTTCTAGACTCTGAGCGCAGCGAGGGATGTATTGTTTTTACAACGATGTATTTTTCTTCCCCTCATCAACTTTTCGCACATCGAAGGTAGGCTGCGCGACCTTCATTAGTCAGTACCTCTAACGACGATTCCGTGAACTCCGGTGGTATTTCGGTTGAAGCTTTTTTTTTTTTAATTTTACCTACTTTTTGAGTTTTACCCCGAAAACCCAAAAATAGTCGAGAGTTTAACGGCGAAAAATTTGAAATTTTCAAGTTTGTTATGACGTTGTTGGGGTAGGTAGGAGGAGTGCTCCAACAGTAACTGTTGAATACCGCATAAAAGTTGAGCTTTAAATTTGGTTTCGATTATTCTCCGAGTTACGTGCCCGAAACGACGGAAATGGTGAAATCGCCGAATCCGGCGTCTGCAGACGTATCGATTTTTGGTCGTAACGTCCGAATTGACGGTCGGAACAGCAAGCTGAAACTTTTACGTAACGTTCAAATAGGTAAGATCCGATAAACGTTTCAAGTGAACGTTTTTGACTTTGGAATTCTCGAGAAATTTACCAGCACGTATCGCTAAACATCTGCATAGCTCGCTCGGAAACGCGTTTTTTCGAAGGCAACGATTGCTTTCAGATATTGATTGTGTAATGCGTTTGAACCGCAACTTCCAAACCCGCCCATAAAGCGCAGTCGCCACCCCGTCAAACTAGGCTATTCCGTGTATTTCTAATTGTATTGTTCCTGTGTGTGCGATACAATATGATCAACAACAAACGTTACTGAATTATATATAGAACGGCACTGTAACGGCTAACATCGTTCAGTGTCGAAAAAACCTAGAAAAAATTACCGGGCGTAAAAAATCTCCGCCTTTCTTTCGACCCCCGCAGCTTCGCGACGCTTGCTGTTGGCGTACAGCATTTATTTTAGATTTCGCTGCGACACACGCTTAAGTCTAATAAATCGGCGAAAACCGAGAGAATTCACAGGTTAGGTATTGTTAGATATTGTTGAGGGTAGTATTCACGTTGAAAATGTATATTTACGTACAAATCTTTTCTTTTTCACGAACTCGTAAAATAAGTCTCTGTCTAACATCATACCCATAGGTAACATTGTATTATTGTTATTTTCTCTTTAAACTTGTCCTCTTTAAAAAATCGATCAATCCGTTCGTAGGCACTCGCATAATATTCGTGTTACTAACGTTCGAGTTGCGCGTAAGGTTATAATTTCAGTAAAATATGTAATTATTATTATACGAAATTTTTCGTTTCAATTTATTACCTACTATCATACAGGTATCGCATTCGTTTTGACGTGCCGGTTTTAAAGTGATTAGTAGGTACGAAAATGATAGATAACAACACAAACTATAGTAAATCGTACGATAATTTAAGCGAATTTTTTCGACATTAAACAGTTTAGCAATATTGTCAATATTGCTGTGTGTTGAAAACTTAAAAATCCATAAATCGTAACAAGTTAGTGAAATATTGTACAGAACAATACTTATATTAATAATATCTTTCGTGTTAATGAGAATTTTTTGTGACCAAAGTAAAAAAATCTTTCACAGCTGTTTTAAAAACTGGTGTCAAAATACAAGTGAATTTTGCAACTACACAAAACATAACACGCAAAAATAGGCCCTAGAAACGTGAATTCGACTATAAAATATTGTATAATATTATATTATATTCTGCAGCCGATATCGGTCGCGCGGCGTGTTCTATTGTTCCGAATCCATGACTAATTAATAATTACCTATTGTATTTTCGTAAACACCGTTTTCTCTTAACGGTCCCTGCGCGCGCGTGTTTGAACGGCTCGCGGCTGTAAAAATTAAACACCAGCGAATATTAAACAATAATAAGTTATATACACCTCACCGAATCTCTTTACATTTACCGCTCGTTATAATACACAACTATATCCGTTTTTTTTTAACGAAAAACTTACACTTGAATCGCAAAAAAAAATTTACAAATCACCGTCCCCGCCTCTTCATTCGTACCGATTTTGTACATCGACGTAACGACGTTGAGATGTTTAGTTTGTGATCTTAAAGGGACTAGCTGGCTGGTTTTTATTGTATGTTCCGACAATGTAAATCTAAAAAAAAAACCCCTTAAAAATAGTTTTCAATTCGCAATAAGACCTTCTATTTATTCCTGTACATTTCATACGTTCCATTTCGTTTGCTCGGAACTATACGAATTGATAACGTTTTTTTTTCACGGGAACGATACATAAAGTATATAATATCGTAAATTTACAATATCGCGGTATGATCAATATTATTAACTGTCCGTAAGTGTTTAAATTTGATGATCAAAACTGTTGTAAGACACCCCTAATTAAACTCCGGCGTAAACGGCCGTCCTGTGTAGCTATTGTAGAATCCACAAAGTTTATAAAACTTAGCAGTTATTGATTATGTTTGGGGACTTTACGTCCGAAAAGCGTGGAATTCGGTAGATTAATCACAGTATTTGCAGTAGTGCTTTTAAAACTATTTTCATCAATTAGATATCATAAAAAATTCTATAATATAATAAAATAATTTAATACGTTTCGAAGAATTTTTCATCGATTATTTAGAATGTTTTTTGTTTTGTATGATTAAAAAATAAATTAAACACGAATTTTTAATTTTAATAATATTGTCAACTATATAGTTAAGATTGGATACTAAACACCACATCATAGAAATTTAAAAAAAAACTCTAGTGTCCACGTTCAAACTGGTTGCAATATGCCTAAAAAAAATTACAATAACTTCTTAACTTTATTCTGATAACAGCCGGCAATACATAGTTCGGTAAGAAGATAAGATTTAAACGGTGAAACTAACTGCGTATAGTCGATTTTCATAAAAAATGTTCAGTGGGTATGTTTTATATTACTTTTATAAAAACAGCTGCTTCAATTACTAGAGAGTGCGTCGGAAACTAATGACACGTATTTCTCGTCCAACCATTGCGATTGAAATTTGTTCTTTTATTGTAGGATTAAAATATGTTGCGTATAAACTCGTTTTTTTTTTTTATATTCACGGCGTACCATTAAAAAACCACCAGTATAAATAGTAGATTTAAAACACCCGTTTGTATACTTTATTTCAATAATAGTTTGCTGTTAAGTTTAGCCGCGAACCGGTTAAAAAACTGTAAATAATATCGTCCACGGTTTCTAGCGTTTCCAATTTTTTCAAAAACGTTGTCACCACTTTTGTCGTCTATGCCAAAACCGTTCGCCGCGTTTTCAGATGTTTTCGATGTATTTTATGTGGCCGATCATCGCGACCATTTATTCATACAGTTTGTATACTTACAGTAGTTCAAATGCAAATTAAATGCAGTTTAATTTACGCTGGAAAATTTATGTTGAAATTAATTTGCTCTCATGTCTACGCTTTTTATCTTCTTATCATATCTTCGTATAAATGTGTACCATAATAATATTATATTTTTTATTAGCTCGAACTTTGACGAACTGTTAAGACGGTTTCATTTAGAAAAAAATCGTAAAAAAAAAATATTCATAAAAAACTGGTCTGAAAAACACTTGAAGGTTGGCGTGTGAACCGCTACCGAATCACTCGACAAACCGAAACCCGAGTAGCGTCAGTGCAACGAATTCCTACTCACACACATAATGTATAAGACCTTGTACGTTATGTACAGAGCGAGAAGAAAATATGTGAGTTGACGAAGACAGTGTCTATATTATGTGAACTGTGTTCAAACTTTTCGAACGACAATTTAGTTTCTGCGAAAGAATCAAAATTTGACTATTTCAATCCATACTAAAGGAGTTTATACCTATGGATCCACAACATCTCGAGTTTGTGAAGTTTAAGATATAATTTTGTTCATAGATGATAATAATCGTTCTACGAAGGTTACGGCAACACGTGTTCGTTTACAACGACTGATGTTTTTCTTATTATCGTGTAGTATATACAGTATAATCTGAAATATTAGACATTCAAATTTTTTTAAACGTTGTTCGAATGAAAACCAACTACAGTTGTGTTGTATACGTTCGCTCTGATCTGGTGAGTCTTTAGATTCTGAAAAGATTGTTACGTATCGATTCTACAATTTATTTATTTATTTGTTTAGTTTTTTTGTAACCATAAAAGCCTCAACATTGACCGCATTCTATGTACGTTTTGGTTTTTAATTTGTTTACAATGTTCTTGATTCTCGATCGAACCCGTATTACGGGATTTTTACGCGTTTAAAAAATTTCGCCGCTCCGTCCGTCGCGTAAAACCATAGTTCGTTTCGGTTTCAAACATCTTCAACAATACGCGCTCAATCGTTTTTGACGTATTTTGAGTGTATTCCGACTCGTTGAGAATCGCTATTTTCGTTAGCGCCGCCGTGGTTCACCGTTGTTTTTAAACAACCTACCTGTACAATTCTTACTTTTTCCTAAACTGTTATCAACACCTATCTCGCGACTGAACGGTCGAGGTACCCGAAAAGAGTGTATATAGTCGTGTTATGAATTTGCATCGAGTCGTGTTCCTGCGAATTATCATACAACGCATGAATTATTGATGAATCCTACGAGATATTTGCAGTATTGAATAACGACTATATAGTAATAGCGTTTTCGTTTTGTACCATTATGAGAAGAAAAAAAAAAACCGGTATTTTACGCTTCCGACGATTTCGCAACGTTATTGTAATAATACACGCGGGTAGGTATGGGTCGTCGCGTACGGCGTTTTTGTAAAACTAACTAACTATTTTTTTACAACTAACTATTTTTTTTTACAACTACCTTTGTCTGTTATCACATGATATTATCCGTAACGCGCAGTTTGCGTTGAAAAGCTCATCTCGCGGATCGCGCGCCGCGCTTCGAGATGTTAAAATTTCCGTTTTAAAAGGCACTTTCGCCGCACCTTTTACGCGTTCTCTCGCATGCGCGTGCGATTTCGTATTGTTGATCGATTAAAAACAGGTAGGTACTTGTAAAAAAAAAAAACACCACCCGCTAAAAAACGCGATTTTTTTTTTTTTTTTTGGCTCGTGTATGGATAAATAAACAATTTTTTTTACACTGCAGCCTTTGCTCCCAAGACCGTATTTAACCGAAGCGGTTTATAACACTGACATCATTGGCCATTTAAAAAGTATTTTTTTTTCCGCGGTTTTTTTGGTTTTTCGTCAAAACGTACTTATCAGCCGCGGTTTTTTCGACGTCGAATGTTTTCGAAAAGCCAAAAAAAAATAACACGTTGCTCCGTGAACCGAGATGGCGCCGCGCGTTTTGAACGCGCGATCCGTTCGCGTCGGTCGATCGGCGTCACGACTCGCGCGCTCGGGGCGGCGGCACATTTTGCGGTCCGTGAAACCGTCCGATTCGCGAAAACTTGACCGCTGTGTGGTTTACGAGTGTTTTGGACAAAAAACCTACGACGATAGTTTGCCGTGTGCTTTTCCGTAGCTTTTCCCGTTTTTCCTGTGACTGTGTATCGGCGCTGTGGAAAAGCGCCGGTGTGCCGCGACAGAAAATATTCGAAATAGATGTACTAACCCGTCGTCCGCGCACAAGGTGAAAATCGATAGAGCATGCTTTTTTTTAAGATCGAAGCACATATTTTATACTGCCGCCATCGCGTGGTTGAGTACCGCCGAAAGGTGTTTGAAAAATCGTTTGTTTTTCCTCCGTGTACGCTCTTGTAAAATTTAAAAGTACGATTTAAAACCCCACCGCGTGATATCGATCAACGACTCAAGCTTGTTCAAACGGTCTTTTTATCGAAAAAAGTCGTAACATTTGTGCAGGTAACGTAGAGAAAGATAGAAAAAAAATCCACACTTAACTACGATCATCACACTCCGAGCGTACATGCCGCTGGGATAATGGTAATCAACTCTGACGTCTGCAAACATTTTTAACAGTTTTTATCGACCTCGGCAATATTGAACTAACCGCGCGAACCAGGGACTCTGGCATGGTGGATCGCTATACTTTTTTCATCGTACGATTTCGTCGAACACGCGTTTTCGCTAGCAGCTTTCAAAGTGTGAATTCTACACCGCAATCGCATTTCTGGTTCGTCGAATATAAAAACGCACGCGAAGAGGCGTAAGAACCGCGGCGGTCTTATATTTTATACGTATGAGAAGAATATTTCACGAAATCGCAGTCGGGATTTTTTCGCCGTGATGGATGAGACACGTAAATTTACACTGCAACGCGCTCTAATACTCGTGAATCGTATAATGTTTTCTTTTTTGATGAAACGTAATTGGTTACGTACGGTTGAAGTACCAAAAAAAAAAAATTATGGATACACGCGCCTAATTTTACGATAGGATAATATTTTACTATATACGTAAAACCTTCGCATCACGTATATCCGGGTGTATTTCCAAAGATAGTTCTTCAGTTTTTTTTTTAGTATAAATAAGTGATTGTCTCATCGTCTAAATATTTCTCCTCGCGTTCGATTTTTAAACAATTTTACGTTTATCACGCGGCCGATGGTCGGTCTCGCGTGCACGTTTGACCTGGAGCACATTTCATTGACTGTTATTTTGTTGGGCAACGTTTCTTTCTGATATTCATTATACGGCCGCAGTATTACACATTATTTGTCATTGCGTGGATATGTTTACCACCTATTCTCGTATAATTTCTGAGTAACGTAAAGTTTTATTTTTTTCCTGTTTATTTAAATACACATTGTTTGTGAGAAGCTATTAAGAGGTCATAGTTGATTTAATTATAATGAACGCAGCAAATGAAAAGACAATTCCCTCTACATAGTTGATAATGATTATAAGTGCAGAACGACGACATTATCGTATGAAAATGATTAAATAAACATTTTTATTATATTACATAAATAACGATACAAAAGACAGAACGATTCGAACATTAAGTTCTATTCTGATGATTTTTCATGATTTTCAAGCCGTTTATGATCGATTACATTCATGTTGTATAATACACTTATGTTATTTACTTGTTCTAAATTTTTTTTTTTTTCTAAATAAAATACGATACAAAACGGCTCGACAAATTTGCTCTTCAGATTAAAACGAAATCACAATTGAAATGTAAAGACGAATTTCTAAGGTGTGTGATGATTATGCGAAAACAGCAATATAATACGCTAACCGGGGAAGCTTAGGTAATGTGTCGAAATTTTTTTTTACAAAATTACGTCTAGACATTCGCTCACAGATAATAAATTAAGCCAGCGATTTGTTTACAATTGCCAATTTTACTGCGGGTACAATCTTGATACCTGATTATAAATTCAACGTGGTGGAATTTAATGTGACATTTTTACGACACATAAAAGGAAAGTATTTGTAATATATTATAATTGAATCGTTAACAAAACATGTACAAGCTGATTCGGTCGATATCGTTTTTAACTGTATATACTTTAAAACGCAATACGAAATTAGTTTTTAGCCGGCGAGAAAGAGGAAATCATTTTAATTATCTCACATTGCCAAGAAAAATATGTAAAATATTATAATTTATGGTAGCAAAGTATTTACGCGTATAATAATATATTTAAACAAAAAATATAATGAAGTTATAATATCAATAACAGTCGATTGAATACGTTTGCGTTATTTATTTTTTAAAATAATACGCTCGACGACAAGTCAACCAATTTTCGCCTACACGTTAATTTAATTATTAATGTTTTTTTTTGCTAGTTATTTGTTAACGATATTGTAAAGTAAAATTTAATTCGATGCGTAGTTACATTTAACACCACGTGATTAACGTTGTTTTTCATAGTTTGACGGATTGTTAATTTAATTTGGGTACGACTGTTAGATCAAAAGATCGTATTTCATTAACCGTATTATTTTTTTCTGGCCTCAATTGTATTATTCGGCAATTAATGTGCCGCGGATCGGCTTCAGCGAAACGTGTACACACCGTGAAATTCAATACAATTGTACACCGAAATCGTTATGTTGTACAGTTTCATTATCATAATGAAAAAAGTGTTCAATTATAAAGCTATTATTTTTATGGCAGTGATTAGGGAACTCATACAAAGTTGAGTTTCGAGAGAGAAAAAAAAAAGACGAAAAGACTGCAGTTTAACGTATTTTACATCAGCTCTAAAACTATCGTATTGTACGAGTAGTAAAGATTAAAAATCGATTTTGAAAATTTCCAAATCTACGTTCTAAAGTACTATATGGACATATTGAATATGTGCGGTTTCACATATAATCAAAACGACAATTATTAGTCAAGACAGTTTTAACGACTAGACTTTTTCTTCTAAGTTATGAATTGGCGATGACGCACCGTGATTAAGTGCAATACAGGACGGTTTTCCACGTTTTTCGATCAATCTTTTACGGGCGCGTCGAAAAAAACACCGCGGTTTATACCCAAGTACACGATAAATACGTCCGCGAGTAGACGATAAAAATATCGAGCATATCTTTCTGTTTTTCATTTAAAGGTTTTATCTAACAAACTCGTTATTCGTTCAATTTTTGTAATCTAAACTTTTTTTTTTATAACAATTTTCATTCGTAAGCGTACAATATCAAACGAACTATACGCGTACGCGCAGGTAGGCACCTACGTTTTATTAATAATTATAATCAATTTTTGAAAGGCGACGTGGTGCGGGGGTGATGTTTTACTCTTGTTAAAGTTGTGGACGTTGATAAATTGATCAGCCCGTGTATATACATATAAAAGTTCTTTTCGCGCACGTCAGTTTAACAAACGACCGCGTCAAAATAAGCAAAGCCGAAATAAAGCGCTAGGAACCGCTCTCCGCGCGCACACCCTCCAGAGACCCCAAAGATTAAGAAGAAGACTGATATCGCACCGCGAGATTAATTCTTATAAACACGTTCTCGCGTCGTATACAAAATGCGAGCGAGTTTTCCCCCTGTCTCGAGAGTCCTCTATGCAATACACGGGGGGAAATTATTCGGAAAAACCAATCATATTTATTATATTATGCGCGATTTACGGTAAAAACGGTATTAAAAACGCAAGAAAGACTTTTTTTTTTACAATATTACGTCTTTGTGTCCTGTGAACAACTTTAAGGGTACAGGGAATGCTCCGATGTTTAAAATTCGGTAACTCTATAATGAAAGGTCTTTAAACTCTGAATGTACCTTAATAGAGGCCTCAAATTCGAAACTGAAAAAGTCGCAGCCTCGAAACCTCGTAGAAACTATGGAGAAACAGCGGACAAACATTACGGCAACCGTGTTTTTTACACATCGGTTCAGTGTTGTTTGGCCATAACATCCGAAATAACGACTGGAACGAGCTGAAACTTTTGCATGATGTTAAAACAGGTAACGTTCGATTTAAGTTTCAGAAGATTTTGACGATTTTTGAGGTAAGTGTAGAACTTTGAAATTCTTGAAAAATGTACCAAGTTAGGTATAACTAGACAACTGAGCTCGTTCAGAATCGTATTTTCAAAGGCAATAGTTTATCATTGCTTTCAGATAATGCGGGTAGTTTGATGGGGACTACGCTTCGGGTGGGCCACACGCGTTTAGAAGTCATGGTTCAAACGCGTTGTTTAATATCTGAAAGCAACGATCATTGCTTTCGAAAATACGATCCTGAGCGAGTATACGTCCTAGTAAAAACCAAAATTTTAGTATAAAAACCATCCAAAAATTCTGAAAATCCGCGTATACACGTATAAAGAATACCAAATTTAAATAACGTGTGAAAATTTCAAACCGATTGGACCATTATCTGCGAGAAATTAATACGATTATAGTATCAAAAAATGAATTTTGTCGTTATATAACTAAATTACACCGTTTTTAAACACTTTTTTTTTTGTACGCGTTCGGAATCTATTATTTGAAATGTTTTTATCAGATAGAAACATTTTTTTTTTCACACAACATAGCTTAATTTTAATTCTTAAATAACAAATTTTCTAAAAATAAGTGAATTTGCGACCATTTTCCAATCCACTTAAACGACTAAAAAAATTGTGACTATGGATTTTCAAAGTTTTTTAGTAGCATGTATACGCTCGTCGTTGACCTGGTGTTACAGTTTCAAAACTTTTTGTTGAAAATCAAATTTACCATCGAACCACAAAGAGAATGGAAATTTTCGAAAATTTTTAAGTTCTACGCTTGGCTCGAGAGTACATTCGAAATCGCTTGAGACTCGGACCTCAACTGTTTCAATATCGTGTGAAAGTCTCAGCCAGTTCCGTCAATTATTTTGGCCAAAAAACTAAATCGATTATGTCGAAAAAAAAAAAACGCGTTAGCCGTATAACGTTTCCGGTGAAATTCGACCGAGTGGTGTGCAGTCGCCGTTCATTAGAGAGGTACCTGAATGCAGAACGTAAAAATCGCTGCATTCCATAGAAAAGTTCGCTGACGTTCAGAATATTGTTTTATTCTTTATAAAACAATAACGAAGCGCTCGCGGACGGTTTTTGCAAATTTTTTCCTCGGAAATCCACTCGCTTAGACGCGAAGTTTTTTGACGTTATTAAATTTTAACCCGGATTGCGCCGCGCAATACAATTTACCGCTCACGGTGCGGACGTATTTATAAATTTAATAACAAGTGCGCGTGAATAATACAATATCGCGTCGCGGCGAAGAAAGGGGATGTATATAGGTGGATGATGATTTTTTTTCGTTGTTTTTTCTTTGCATTTCGTGCACATATTGTTTTTATTATCCTCGCGATAAAACCTTAAAGCTTGTTATCCCTCCTGCAGCCGGCACGCCGCCGTCGAATATTTATTACCTCCGTTCGCCACCGACAAACGCTGTTTATCAATAATATTCCGCGCGTATACGGTACATATTAATATTTTTACCGCTGTCCAAACCCTCCTAGGTGTGTCGAAAATTTATCGGATACCAAAACGCCGTTTTTTTTGTAACGGGCGCGAGGATTTTTTCGAGGGAATTATAAAATATTGTTTGCGGTCCGTACGGTATACACTCTGTAAGTTTTATACTGCAGGGTTTAGGCGTGATACGATGAAAAAAAAAAAAAAGTATAGTTTCCAACACTAACCGGACGTTGTTCAAAAATGATAAAATCGGACGCCGTTTTATCGATTCGTCGCTGGCCGACTCGCGCGGCAAATCGAAAATCCTACATCGTTACTACGCCGTTGCCTTTTGTTTTAAAAGTTCAAAACGTTAGCGCGGTTTTATCGTATTTTAAGACGTACCGCGAATAATTAACGATGACGCGGGTGCTGCAGTCCGTGTGATAAAAGCGACGATTCGGTACGTTATCTGACACTCGTGAAAAATCTTAAACGTGTACGTGATTGCGTATGATTTCCGTCAGTCGTTTTTTTTTTTAAAATGTCGACACGGCGTCACTACTACAATACCGGAAAGCTTTTATCGCGACGTGGTGACCGCCGTAAAAGATTTGACGAGATCTCGATGAACCGCGGAGAAGAAGCAAGTGACTCTAGTTTATCGTACAGAACTTAGGTACCACCGGAATATAATGTACAGTCAACGTTTGCCGCGGTTATGCGACTTATAGAAAAGGTAATAATAACAATACGGGTAGTAATTATCGACCGTATTTTAATTACATTCGACGGCACTTGATGACGGTTCAAAAAGTTTTTATCTCGAACGAGCCCGACGAGTGTCTTAATTAACGTGACGAATTTTTTTTTTGATTCGCCGCGACTTCAATCAAAACGCAACAGCATCGTAAAATAATCTACTTTGACGCGGCTGCTACTAACCGCAGTGAACGCGTTTTTTTTTTTTAGTTTCTCCGGACTTTATCGCCGCTGACGTTGAAATTGGACGATTTGTTTTTAAATTAACGCGAATATTTTACGGTCATCATTTCGTTTCGTTTTTAACTTGCCGTAATGGCCGTCGTTAATCCGCGCCCCCGGGCGAGGTTGGACGGGGCGGCGGCGGCGGCGGTATAACCGAGCAATTACATTAAGGAGCCGGGGGAAAAGTGAAAAGCGTTTTTATTAAAACTCGTAAAAACAAAAAACTAACTAATATAAAACGTCTTATACAATAAAAACACGCCGGCGCGTCTGAGTAACGTAATGACCGCAATTAAAATTAAGTAGACGCGTGGTTTTTAATATTCGTGTTGTTTTTTTCCCCGTTTTTTTCTCGCCCGACTCGCGTTCCATAAGAGCTGTAAATAGTGTCTCAAAAATAGTAATGAAACAAAACCCCCGATAAAACCCGCGTACGCGCGCGGTTTAGTTCTATCGTACTCTGTATACGGTAGCTGCTGCGCGATCGTCTCGCCCGGAGGAACGGTCGGGGCGAAAACGCGGGAGAAATCGATGGTCCGCGAGCAACGACTTGATCCACAAAACCGTCGAATACACTTTAGTAGACGTTCGAAAGATAAAATATTATCGTGTGCGTGACGCGGATTTGAAATACGGGTAATATGTTCGGGTAAAACGTTTTAAAACGCCGATAAATTTCCACTGTTGACGGAAACCGCGCCGAAACACGACGATCATCTGTCCGATTTTTCCGGGACGCCAGTTCAACATTTGCCGGAGACAAATTATCTTAAGATCTAAAAGATCTAAAAATACTTTTAGAAACATTGGAACAGGTGATGGAAAAAGATTTTCATATGAAAATAAACACAAAGAAAACGAAAGTACTCGTATGTAGCAGATACAACAGCATAAGAACAAGTATAAAATTAAAGGATGGTGAAAATATTGAACAAGTAGAAGACTTCATGTATTTAGGCAGCACTATAAGCTCAGATGGAAGATGCAAAAAAGAAATTATAAAAAGAATATGCCAAGCTAAAGTGGCATTTAATAAGAAAAGTAATATTTTTACCTCAAAAAGCATTGACCTCAATATCAGGAAGAATCTGCTAAAAACGTACATCTGGAGCATTATGTTATATGGATGTGAAACATGGACTATTGCAAGAGAAGAAATGAGAAGAATAGAGGCATTCGAAATGTGGTGTTACAGGAGGATGCAAAAGATAAGTTGGGCTGATAGAATCACTAATAAAGAAGTTTTAGAAAAGGTATCGGAGAGGAAATCAATGTGGAAGAGTATACAGAAAAGACGAAACGAATTAATAGGTCATATTTTAAGACATGATGGGCTGCTATTACTAATCTTAGAAGGTGTAATCGACGGAAAAAACCATAGGGGAAGACCAAGATTGCAATACATTAGTCAGATAATGGAAGATCAAGGATGTAACTCATACAAAGAACTGAAGAGAAAAGCTAGTGATAGAGAAGCATGGAAATTGCTGCAAACCAATCATTAGATTGAATACTGCACAGAGAGAGAGAGAGAGAAATTATCTTAACGTTCGCGTCATCTGTGCGAAATTCGGTGTCCTCGTCGCGTCGATAAGGACGCGATATTTTTTAGTTTATTATTTATTATTATTATTAGTTACCGCGTATGTTTTCATTAAAATATCAAGCGTGGGTGTTCCGTTTGGGGCAGGTGCGAAACGTCTTTTGGGGACACCCGCTGTCGACCTCGCCGTAACTTCGGTAAATTCGTTACAACGGGGGTTGTTTGTCCACTTTTGTTTATGTTCTTCTGTGTACAGCGAATCGTAACGACCAACCCCTAATATTCATATTATGGTTACGGTTTATTTTGTACCTACAGCTGGTGTTTGTGAATAAAACAATAGCGTAAATTTTTCTGCGGGCAATCATCTGCGAGGGTTAAAATCCGGCTAAAAAGCCAGAAATGACGGAGAATGTTTTTTTTTTTTAAAAAACAAACTTGGCGACAGTATTAATAGATTATAGGAGAGAATTTAAAAGCTTAAGAGTCCCGTAGGAAAAAAAAAACCCGACTGGCGTCAAATTGTAAAGTCGCGTCCGTGACACCGCTCGATTTCACCGGCCGAAAAAAAAACGTTTTAGGTTAAGAAGGGCATTAATAATAATTATTGTTGCGACGTAACTGCGCGCGCGTCATAAAAAGCGTCACGATTGAAGCGAACAAAAAATTAACAAAATACTCGCGTCTTTGGGTAGTGATGCGTTATTATAACAAGCACAAACTTTTGCGTAAAAACTGTTCTCTTTCAAAAGATTGCTGCTGATTTATATACGAACCGTACGGACTGCTGCGAGACGATATAAATCACGACAAACGTATTTCGTTAGCCCGATGTACTGCAGCGTTCTAACGCTGTTTTTTCATCGGTTTTTAACACTCTGTATTACCACCGCGGTTGTTTGTCTTTGATGAAAACAATAACTATAACTATATAACTATAACTATATGTATATAGTAATATACACGGGGGTCGGTGTGAATCGAGTGCGCACGCGATCGTCGCTGCTACATATACACGATTATAATACTACACCCGTACAGCGAAATAATAATAATAACAACGATTGTACGAAACGCGTCCGAAAAAAAATATATCGTTTTCGTGACACCGATAATTTAAAAGATACCTCTATATTTAGACGTTTCCGGCCACTGGAACAACAATAAGTTTATAAACGTGATGGGCACGTTTGTACTAGGTATGTACGGCGATTTACGGTGGCACTGCTGCAGGGATCGGTCGTCGAGTGGCGGCGCCAGAGATAAATTGGTTTCACTTCTCAATGGATGGATATATCGTAATTGACTGTTTAACCGTCGCACAAAGTGGTATAATACGCTGTGCAGAGTGGTCCGGAAATGAGAAATGTCGATCGATACGATTGTTTTAACGCGAAAAAACCGCCGAACGAGTTCAGTTTTTATAACAAAACCACCCAGTAAACTTAATACAGCTATAACGTAATAAGTACACTGTGGAGAAATTATTGTGGGTATATTTTTCAATTTTAATCGCGTTAATAACCAAAAGTTATTTTCAACTGACGAGATACAAACTATTTCGGTGTTTTTTTTTTTTTTTTTTCAACACCATTGCCAGACTTTACGTTACGTGTAGTATGAGAAAAGGAACGTCGAGACAGGAGAAACATCGTTTCCGAATGAACGCAATTCAGCCCTCGCTATACGCGATTCATACGGCGATAATTTATGGGTACCCACATCTGAACTTTCCGACGCAAACGTGGAAATAAAGTAGGTATATAGGGATTCCTTCGTTCGTTTTATTTTACGCATATTTTACTTTCTCACGTGAAAACTACACGACATCGAAAAACATTGTTTACGGATTCTGTGCGCGTATACAGTCTACACACACACATATGAAACACGAATATTCACGTGCGGTGTATAAATGTTTGTATTTTAATCTATGGTCTGTTGATC
The DNA here is from genome assembly GCA_017140985.1 of Hormaphis cornu. Lineage (NCBI taxonomy): Eukaryota > Metazoa > Arthropoda > Insecta > Hemiptera > Hormaphididae > Hormaphis > Hormaphis cornu. The sequence continues at coordinate 5,737,275 of CM029359.1, read as the reverse complement.
ATAGACAACGGGTTTTGAGTTAGAACAACGCATAATTTCTAATATAAGATAATAATTATCGACTACGCCGTTGTACGCAGACGAATAAAAATACTGTTGCGAATGCGTGTCATCGTAAGTATGCTGGATATGAATCTATACAACTTGAAGCGTTGTTATTATTATGGGGTACAATATGCGCATACTATTCTGTTCGGTAAAAATGTCGTATTTGCGCTGCGGACCGTCGATTTTTTAAAATGTTCTATCAAACGTCAATTTTAATGCACGAACGGTAAAAAAAAATGGCGAAAGTAAAGTGCGTTTTAATGTAATTGAGCCGCGATCGCGTGCGTATATTTTATTTTGAGAACCGTAAGTGTACGCGTTTAAAAGTTTTAATATTGTAATAACGTCCGCCGACCATTTTCGTTTTCGGGGGCCATTATTACCGCGCGCGAACCGTGTCATCGCGTACATAACGAATCGTTATCGTACGAATAATGGTCGCGGTCGTCGTCATTTTCGTTTGATTTATCGCTTAATAAGTCAGACTACAGTGCTACGAAGCGTGGAAAGCGTGATAATAATTCGGGAAAACTGCATCAACGCGGCGAAAAAATAAAAAGGAAAAATGTAATTTAACTATGGAAAAAAAAAAACGGCGCACGAACCGATGAATAATCGCGCGGAGTCTGAATCCGCGATATATATTAACAATTAGGTATAATAGGAGACTAAACAATACAAGTGGAAAAACACGTAATACCCTTTTAACAATCGATCGCTGTTTACACTCAAATAAAAGTACTTTTTTTACAGTCCCGTGTAGTCGAACGTTTTCTCGCATTTAACGTACTCTTCAAATCGAAAGGGCGTTCTCGGTTTTGCTGAACCGACTGAAACTCGGAGCACCTGCTGCTGCGCGTCGACGGAAAGCCGGATTCCACGCGTTTTCCATGGACTCTTTGGCGTAGTATTGTCACGGCAAAACTTTCACGGTTTAACCGAGCTCGCCCAGATTTGCTATATTAATTTCGTAATCAATTTTTAATCGCTCGCGGATTTAATGTACAACTTGCGTACAAACAAACCTTCCAAAACCCACGGCAGCGATCCACGAGACAGTGATAAAACGCCGGCGTTATCTTTCTACCAGCGCTTTCGTGGAACGACTTGTGTAAGTCTCGCGCTTGGCCGTTTTTTTAAATGCAAAATCGCGTGGTCGGCGATAAATATCCGCGCAGGTACTGCGCATAAGTGGTATTTATGCGATGTACGCGTGCGACGGACGTGCCCCCGTGGTCTCGCCGTTCGGGATTTTTCGCCATCGGTAAAATAAAAAAATATTTACGACTACGTGACTCGAGAAACATATCAGATATACAGTATAGTACGTATATCGCTTTTTGTTGGTACGGACGAGTGGTCGCACGAGTATAAAAAAACATCGCATAAAAAAAACGCTGGAGAGCTGCAGGTTTTTCGCCCGCGGCCCAAAAGTGCGGTGGCCGATCTGTCGCGGCAAGTACGAACACGCGCGTGTGTTTAGTTTCAACGTCGTTTCCGTCTCGACCGCGTTCCGCGCCGTATTTTTTTAAAAACCGTGTTTTGAGTGCGTTTGGACGTTTCTATTCAACGACCGACGGGTTAATAATACAACTTTTTCGCAGAGCAAAAGCTGCGCAGTGAAAAAGTTGTCGCGGTTCAACGCAACTGTTAGCCTTCGACTTGACTTTCGGGGGAACGTCCGAGAGACGTGTCGAATTCCACCAGACCTCAAATCGGTTCCGTCAAAACAGTGTAACGATGGTTGACCAATTTTCGTTTTGAACAAAACGATTACTATTCGCAACTATTATTGTACTAAATATACTGTCGTTGAGTTTTTCTTGTTGTTTTCCAATTCTAAAAGTCGGTGTTTAAAAATCGGACAGTAGCAATGTACATTTAAAAGTTGCTGACTACTTGAACCAGTGACAAAGAACTTGGAATTTTCGATTTTTGAACTGTTGTAACTGACTAAAAATAAAACTTTTTAGGGCATCGTAAGTATTTACTTTGGGTATACGCTCAACAACAAAACCATTCGAGCAAAAAAAAAAAACCTAACGATGGGATATTGATTGTTTTCGTTATTATTGACTGCAGATTCGGTTAAAAATGTATTGCGTTCGTTCGACTTTTCGTAGTTGTAGCGAATTTCAGTTTATTTTTTCCAAAACTAATCCGACGGGCTTTTTGCTGTTAATTTATCTTTCGAACTATTGAAGTTACACTATTAGATACACCGTGTAGATCGGGCGTTCCACTGCGAATATTTTAGCAAAAAAAAATTGTTTTTCGCCGAGTTTATTTTATTTTCGATCTTGACTTATATCAAGTTCGTTCGTTTTGTCGTAGCTGACCTTAAACTTTTAACCGGAGGCAATTCGATCGAATCGGCACAAACGTTTTTTTCACTCGAGTACACCCCCACAGTTTTCTATTGCCGATCAGCTCTGTCTGGTTTTAAGCGTTCGTCAAATATCAACGACAATTAAACGCCCGTAGGTCCGATTTGCGGTTCGCGAGATCTCACGCACACAATCGTGCAGATCCGTACCGCTAAAACAGATCCTTACCCACTGTATTATTTCGCTTCTGCCGACTCTTTTCAATTACGCGCGCGTGAATAATACCAAAGTTTATTTGCGTCGACCCGCAGAAGACGAAGGCGCGGTGTACAATTAATTTTTCAAAGCCAATTAACAACGTTTTCGCGATATTTTATTAAGTTTTAAGGGCCGGGCGGAAAGTGTTGTAAACATACGCGCGGCGGGAAAAGTACGGGAGGGATAATTCGAGCGCTTCATCGTGTTTAATCCATTTAGCGCCGGAATAATTAATCATTCGACTGGCCGTCTTGAAGGCACGCGTATCGTAGGTACATCGCTGGTGCGCAATACACGTACAGGGTGATCGATAATGAATACAAAGGGACGCGTAAAAATGACGTGCCTACTCGAATGATTTCAAAAATCTCGCCGGGATGGCCTCTGGGCGGGGCCGCTGGTTTGGGAGTTGCGGTACAAACGTATATCGTCCCGAGGCAACGATTTTGAATTCGAAAAAACGATTGTGAGCGAGCTCAGTTGTCTAGTAAATCGGTAAACTTTTCGATAGTTTCCACACGCTCGGCTCGAAAATTCTCGACATCACTCGACACTTTCGGCAAAGCCTCCGATCCCGCCTATTCGAATATTATGCGAGAATTTCGGCTTGTCCCGATCGTTATTTCGGCCAAAAAACGTCCGACGCGCGGATTTGGCGATTTCGACCCACAACAGTTTTGTACCCACCCGAGTTTTACACGAAGAATGACCGCGTTTTACCGCGTACACGGACTGTGTATAGAAAAACTGTGTTTCACTTTGGTTCGGATATTTCGAGCAGTAAATAAAATCCGACCCATACAAACCGCGTATTATTTTTGAGCGTTCGATAAAGAGCGACGTTTCAAACATCTTGCGGCCATTTAACGTGATACAATCATCAGTTTTGCTTGTCGGGAAAAAACTAAAAATACTTTGTAAAACTTATCCAGCAATCTATAACATAATATAACGTGTGCTTTTGTTTACGCTACAGGTTGGTTTTTATGCTTTTTGACGTACTGTATTTGTAGTATAGAAACGTACGTCGAGAATTTCCAAAAAAAAAACAATCGCACTAAATAATTTGACAAACAGGCAAGTGTCGCGTCAGTTTTCCATGGTCGTTTCGGGGTTTTTACTCGCATTTATCGACGGGTGATGCGTTACGATTCTCGGTGTCGTTGCTCGAGAGAATCGCGTATTTTTCAACACGATCGTTAACGCAACGGCAATCTGTTTCAGGACCGATAACAAACGATTAATCGTTTCGGAAGGGAAAAAAATCTACACTTAAAACGTTTCCGTAGTTTTTCTCGCGGGAACAAAAGTTTTTCCAAACGCTCTGTACAGTTTTTCCGCAAGTATGCGTTGTACAAAGTGAGTACGACGCAACGCGCAACAGAGCGGACGTTTTGTTGCCGGGCGGCGGGAGTTAATTCGTCGTACCGGACGGATTTTCCAAAACGATTTGACGGCTTTACTTGCAGCTCCTTCTCCCTTTCCTCCTGTTCCTTCTCCTCCTCGTCCTCCACCACCTCCTCCTCATCTCATTCCGTTCCTCTCCTTCTTCCGCGGGGATCGTCGGTTTTGCGGTCCGCTCAGCGTTTATAGAACGTAATAATAATAATAATTCGATTACGCGCGGCTCGTCGTCGCAGCGTCGCGCGCAGCTTCTCCGCCGAACCAGGATCGCGCGGCCGGGGTTTCGTCGCGGGCCGAAAATTAACTTCGGGCGGCTCCCGCGCCCTGATAATTAGTTGGTAATTCTATAATGGGGGTTTGGCCGCGCGCGCCGTGTTTCTCGTCCATTATAAGAACGCGTCCCACGTAACGGCGCGATATTACGTTACGCATAAACTATCCGTCCCTCGCTCTCGCCGTCTCTCGTACACTCCCGGCGTCCTCCTCCCGGCTCGCGTTGAAGCCGGCGGCACGTTCAAACAGGGGCTGAACAGCTCTTTCCGAATTTCATATCGTACAAATTACGTTTTAGATACGTCGAGCGTCGGCTTTTTTTTTTCTGCGATCAAAAGTTCTAGTAGAAAACACTGCTCGGATTTTGACGCGTGTATAATATTTACTGGACGGACAAACTATTGATCCGAGACGGCACTTTTGAAGTCTCGCTTGTTTTCGAAGTTATGAGCGTCCCAACTTTCGAAATACGTCACGAAGATAAGGGTTTTACGAGTTTACCGCTGAAATTTCAATCGGTTTCGATCGTTTTTGAAGGGGTACTGGAACTTTTCGTTATTTCGAGCACGGCCGTGTATTTTTCTTGCGGGGAAGACAATTAGTAAAAATTACGCGTTTCTTACGCGTCGATTCAAAATTAAGTTTTTCGTGATCACTTTTTCTAGTAGAAAAAACGCTCCGATTTTAATTTTTCGAGACCTCAAAAGACGGGTGAGATGGCACTTTATTTGAAGCGTTTTTTTAAATCTTGAATATTTTTAGAGTTATGAGCAAAAAATTTTTAACTCGCTCCGTTCGACTTAATTAATTTTAATCTAAAATTCATAGACACTTTTGCCCGTTCGCAGTATATTAGCTGTTCCATTATTATTATTTACAGCGTCTTATCGGTAAAACCGCAGATCTAAAAAGTAAATGTTTGCTTCAAATATGCCCGGGGTCTCGTTCTCGCAGGTATATTCCGTTTGAACGTATACGCACAGATGATCGTAATGTGCGTACAATAATTCGATACGAGTATAACGTACCTGCACACGACGGAAACGGATAACACGGTGCAGTGATTAGTTGTATAGATGACACTGAAAAACAATTTCCGGTGTACGAACCTTTAAAGCAATAGGTACACGAATAACGAGAGAGTATATACGTAATATTATGATTTATATCGGACTTAACGTGTAACCGGTGAGATTTGTCTAAAAAAAATACTTAGAAAATCGTAATACGGCTTAACAGATATATGAATACGATATTTTGTTCGCGTGAATGACGTGACGATTGAAGGATTGTGTTCGGTCGAGGCACTTAATATTACGATAGAACTACGCGCATGTTGTACAAGTTTTTTTAATATTATTATACTTGTTACAATAGGTACCTAACTGTAAAATGACTTGTTGACCAATTATTATACACTTCATTACTGGCTCCTTGGAATTAAGCTGAAACATGGTTTCTCTGTATTCTTTTTATCGGAATATTATAGTTCACATCAAATATGAAACGTATGCATCGCTCCTGATTCACCGCGATAGTTTTATAAATCGCGTTTATTCGTAGGTATGATAAATTCAATGAGATCGAAAATATCACGTCTACAATCGAGAAGTGCGTCGTAGATATTTAATACGTTTTTTTAATGGAATACGATAGTTACATAATAAAAATATAGTCTAAAGATACAGTTGGGCACAAAGTTACGAATCGTTGTGATCTGTGTCTGTTTGAATATTAAAAATAATTGATATTTTATGGATTCGTCCGAGTTTAGTTATAAACTATTGTTGTCACGCCAATCTTTAACACCGACGTTTGTTTGCTACACATTACAAAAAGATCGTTATAGTTTTCGTGCTTCTCGCGCACAACATTGTATTAAATTGATTATCAACTGAATTATTATTGTTACGATTATTGATTGAATTGTATCGTTACTTTATTGACGAATTATTATTCTAGTACAGGTCGTGTATTTATGATATTGTTCTCCCGTGGGGGCGTGAGCGTTCGGAATGTTACTATACTTGTAATATTTATATGATTACGCAAAAGTATACTACTATTATGACGATATGTTTACCTAACGACATCATAATATAATACAGTTTTCGTTATTTATCGTGCGTCGTTTACGTACTTATATTATTACCGTATGGCATTTGAAAAATCGATCGCGTGTTATTTCGTGTACACAGTATATAGTACCGACGTACGTTGTAATCGCGTGTTTTACGTATAATGAAACATCGTTCGGACTTGTGTATTTCTTTCTCGCTTTTAAAACACTTAAATATGCAGTAGAATCTCTACGTAGACTGTAAAAAGTTTGAACGTCGCATCACTTTTGAGCGATTTGTCCGTGAATTGTCCGTGATTAACGCATACAATTTGTGATCTCATAATTACGTTCCTAGTTACTATTTTTTTTCTCGCGGACATATCGTCACATTTGTCACGACAAGTAAAGCTTATTTTCTCTTGTCGGATCTCGAGTTTGGTTCAACAGTCTCTGGTCCCCTGACTGTGATGTTTTTTCATCGATTTTAGCGTTATTTGTGTTGTTGGTTTTTTTTTTCTTTGTCTCGTGAAATGTTTTGATCTAATGCTCGTCGCGACAAACAAGTAAGTGTAAAAACATTCTTGCGATAAGTTACTACTTTTTTGTACATCACAACAATACAGACGTCGATTATGATTATGATAATATTATTGTGCCTCGGGAAAGCGTGGGAGATCCACCTGTCTAAAAAAAAATATATTTTACC
>CM029359.1:5650087-5730097 GCA_017140985.1 Hormaphis cornu | reverse complement strand
TTTCGCTTCTGCCGACTCTTTTCAATTACGCGCGCGTGAATAATACCAAAGTTTATTTGCGTCGACCCGCAGAAGACGAAGGCGCGGTGTACAATTAATTTTTCAAAGCCAATTAACAACGTTTTCGCGATATTTTATTAAGTTTTAAGGGCCGGGCGGAAAGTGTTGTAAACATACGCGCGGCGGGAAAAGTACGGGAGGGATAATTCGAGCGTTTCATCGTGTTTAATCCATTTAGCGCCGGAATAATTAATCATTCGACTGGCCGTCTTGAAGGCACGCGTATCGTAGGTACATCGCTGGTGCGCAATACACGTACAGGGTGATCGATAACGAATACAAAGGGACGCGTAAAAATGACGTACCTACTCGAATGATTTCAAAAATCTCGCCGGGATGGCCTCTGGTCGGGGCCGCTGGTTTGGGAGTTGCGGTACAAACGTATATCGTCCTGAGGCAACGATTTTGAATTCGAAAAAACCATTGTGAGCGAGCTCAGTTGTCTAGTAAATCGGTAAACTTTTCGATAGTTTCCACACGCTCGGCTCGAAAATTCTCGACATCACTCGACACTTTCGTCAAAGCCTCCGATCCCGCCTATTCGAATATTATGCGAAAATTTCGGCTTGTCCCGATCGTTATTTCGGCCAAAAAACGTCCGACGCGCGGATTTGGCGATTTCGACCCACAACAGTTTTGTACCCACCCGAGTTTTACACGAAGAATGACCGCGTTTTACCGCGTACACGGACCGTGTATAGAAAAACTGTGTTTCACTTTGGTTCCGATACTTCGAGCAGTAAATAAAATCCGACCCATACAAACCGCGTATTATTTTGAGCGTTCGATAAAGAGCGACGTTTCAAACATCTTGTGACCATTTAACGTGATACAATCATCAGTTTTGCGGGAAAAAACTAAAAATACTTTGTAAAACTTATCCAGCAATCTATAACATAATATAACGTGTGCTTTTGTTTACGCTACAGGTTGGTTTTTATGCTGTTTGACGTATTTGCATAGTAGGTCGAGAATTTCTAAAAAAAAAAAAAAACAATCGCTTAGTAATTTTTCCATGAACTATTTAATTTGACAAATAGGCAAGTGTCGCGTCAGTTTTCTATGGTCGTTTCGGGGTTTTTACTCGTATTCATCGATGGGTGATGCGTTACGATTCTCGATGTCGTCGCTCGAGAGGATCGCGTATTTTTCAACACGGTCGTTAACTCAACGGCAATCTGTTTCAGGACCGATAACAAACGATTAATCGTTTCGGAAGGGAAAAAAATCTACACTTAAAACGTTTCCGTAGCTCCTCTCGCGGGAACAAAAGTTTTTCCAAACGCTCTGTACAGTTTTTCCGCAAGTATACGTTGTACAAAGTGAGTGCGACGCAACGCGCAACAGAGCGGACGTTTTGTTGCCGGGCGGCGGGAGTTAATTCGTCGTACCGGACGGATTTTCCAAAACGATTTGACGGCTTTACTTGCAGCTCCTTCTCCCTTTCCTCCTGTTCCTTCTCCTCCTCGTCCTCCACCACCTCCTCCTCATCTCATTCCGTTCCTCTCCTTCTTCCGCGGGGATCGTCGGTTTTGCGGTCCGCTCAGCGTTTATAGAACGTAATAATAATAATAATTCGATTACGCGCGGCTCGTCGTCGCAGCGTCGCGCGCAGCTTCTCCGCCGAACCAGGATCGCGCGGCCGTGGTTTCGTCGCGGGCCGAAAATTAACTTCGGGCGGCTCCCGCGCCCTGATAATTAGTTGGTAATTCTATAATGGGGGTTTGGCCGCGCGCGCCGTGTTTCTCGTCCATTATAAGAACGCGTCCCACGTAACAGCGCGATATTACGTTACGCATAAACTATCCGTCCCTCGCTCTCACCGTCTCTCGTACACTCCCGGCGTCCTCTTCCCGGCTCGCGTTGAAGCCGGCTGCGCGTTCAAACAGGGGCTGAACAGCTCTTTCCGAATTTCATATCGTACAAATTACGTTTTAGATACGTCGAGCGTCGGCTTCTGCGATCAAAAGTTCTAGTAGAAAAGACTGCTCGGATTTTGACGCGTGTATAATATTTACTGGACGGACAAACTATTGATCCGAGACGGCACTATTGAAGTCTCGCTTGTTTTCGAAGTTATGAGCGTCCCAACTTTCGAAATACGTCACGAAGATAAGAGTTTATCGCTGAAATTTCAATCGGTTTCGATCGTTTTTGAAGGGGTACTGGAACTTTTCGTTATTTCGAGCACGGCCGTGTATTTCTTGCGGCGGAGACAATTAGTAAAAATTACGCGTTTCTTACGCGTCGATTCAAAATTAAGTTTTTCGTGATCACTTTTTCTAGTAGAAAAAACGCTCCGATTTTAATTTTTCGAGGCCTCAAAAGACGGGTGAGATGGCACTTTATTTGAAGCGTTTTTTTAAATCTTGAATATTTTTAGAGTTATGAGCAAAAAACGTCCCAATTTTTAACTCGCTCCGTTCGACCTAATTAATTTTAATCTAAAATTCATAGATACTTTTGCCCGTTCGCATTATATTAGCTGTTCCATTATTATTATTTACAGCGTCTTATCGGTAAAACCGCAGATCTAAAAAGTCCATGTTTGCTTCAAATATGCCCGGGGTCTCGTTCTCGCAGGTATATTCCATTTGAACGTATACGCACAGATGATCGAAATGTGCGTACAATAATTCCATACGAGTATAACGTACCTGCACACGACGGAAACGAAAAAACGTACACGGTGCAGTGATTAATTGTATAGATGATACTGAAAAACAATTTCCGGTGTACGAACCTTTTTAAGCAATAGGTACACGAATAACGAGTGAGTATATACGTAATATTATGATTTATATTGGACTTAATGTGTAACCGGTGAGATTTGTTTAAAAAAAATACTTGGAAAATCGTAATACGGCTTAACAGATATATGAATACGATATTTTGATCGCGTGAATGACGTGACGATTGAAGAATTGTGTTCGGTCGAGGCACTTAATATTACGATAGAACTACGCGCATGTTGTACAAGTTTTTTTAATATTATTATACTTGTTACAATAGGTACCTAACTGTAAAATGACTTGTTTACCAATTATTATACACTTCATTATTGGCTCCTGGGAATTAAACTGAAACATGGTTTCTCTGTATTCTTTTTATCGGAATATTATAGTTTTTAAGCGTCACATCAAATATGAAACGTATGCATCGCTCCTGATTCACCGCGATAGTTTTATAAATCGCGTTTATTCATAGGTATGATAAGTTCAATAAGATCGAAAATATCACGTCTACAATCGAGAAGTGCGTCGTAGATATTTAATACGTTTTTTTAACGGAATACGATAATTACATAATAAAAATATAGTCTAAAGGTACAGTTGGGCACAAAGTTACGAATCGTTGTGATCGAAATAATGTCTGTTTGTATATTAAAAATAATTGATACTTTATGGATTCGTCCGAGTTTAGTTATAAACTATGGTTGTAACACCAATCTTTAACAGAACACCGACGTTTGTTTGCTACACATTACAAAAAGATCGTTATAGTTTTCGTGCTTCTCAACATGACTTTGTATTAAATTGATTATCAGCTGAATTATTGTTGTTACGATTATTGATTGAATTGTATCGTTACTTTATTGACGAATTATTATTCTAGTACAGGTCGTGTATTTATGATATTGTTCTCCCGTGGGGGCGTGAGCGTTCGGAATGTTACTATACTTGTAATATTTATATGATTACGCAAAAGTATACTATTATTATGACGATATGTATACCTAATGACATCATAATATAATACAGTTTTCGTTATTTATTGTGCGTCGCTTACGTACTTATATTATTACCGTATGGCATTTATCGATCGCGTGTTATTTCGTGTATACAGACTATAGTACCGACGTACGTTGTAATCGCGTGTTTTACGTATAATGAAACATCGCTCGGACTTGTGTATTTCTTTCTCGCTTTTAAAACACTTAAATATGCAGTAGAATCTCTACGTAGACTGTAAAAAGTTTGAACGTCGCATCACTTTTGAGCGATTTGTCCGTGATTAACGCATACAATTTGTGATCTCATAATTACGTTCCTAGTTACTATTTTTTTTCTCGCGGACATATCGTCACATTTGTCACGACAAGTAAAGCTTATTTTCTCTTGTCGGATCTCGAGTTTGGTTCAACAGTCTCTGGTCCCCTGACTGTGATGTTTTTTCATCGATATTAGAGTTATTTGTGTTGTTTGTTTTTTTTTTTTTGTCTCGTGAAATGTTTTGATCTAATGCTTGTCGCGACAAACAAGTAAGTGTAAAAACATTCTTGCGATAAGTTACTACTTTTTTGTACATCACAACAATACAGACGTCGATTATGATTATGATAATATTATTGTGCCTCGATTTGGGGAAAGCGTGGGAGATCCACCTGTCTAAAAAAAAATATATTTTACCGTACCACTTGTAATTCGGTACCATTTTATGGTCAGGTATACCACAGGCGCATCGATACGAATTTCATTTTAGATTCTGATTTCGGATTTGATTTTTGTTTTTTTCACGGGTTTCAAATTTGAAAGTTCAAAATTTAATACGATAAAAAAAAAAACGTTAAGAATTATGGCTAACTATGTTTTTTGATCGATTTAGTTTTTGGGGTGGCCATAACTTCCCGAATGAGAACAGACGGAACAATAGCTGAAAACTTTACACGATGGCTGGTATCGAAATGGGAAAAACACGAGATCGGACCTAGTTTCGAGTGATTTCGAACATTTTCGTGCTTAGAACTTTACAAATTTTTTTTTTGTAGTTTTTGTTCGATAAAAATGAACGGAACACGACAAGGTTAACAACAAGTACACACACGTAAATCCACACTCGCGATTTTTTGTTTCGTTTAAAGTTGAAAAATGCGTCGACTTCTTTTCAGGAAAAAAAACTCGCACAAGTTCGTTGATCTGAAACGTGTGCACAGTTTTCCGTCCGACGAGAATAATTTCAAAAAAGATTCCGAAAACGCGTACGAAAAGTGTCGAAAAACTGTGCGATTTGATTACGCAAATCGCATTCACTCCTAAACCACAACGGTTTGAAATTTTTTCACACGAACGAACGTAACGCGTGGACGCGTTTTCTCGGGACCATTTTCAACCGTCGGATGTGGCCAGGACGTGTACCGTTTCGGACAGTGGCGGCGCTAGGCGTGGGCGAAGTGGGCCATTACACCTCAAAGGGCCTCGCGTTCCAAAGGGAGGACTTAACCATGGAAAAATATGGCCAAAAAAGGGCCTCTTCAAGTCTACTTTGCCCACGTATAAATTTTACCTCGCGCCGCCGCCACTGCACTCGGATGTCGCGTTTGACTTCTACTGACAGCGACCCAACCCCCGCCGAATCTCTCTCCACTCCGTCGACCCGTAATTTGAGTGATCTCCCGCGGCTTTTTTTATTCCCTTCCCCCGTTAAACCCTACTAATTTTTTCCAGCACACCAACAATATGTATATATATCGTACGTATTTTTTTTTATATATAATCAACGCGATGACGGTTGGCCAGTGAGTTTCAGTCGGACGACGGACGCGCGCATCAATCACGACTGCTGCTGCTGGTACGGCGCGATAACGTTCCTACACATCATTGTGGTACTACAACTCGGGTCCGACCGCCGTAAAATAGAATAAACAGCGTTAACATCGTAACGCGCGTCGTCATTATTATTTTTTATTACATCCGCGCACACATTACGTACCCGCGGGTCAGTGGACGCGGTCGAGGCGGGGTCGTCGTCGCGCACGGGTCCGCCCTCCGTCCGAGACCCTCGCTGCGCTCCGTAGCCCGTGCCCCGCCTTCGGCCTGTCAGAAAACAAAGTAAAAAAAAGTCGTCGGATTTAATCGTTTTATTAGGGTACTTACACGCGCCCAAAAAGAAATTCGTACGAAACGTATTGAGTCTGTATAGAAGAAGAAAAACGCGTCCGGGAAGACTTTGGGAGAATCGGAAAAGACGACGAAAAAAAAAAACGTCTCGGCTGGATCGGCGGACCCGGATTGCGGACTAACGTTTTCTTTTAATTTACGACCGCCCGTACAATCTCACTCTTGCGAGAACTCGGCACTTTTGCTACACGTTCGAATATCACGGCGATGATATCGTATGAACTGAAACGGGAATTTTCTACGGATGAAACGTCGAAAATTCGTCTAAAAAAAACTGCGAAACGTGCCCGCGTGTACTACGGTTTAAATATCGCGCTGTAAAATTTCGTTATTGCGTACAGCTGATAACGGGCAACGTAATTTTATTTCGGATTGTTGAAATGTTGTATTTCGGAGTAAGAAAAAAAAAAAATTAATACGGAAACTATTCGTAAGAATTCATTGTATTGGTGCGTTTTTATCAAACTGCACTCCATATCAACGCTAAGCGTTTATTTACGATATTTTGGGATCGTCATGGTGCGCGAAACTAATTCGTAATAGTTTTCTTGTTTCGGAATTATAACCATAGTCGAAAATATTGACGTTTGATGCTATTAATGGATTCATATAATACGGAATAAACATTACCCAGGCGTCGAAAATCGCCCAAAAACGTTTTAATACGGGCCGCTATTGTCGCGACTGTATTAAAGTGAGTACAACGGGTGCGATTTCCTGGGACTAATTTCTATTGTTTTGATAGTTCGGTGGAAATCCATTTGAAGTCGTAATATTGTGCGAGGGCTAATTTGAAAAACAAGGCGAGATTTCGGTTTTGTAAGAACAGAATGTTTTTAATTATTTCAACGTAAAAACGTTGAACATTAGAGTTTACCAAACTGTTTTCGGGCCGTATTCCCTCAAACCCTTTCTTAACCTAATTATTTCTGTAATTCTGTCCGTGGAAAAAAAAACCATTAAATGCCGAGAGGAAAAACTGGTATTGAGTTATGAACGGGACTACAAAAGCGGTACGAAAAAAAACTGCAGTTGTATTCAAACTTTTTTAATGTGGGGAGAAGAAATATGTTGCGTTTTTTTTTGTATCGAGTATGTAATGGTGTTTTAAAATATTCATGTCCCCAGTTCATAATGTAAATTTTACGACCATGGGGCTGCAGGGACGAAATCAACCTATACAAACAATTAAATTAAATCCTCCTTTTGGACGAGGCGAATACATAGTTGCGATAATTCTCTTGTAATATATACACTTATCCTCCTGTTCAATGAGCTGTTTTCAAATGCTTTATAAGTCGTGCAGGTCACGCACGAAAAAGAATCAAAAGTTGAAACGGAGATTTCACCACACGACACGAGATGTGTTTATACATTGTGTAAATTCGATTATAGTGTGTATGTGTGTATCTCGATATGATAAAGCACCCGAAAAACTTTTGTACATCGACGTCTAAAACACGTGTATAGTATAATGTCGAATGTGTAAATACGTGTACTGCAGTATGGATAGACAGCAAACGCGTTTTGCGTACAGTTTAACTTGGTGTATGAGAAAAAAATTATAGTGTATAAATGATGTATTTATGCGCGTACTCGTGAAAAAGAACACGGTTTATACTTCAGCGTTCGTGCGGGCAATACAAGACAAGTAATCTGGCTAAACGTCTAAAAACTGGTATACGTAACATATATCCGTGCTCTTTTCGGGGGATGAAATTTATGCGAATCGCACCATTATTTATATGAGCCGTGTGTATACAGGGTGCAGTTGTCTACGCACAGGCCAACGGTGTTAAATACGATTTTACAAACATAAATTTTATAGTTTACTATAACAAACATATTATAGTCGTGATAAAGAACGGACTGCGTTTTCCTATACGTGTCTACCGGTGTAAGAGAGAACCTAACTAAAGTTCCAGATCATGGAAAAGAAATTAATCACGGCTTATGATACGTACGGACACGCCCTGTTTTGTTCCACGAAAACCCCCATCTATCTCGCTTACGCGGTTAAAAATTTGAAAACAAAAATCGTTGAATTTTTCTCGAAAACTCTCGCATTCGTGTTATAGAATCGTAGGAAATCAAAACGATTTTCAAAATATACATACATATATGTGTGTATATCGTTTTTTTGTAAAGTGTACCTACAGCTATAGAAACCCGCTTAAAACCTATTAAGTACTTATTATTAGTACGATACCGGCATTATATAAAACGACCACCCTGTATACTCGTATGTGTTTTTAAGTTATTTGAAGATACCGCACCGGGAGAATGTTTATTATTACTATATACACATGTACGTGAAAAAAAAAGCGAGTACAACACGGCGACGGTGTAGTAGAAAAAAAACGATATTTTACGATTGTGAGCGGCGTCGGGGGCGCTGCAGCACGCGAGACGCCACCGAGTAATTTAAATACAGCGGACGGTCGTAAAAACCACGACCGATTCACCCGATCTCGCATAAACGTCATAATGTATACCCGTATAATATCGTATACTTTGGTAAAATATTGTTATGTACGTTATTTGCCAGCATTTATACGCAGTGTATTATATAATACATACGTACATTTTAGATTATTTTGAGCCGGGCCGAGGAAGCTATTGATTTTACGAAGGCGCGTGATTTTTAGATTCTGAGCGCAGGCATGAATCTATACCGTTTTTACAATGATGTTTTCTTTCCCCCCGCAGCGAATACTGACGGCCAAAAGACTCGTCCAATCGAAACAGCGCGAAAAAGTTTGGCAAGTGGACTTACGTGGATTGTGCGCTTTACTATTGATGCTTTTTTTTTGAACATTTCTTCTTTTGTTTTTTAGTTATGCCGAAAAAACCAAAGAATACACGACCGTTTTCGAAAAACGGCTTTTTCGGGTAGCTGGTGGCTCCGATCTTTATTTGTACCAAGAAAAAGTTTAGATTTCGGTTTCTAAAATACACATTTTATCTAAAACATTTGTCGGTAGTTTGATCGTGTTTTGGGTTTACTTGCCGAAAACGACGAGAATCGGAACATCACCGAATTCGATTATTATTGGTGTTTTCGAGTAGCGATCTGATCGATGTACGTTATAACGCGAAAAAGTTGGGAAATTCGATTTTAATTAGATGTTATTCGAAACAGCGTTTAAAATTTCATATTTTTAACGAGTTTTGATGCGAAAACACAGAAATTTAGCCTCCGATGGAGAGGTGAGTCCGATCTTTTCACGCAGTACTTTGTATAATATAACGCGTAGTATAGGTATAGTATTGCATAAAAAAAAAAGAAGAATAGAAAGAAGGAAAGAAAGAAAATTAGAAAGGAAGTAGATTAGAGGTCGGGTGAAAAGCTGTTTGGCGTAGCAATTAGGTAACTAAAAAAGTACTATTGCCCGTAGTATATAGGTAGTACTGATACTTATTGTTAAATTTGGTTCTTACACGGGACGTAGGTACGTTAGATAACTGAGCATGCTCAGAATTGTTTTTTCGAATGCAACGATTGCTTTCAGACATTGCACGATGAGTTTGAACCACATCTACCAAAACATTGTTGAAATTATAACTATAATATTTATAAGTAATAATATACGGATTGTATTATTGTACATAATAATATTGAGTGCATCATAGTTCAAATATATGCTATATTATAGCTTAATTATAAATTATAATGCGTCATTAAATCGGTTTTAAAAACGTACAAAAACAGATGGCTGATGGTTAATAAACCTGTTGCCGTAAGACGTATAAGAGCACATAATTTTACATTTTTATCTTATATAATCATTTCTCTTCACAAATATAGTTAATTAATCAACTAATAAAATAAGAAATAACTTTGAGTAACTCTATACGTGTATAATGTGTCACTATATATTTATATAGTATTCGTACGTACACGAACGCGTTTTTTTATTGGAAATGATAAATACGTTTTTGTTTGATTTTATTATACAATACCTAGTTATAGTCATTAGGAACATTGTTCGATTAATGTTTATTTTAAGTGTATACGGTATTCGATATTTTATGATCAATTAACATTATATTGGACCATTAAATACGGTTTATACGCTTGTTTTAATGCTGGTATCTGTGTGTTTTTTAAGATATTGTGACTGATTAAACTAAAAGGTTGTACCTATAAGTCGTTTGAATAAAAATAATTTCTATCCAATCGATTCGATTCGACGATCAGCTAAACCGATAGCAATAACGAATTAAGTGTATTTTACTAATAGCTACCTGCGAACCTTCTCACGCACAATAATTTACATAATACAATATTTATGGATTATGCATAATACAATAACACCGATTGTAAATCCAACACGTCTTACACGTACAATCTCGTAATAAAAATACGTTTATTCTTTACATGTATACCTAAAAATTATTACAATTTATACAATTATAGTGTAGTGCCTGCTAGCTAGCTTTAAAATTATGTGTAATCAATTTTCAACCGACTTCAGGAGGAGATTAAAACACGATATTCGACCGATTTCGTAAGACGTAAACAAAAATTTCAACACAAATATAAAAACCTACTTCAGAAAACGAAAAAAGCACTAAAAACTAAAACGTATAAAATAATTAAATGAAAAAAAAAAAAAATAATTTCATCACTTTGTTTTTTTTCATTCATTCGTATTTCTACATTATGTTTAAACGGCGCACAGACTAAAAAAAAAAAAAAAAAGTGATAACTTTATTTTTTTTTTGCTTCTTTTAATTATTTTATACTCTTTAGTGCTCTTTTTGTTCTCGATTTTTATATTTCCGTTAAAAATGTATTTTATATTATACGAAAAAAAAAAAAAAAAAGAACAACATAATACGCAAGAGTGTGTTGTTTTTGTAAAGTCGATAAAGCTGAGTTTCCGAGGCTAAGAACTTGAGTTCTAACATAATATTTGACATTAGCGAATCGATATTTTTAACAGTGCGACATTACTTAAACCTCGTGGTAATTTTATTTGAACCCATAGGGTTGAACAAACACAATGGATACGGTTTAATTTCGCGTACACAATATTTTGTTATTCTGCAGTAGTACCTACCTACCTAAGCGTTTTCGGCGTACCATAAACGCTGCATAAACAACACTCGTAAAACTTTTCTTCTTTCATAATACAATTATGAGTATGGGTAGGTATTATTATTATGCTGCTTTTCCCGAACATTTTAGAAGCTCGATACTTACCCGGAAATCTCTACGGGATTGCAGCCATCGTTGTTTTTTTTCGTCCCTCCCCCCCGTCTCGGCGCATGGAAAAGTTGAGTAATTTATCAAGTTTTGAACGCGACTCAACCATAATGAATGAAAAAAAAAAAAGGTATACGAATTCTCGGAAAAAACGAAATAAACATTTTTACGAGATTAAATGTCACACGAGTTTGCCAAGTTTTTGGTACGACGATGACGGGCGGAGTGCGCCGCAGGATGGTGTATAGCATACCGAGTCGAACCGCTTTTAGTGCGTGTAATATATGAAGATATAATATAAATTTGGATTCCAGACGATTTAAAATACCGGTCGTGCCCCTAATACTCTAATATTGTGTGCACGTATCAAACCATAAATATATATTTTCAATTCAAGTATTTTTACTACGGTGATTTGGTTTTTATACACGCATTTTCCTATTAAAATTCGAAATAGTCATGTTTAAATCGACAGAGGTGTTTAGTGCGTAATAATCACTTTTTTTATAAGCGAGGTTAAAATTCTCCGCATCGCTATTCCGGTAACGCGTAAAACCGTTATGAAACAATCGTACTTCCTCGTCTAACAAAGGTAAATCAAAGTTGTGTAATTTTCACACGACAGATAATAATAGGTGGTCTGCAGCCAAAAACTAGGAGTATGTCCTTTATACAGTCATCACACTGCTATATAATTTACTTTTCAAAAATTAGAACATTATTTCTCTTTCTTTATTGAGTTCAGTTTTCAAGAAAAGCAAACTGCAGTATATTAGTTTGGGTCCCAACGAAATGTTTTAAAACGTCTTCTCCTTGACTTCACTGCATTCAATCGCGTGCAATATGAGTGCATAACTATAGTTTTTATATCCGCCATCTTATCGGCTGCGAACTATACTTTTTATTTCCCACGTTGAAATTTTTCAAATTTTTTTTTTTTTCTATTATTTGTTTTCTCAATCTCAATCAACAGACGCGTCCCATTTTCAACTATGCTATGGTTTCTTCAAGTGTGTACGAATAACGGAGTCTATTTACGCACGTAGCGAAGAATTTCTATCGTTCTTACTGACTCGTGTGTATACATAATAATATCGTCTCGAAACGTTACAGTTTGCAGCGAAATCGTTTTTGAATCGTTCGGTCTATAAATTGACTGCACGCGTTAATACGCGAACTGTAAATCTACTTTAGTAGTCGTATATTTAACATTAGCAGTTAAAATTAATTTATTGTTTTCACGACACACGAGTTGTTACTCGCGATTTAAAAAACTTACTGTTGTACACAATCACTCGAACAATTTTACCGGCCAAACACGGTTTCGGAGTTGTACAGTTTAACCAGCTACCCCGTCAGGTTGGTAAAGTGTTTTTTGCCCCGGAAAGATATTAAAAGCTTCCCAAAAAATCTGATCACTCTTCTGCAAACTTATTGTTAGCCCTCTTTTATGAATAGATCCCAAAAAAAAAAAAGTTTAACGAAATTTTCGACTAACTCGAGCGCGTTTTTTTTCCCTCCCGCAGGTTGTGCGGGTGGACTTCTGGGCACCCGGCGCATCGGTCATCCGTATCAAAACCGGACGCCGCCAAAGAGGAAAAAACCGCGCACGTCGTTCACGCGCAGTCAGATATCGCAGCTGGAGGAGAAGTTCAACAAACACAGATACCTGTCGTCCGTCGACCGCGCGGCCTTGGCGAAAGCGCTCAAAATGACCGACGCGCAAGTCAAAACGTGGTTCCAGAACCGGCGCACCAAATGGAGGTAAGTCACTCATCGGCCGCACCCATATTGTGTTACGGGGTGTAAAACATAGAAAGAAAAAAATCTCGCGAAATCGTAGAAAACAAGAGCGGAAAACTGTCGGGACAGTTTACGTTTGTCGGATTTTAATTTCGTTGCACTGCGGTGGATTACGGTTTAAAACGCGATCAGAGAAGTTTTCGCTCCAGTGCGTCAACAACACATAACTCTGAAAAACCATACTTCTTAGTCGTATTGCGATCGTGCACCGTGCATAGATAGGAAATGAATTCATTTTTTTTTCTTTCAAAACATACATCAATTCTTGTGTCGAAAAACTCTACATTCGTTTCATCAATATTGGATATAATACAATTTCTGTTTTCTTCCTGCGAAAACAATTTATAGACAAGAAGTCTACATTGTGACATAGCTTCGGGCAGCAATTTTCAACTTTTCAATCAGTGCATCGTTGTTTCAGAGAATCTCCGCGATGATAAAAGACTACTTAATGTTTGACACGAGAGCACTAAATACATATATAGTAGATTATAATCACAGTGTGTATTGTTAATTTAACTTGTATAAAAACGATTACACCAGCAATAATTTCTTACAGTATCTTAAAATGCTCCATCTCAACGTTAGATACAAAAACCCACGGCTTCTCAACGAAAATGTTATACACGTGGGAAATATTTAGTAAAAAAACAATATCCTAATGTGCCTCGTAATATTTCGTGGAAATATGACACTAATCTTTATAAAATTACACGACAATTCAATTAAAATGGTTGTCATGTACGGGTGTAATTATCTATTGTAATTGATTTGACCGACTACGGTGTTACATTATATTTAAGTGGTTGTTGGAAAGTAAGCATTTTCACAAGTACCTACACGTTATCATACCAAAATGTCAAAAAATTTGTCAATTTTCTAACGTAAAATAACATAACAGTATAAATTGATATAAATAAGTAAACGTAATAAATATTTTCTCGTTAAACAATATTCATAATTTCGTTATTGGTTTATAATAGCACTGATAACAATAAATTAAGTTGGGTAAAGATGAAAAAAAGTTGAAAATATGCGTGAGCTCAAACTTAAATGTTCAATTTAAAAGATCAAGTTTATTTAGCAATATTTATTTTGATCTTTTTGACGACCGTTACGATTATTATTACTATAGATTATACATCCTATGGGTTGTATAATGTACTCGCGCTTATTATTTCGCGTCGAAAGTAAAAAAAAAATTGGCGTGAACCGGTACAGAATAATTGAAAATATTTAAATCGACGCGTTTCGACGATCGTATTTTAATCAGTTTTCAAACCGCCATAAATTTAGTTCGGCTGTTCGCGAAAGATATTACTAATTTTGTACATCTAGCGTAATCTTTTATTCGGAAAAGCAATATGATATTGAAAAATTATCAATACAAACAAATTCGTCGTTTATAGGGAAAAAATTTTCACCGGTTAACATTATGATATAGATATTAAATTATTGCGCTATAGCCGGCGCGAAAAAAGCATGCTAACGAGTAAATATTTCAAAAACGACCGGTCTTTGAAAAAATAAATGTTTTTATGCATTTCAGTTCGTATATAAACATATATCGTATAGTAAATTGAAAATCGAACGCACTAGCACGAATTGAAGTGCCGCGGGTAGGACGACTTTTTATAATTTTTTTTTTTTTTAATCTTAAGTAGATTAATGTTTATTTTACAACTTTGTTCGTTCAAACGTGTTACCTTCGGATGAATATTAAGTGAACGCAAAGTAGCCGACTTATATATCGCGCGCGCGTTATAATATCATTATATACTGTACTCGTCAAATTGCGCTCCACATGTATTATAGTAAAATATGACTCGTTTCAATAATATGCCTTCGTAAATATAGACGTGTGTACTAATAAGATAAAATTGAATAATAAATACGCATTATTTTACACGCGTTACTTAAATATTATAATATGCGGTCGACGTACCTAATTGTACCGGCTCCTCGTGTACCTACATAAGGGTTATTCGACGGGAAATCGAGAAAAAAACGAAATCACATTACGCGTCGAAGCGCGTTCAAACGAAACGTAAAACGTGCCGAACAGACAGTTACAAATTTTACTGTAGGAAAATCGCCAATAGAATGTTATAACATCATTGATTACCGCCATGAGCCGCGTATTTTTTATCACAATTTTTTTCATACCCTGTTTTTTACACGATATAAAAGAAAACAGAGACGGTTTGTTAAAAAAAAAAACGTACTCGCATAAGAGTCGACAGTTTGTGCGTAATTTTCCATTACGTTTGATTGCGCGCGACGTTTTTTACACGTACGGATATAAATATCGAGTTAATGTTTTTACGACGGATAATATTTTATCGCGATTATACTTGTAGTACGAAAGACAAAAAAAAAATCGAAAATTTTTGACCAAGCTCGCCTCGTTGTTACACTGTGCACCGACCGAGTGTTTTATTATGTTACATAAACTGTGTTGTAGAAAAAAATATGAGATTCTCCCCTCGCTGTCAACGACCCTTCGTTCGTTCGTTCGTTCGTGTACGGTTGTATATCAATTATAAATGCTGCACCGAATCGCGCGGGGTCCTCGCTGCAGCGTGACATCGTAGTAACAATAAACGCATCTCCCACAGGCGGCTTGTCGTATATATATACATATTGTACCCACACGGTGTACTTACCTACCCGACTTTTTTTTTATTATTGTTTTTATACGCAAACACTGCGGCAGTATATCACGGTCGCGTGCGCTCGGACAATGTTGCGAAAACTGCAGCGGAACAGATACGGCGCGCGTATGTTTCCGTTTATTGTGAATTAATATTTTGACGGACGAGATGAATGAAAAAACGGATAAACTAAATCTCGTCGCGTGGTACAGACTGCTGTGTGTTATTATTAAACTGTCATTTTTCTAACACAGCTGTGCCGTAAAATGGCGATGATTCGCGACGGTTTTTGCTGAGCTCTCAATACAATTTGACACGGTATTCAATTGATAATCGAGTTTTGGCGATAGTCCGATAGTGTATTCTACTAAATCTTTACATTCATTATTCAATTCTAAACGCGTTTGATGATTTTGAAATTTTTGACTTTTTTCGATTCGCCAAGTCTTTCAACGAATCACCCCAATAGAATAATACAACCGGCTGCTAAACTAATGGCGCATATTTTCCGACTACACATTCAATTCTATTGCGAAAAGTACAGATTTACCTAAAACCGTATTGCGAATCGCGCCGATTCCAGCTCCACCGCTCGACTTTAAAAATTTTAAAAAAAAAACTATTCGCATTGAGGAACTTTTGTATATTTTTTTAAAATTCACAACGTCTTGAGTTTGTGTGTCTCAAACTTAAAAGTGTCATCATATTGATCATCTCAAACTAAGTGTCTCAAACAAAGTAGAATTTTGGAGCCTAACGTTTTCTGATAACCAAACACATCGGTGAGAAAGTATTCGTAAAGAATTGACGTTTCGATCGACAAGATTTTTTTTTCCCTTGAAATTCTTGTGTTGTCCGGATTTCAAAGACGTTATAATTACTATTTGTAGCACCGGAACTGAGCGAATTATTGTAAAAAAAAATTTAAAATAAGGTGTTCACCCCATTTCACGGTGCATTATCCGTATTTAAACTTTAGACGCGCGTGTAATTTATGCCGTCGCAACGCACAGCGCTCACGGCGACCGAGAATTACTACACGCGTCGTACACCACCAGAGCTGATAAGTTATAAAAACAGAATTATAAACGTTTTACGAACGCTGATGACAGCCTGGAGACAGTATTGTAATTTTTACGTGATTGAACAAAATATCCTTCTGCGTTCCGCTCGATCGTGGTCAACGCATAATAACAATCCAAACAAATTATTTTTAACAACGTAAAGTTGTTCGTCACTACGTCGTGCCCGATCTTTGTTACAGCTCTAAAACTGTAATAGAAGTACAAAAATGGTCAGTTTCCGCTGAATAATTTTGGAAACTAAGCGTGTTATTAACAAAAAACACCTTCGTGCCGCCGATTGGGTTTACAGCAGTGACAACACAATTATGTAGGATGCGCGGCGTGTGGAAAACAACGAGTTTTGGTGTTTTTACGAGACGAAAAAACCGTGTAAAACGTACCGCGACTCGTATCGATCGAAACGCGGAGTATCAGAACGAATAAACACAAAATATTTTGGCGTGGGCGCGTTTTTACGGCAACCGACATACCCGACGGTTAACCCGATATGTACGATAAACGTGTAGGTTAGGTGCCGCACGTTGTAGCGACTAAGTGACAAATCGGTCGGTCTCGAACAAAACTGCTTAATAACATATTATATATAATTCAGAGACGGCGACAAAACGCGATAAAAAGAAGAAAAATAAAAACAACGACCGCGGCGGGCGAGAGGTGAGCGAGAGTATTAGTAACTATACGGAGGGTAACGAAACCGAGTCCATTAGAAGCTTTTAAAATTCCTGTCACCTTTTCGGGTCGCGCGCTATTATATAAGTGGTTTTTAATACAGGTACCATTTTTTATTCTTCTCGGGGGGTTTTTTTTTTTTTTAATTACACGTGTTAACCGCGCCGACGGTTAATGCATATTTCGTGTAATCGGTGGCGCCCCCGACGCGGATCCTAACACGAGCGAGAGAATATCGGTCGCCTATTATTATAGTTAGGTACGCGGCTGTTGTACCTGCGACGACAGTATACACCGTGCGTTCATTCCAAAGCGAATCGAACGCCGGCGGAAAAAAATTGGTTCTCTGGTGAAAAAAATACCGGGAAAGACAATCGTGCATTTTTGCCAGTGTGTAACAGTATAGTAATAGTACTCATTCGTTGTTCAATTATGACGGCACCTAATGCGATATTGTACACCTAGTTGGTAATTTACTCGCCGTCACATCATTCTGTCGGTCTTTCTGGCGTTTCAATTACCGTTTTAAAAAATGCGAGTCGTGCAAACAGCGCGTACACGCTAGCTTTACGCCCAAATAGCAAAAACCCGATTTCAATCGAAAAAGTCACTGCGGCAGGACAGAAATATTCTGTGTTACTATGGCTTTAAAATAACTCTAGAATACAACACTGTTGTTCTGTACAAGTATAGTACACGCACAACATTTTAATTTATCTTCATTCTTTACGAGCACATGTAACATATATTACATTAGTAAATGATCATACATATAGTTGGATGATATACATCGGACGTATAGGAACTATACGGGGTGTTCACAAGAGAATGCTTCCGTTTTAAAATTTGTTTAAAATGGATTCGCGCAAGAATCTCCGGGTGTCGCCGGAGAAACGCATTCAGGTGTTGTTCACAACCATTGTTATTCGCATAAATTCTAGTTAAAACCGGTGTTTAGTGTGATTAAATATGGGTAGACCAATTGATATTGTGAAGCAAATGCTCATCCTAAACAGTTCTATCGCGCTTGGTTAGTTATTTTGAATGGTGTAGTATTTCACAGTACCCAAACGTAATATTATATGAAAAAAAAAAGAACGAAAGAACAGGATTAAATTCGTAAGTTTTTACGAAAAAATCAACGTATCCCGGTGTAATTTGGCGCAAAAAATACTTGCGACGTCAATACTCGCAAATCGTGATTCGGGTCACAGTGGTTTTCGGGGCCGAAATTCGTAAGATTGTCACGGTTTTTTTCGGTGCTGAAAATGTACTCGAGAACGTTTAAAAACGAAACATAATATTTAGCTCGTCTACATTTTCCGTGTCGCAAGCGTGCCGATGTGGGCGCCGTATTATATTATATATATATATAAATAAACGTCGAGACGACGTTTCAGCTGTTCATCCCCGCGCGCACTTTCGACAGCGCAATCGACTGCTCTCCGGTGCGCTGTTTTAGCTCGTCCAGGTGGCTTTATAACACGACTGCGGCGTTATGAAATCTTCACACATTTACCGTAGTCCGGTTAAAAAATACACATACTTGTCGATCGACCGATTTTCAAAACCGAAACGTTTTTTTGCGAACACCCCGTATAGTTGTGTACGAGTGCACTACGCACAGCGTACGCTGTGTTAACGTTCTGACCATACAGACTCCACGTATGTATAGTAATTTTACGTGTTTTAACTTTTAATATCGTACCGTATAATAGGTATACCGCCGTTTTTACTACCGACGTACAAGAGTAAACAAACAAAAATTATTAATGGACGTGTTTGTTTTGCCCCCCCCCCTGGCTGGCAGCAGGCGTTTTACCTGCTTATTCGACGACGTATTGCGTCGTAAACGAATACATTATCACTTCTTTTTAATACGTCGTGAAGTGTGCCGCGCGTTTGCTCCACTACCTGTGTACACGTCACATCGGAACGGTTCATACGATGGGTTTCGTACCCTCCAGAAACAAAAAAATCAAATAAAGGTACCCAAAACTTGTTTTTCTTCTAATGACGAACTGGCCTGGACGCGTGTGGAGATCGAGTTGCGAAACCAAATGGAAAGCCGGCCGAAGAAAGGACGGACAGACGAAAACAGAATTTCCGGATACTCGGGGGTCCGGAGGAATGCGATAGAGAGGTACGGAGGAGGCTGTGTGTGTGGAGGAGCAGTCTTAATAAAAGGCTTAATATAAAGAACCGAAGAAGAAAAAGAATACGCCCTTCTGATGCGGTACCGACGGACCTTCAAGTAAAAACCAGCTTTTATTCAGGCTATTTTAAGCTTTCTCAACTCA
This sequence comes from Hormaphis cornu, assembly GCA_017140985.1. Classification (NCBI taxonomy): domain Eukaryota; kingdom Metazoa; phylum Arthropoda; class Insecta; order Hemiptera; family Hormaphididae; genus Hormaphis; species Hormaphis cornu. The sequence goes on along the minus strand of CM029359.1, from coordinate 5,710,417 downwards.
CGTTTCGTTGAAATGTGTCATTCAAACCGTTGTTTGTGACCGCTCCGAGAAAGCTTTCATACAGCTGTTTGTTGAGAAACCATACTAAAACCAACCGTACATTTTCGGCATCTTATCATTTTGAACGTGTGTTCGCGATTAAAACTCGAAGATTTCCCCGCGAGTTTGAAACACTATTTCTAATTAGAGTTTCGTCGAAAATCAACCGTGTAAAACGGATGTCCCCGGCTCGCTGGAAACGCGAGTTTTGTAAATTTTAGTTAAACGCCGCGCGATCGTGTAAAATATACGTCAACTGGTTTTTTTTATTCGTCAAACTCGACGTACCCATACCATTATTACGTTTCCGTACTGCAACTGACCCGTGGTGACGTTGTGTTTCTTAAAATATACGTCATCGATTAAAACAACACGGCGATTCCAAAAACGCCGCGGCTGTAGGTTAGGTATTCGTTATTGTTTGAACAAATGATCACGATGAAACGAAGAACACGGCATTGTCGTTGGGTAAAAAGAACGCACAACCATATTATACTGTCGTACATGAGTCGGAACCTGTTTTCGAAAGTAAATTAAAATAATAAAAAATACCGACAGCCGCGGCGCACGCGATAAGCGCGGACGGCGCCACACGACGCGGGGCAAAATGCTAGCGCCACCCGTCTCACCGCCGTATCCCCCTCGCCCGCGCGGGTACACGAAAACCGCCGACGGTCCGTTGACCGAGGACGCGAAGAGTAGAACATACGAAAACCCGAACAAACTTGAAAAAAACAAATACTAGGCATCGGATTAACGGTGTAAATACCGACGACGACAGCATTTAATAATTATCGACGTGCGATGGAAACGCGTTTTCGCCAAAAATATTCCGATCAGTCATGACAATTATAGTCGCGCGTACCTGTAAACGGCACCGAAAATGTAAATCGCCCCAAAAATACGGTCCTACACAATACGTGCGACGGTCGTAAAGTCTTTTTGGTTTCCGGTGCTCAACGTGTACTACAGGGTGTTTAAACGCCAATTTATATTACGATAAGAGGAGAAATTGGCCGCGCCCTTGATGATTAAACCGTCCTTGGGTTTTATGGAATGGGACACGTGCAAGACGTTTCCGCGACCGGAATTCCTGTTGCGATTAGATGCACTTGTGTTTCGGAAACAAATGTGAAAAGTAGAAACGTAAGAAATCGGAAAAAATGTAATAAATGTTCTTAACTTTAGTGTTTGAGTATGATACATGTAGATAGAGCAATCAAATTAAAACCACGAGCGCAATAATGATTCGTTTAACTTGTATCAACGAGTAACGATTGTTGTTCAATACAGTCGATCTGTACAAAAGTATTAAACAACGTGATAAATAGTCGTGATTTATAATCGAGTTTACTTAGTTTTCCGACTTTGTGACAAAACCGCGTTTTAATAAACTTAAACCGTTAGTTTTACAGTCGCACACGTATCGCATCGAAAAGTCTGAAATGAATTCGGTTAGGCACAAGTATATACTTAAATGTACCTTGAAAAATATATAAAAAAAAATTCAGATTTTCCAACATATTTAGATTATATTATGTCACAATGAATAATCAATACGATTATTGAAAAACGGAATTATCACGTCGTTTAAGTAGTATTTTTTTTTTAATTAAATCTCCGACGCCCGAGTAAAAGACACGTTGAGGACCGGCTTCCGCGATAACAGTTTGAACTGTATAAAGTGTTTCTGAAAAGTACTCACCGTAATTATTACGCTTATAACAATATACAACGACTTGTTCGTCGCAAAATCGCTGCGAATATCTCGCGCGAGTATAAATAATTAACAACTAATTATTTATTACGTCGCCGATCTTCGTACGAGTATTACGTGTCTACGATAATATGTCTATGCGAGTCTTGTCAAAAGTTTTTCGACAAACACGAGTTCGGTTAAACACGCTCTGAGCACACGTGTTCAAATTTATGTCGCAAACAAAAAGTTTTTACCGACAGCCGCAGCTATAATTTAACTAATAAAGGGTTAAAAAAATTTTGAAATTTTCATCACGATTGATTCGTCCGATAATTCGTATGAGTTTCAATTTGTAGATTGATTTTTTTGAAGTGTCCAAAAAAAAAAAATGTAGCGAAACAGTTTCAAACGTTTATAATATTTTTTTTTTTATAAATTTTTTAACCTAGTTTGAAAAAATATAACGTTTAGAACGTACTCAGAGTTTATAGATTTAAATATCACGAGATCGTATGTAAAACGCGAAAATCTGTATTTTGGATCGTTATTTTAAAAATAATAAAAAAAAAATGTTTGAAACGATTAAGCGTACCATCTCGGGTTAACAAACATTTTTATATAGAACTTTTAAATTCCATAAAAAAATATTACGTAAAAGTAAGGACGGAAAAAAAAACACTATTATAATTTACAACGCGTGCTAACAATTTAAAACTAGTTGAACAAGAGTGAAGACAAACCAACAATACGAATTCAAAACTACTCGTTAATAATATTTTCAAACAAAAATAACAAAACACGTCGCATTACCCATTTTTTTATCGAATCGGGGGAAACGCGTCTGCTGTGCATTTAGTGCAGATCGGCCATAATTGTTTAAAAAAAAAAAAAAATGATGAGAATTTCGTTTATGCAATATTCCAAACACTGTTAATACAACATTCGCGATCGGAATTTTCCAAAAACGGTTTGTTGACCGTCGCCGTCACGAACCGCGTCTAAAATGTCCCAAAACATCCGGATTATAACCGTTGAAACCGCGCGTATACTTATCCAAATTGAAACTGTACCGAATACGCCGCTTTATGGCCATTAAAATTTACAATATTTGCCTGCGAGGGACCGCAATAACGCGAATACGGTTCACGAACCGAACGCGTTTAAATATTTCATCGCTGTACCTATATAGTATTATTATACAATATATATATAGATAATATTGTTATAGCGAATTTGGCGGTGGCGCGTCCACGCGATCCGAAATCCTGTTTTAACGTTTTAAAAACGGCTAAATTATTCACGACGGCTTTTAAACTGTCAACTTTCAGCACAAACTGTATACGTAGAACGGTTTACAACTATATATACACTAGTCTATAATGTGTGTAAGGATATATATTATACAACCTAAAATAGTATTATTCGCGCGTTCCCCTTTTTGGCCCGAAACACTTTCGCATTTTCGATTCATTGACTTATATCAATATCGATCATTATTTACAAGGTGCAAACACGTCGCGCGAACAGAGACCGGCGGGACATATAGGTGTAGCATTTGCATTTTTTTTACATTTGGCAAAAAAACGGCAGTATACGAGAAAAGCGAGAAATTTAAATGCGCATTTTTTTTTTGTATTGTTCAGAGAAACAAAAGTACCTGCACGCTTCATTTATTTTTGATTGCGTGTTTAGACTATTTATAATCTTATTCAAAACAATATTTACAAAGTTTCTAATTTAACAGTAAAATTGAGCCGTGTAGTGGTTGAAAAAAAAAAAAACATTTTTTGTTCAAAATTTAAAGTATTAGGTATATAATTTCAAAATTGTAAACGCATACTTTCGGTTTTTTCATGTATATTTTACGGTTTTTAAGTGAATGTAACCCGGGTCATGATACTATTTTTACTATGCATGTCGCCTGTATTATATTGTGGTGCTGCTTATTCGCTAGAATAGATTATGTAACTTCATACAGTCCAACAAACCAGAAAGTTCAAACTCTTTAAAGTTTGTTTTTATTCCGAACTGTCAAAACAATATTATATTAAAATATATGCTGTTTGTTGTGTAAAAAATTAGCCAGTACAAATGAAATTTAAATCAGAGCTATGACATTTTATACTTCGCTAAAAAAAAAAATTTATACACACGTAAGAGTAATTGAAAAACAGTTTTAAACATTAATATAAAAATATATTTAGGACCGCTTTTAAAATGCGTTTCGAAATCCTCATTGAATCAATACCAGCTATACTATACAGAACAGAAAAACAACATTGTTTTGCGTATAGGTAATAATAATCGACGCGTTGTGTTGCGCGTGCACAAACGGCCGTGACTTTTCAAATCAAATCGTTTTGAAAATCAAAATCACAACGATTGATTGAAGAAAAAAAAAATTTTTATTAGGATTTAAGCTCTACAATAGAATAATAAAAACGTTAGCGAAAAATTAAAAAAAAAAAAAAAAACATTTTGATATAAGCGTGTTGTCGCGATTGTATATAACCGACAATATTATTTGTCCGTTCGCATCGCACAATATTCGATCAGAGAGGAGCAAGATAAAACGTAATCGATATTTATCTCGGAACAATTTTTTTTTTTTTTTACCGTAGGTTTATTTTAGCGAATCGCAATAATTTATTTTTATTGCACCACTGAACAATTACTTTTCTCGGTGAACGAAATCCGAATTCTAGCTAGAAAAAATAAAACCTCGCCGTACACCCGTGTAAAACCGACCGAGACGAACGGAAGAAATTGTAATACGATTTTTCGCGTTGTTTTGCAGACGTCACATGATGGAAGAGCGGGAGGCGCAGCGGCAGATGGCCACGAAAATGATGCAGTCCATGATGGACGACAGGGACGGCGGCGGCGTCCGGCTGGGCGCGCTGCAGGGCCTGCAGGCCTGGTCGCCGGCCGCCATGTCGCCGCCCGGCGTAGGGCCCGGCGCGGCCTCGGCGCAACCGCCGCCCGGACGCTTTTCCCTGTCGCAGCCGCCGGTCGCTTCGCCCATGACGTGCTGAACTCGTGTTAAAACTAACAGCATACTAATAATATACGAATCAACATCGTCGCACACAACAACAACAACGTTTGTGTACATACTTGCCAAACGTCGTGTTGAGAACGGCGCAATTGTTACTACTATTCGCCGCGGTACACGAATGCCAGCGTATAAACAACGTATACGCGCGATTATTATCCATTTAGTCGCGTGTTACATCATCACATTCTGCAATTGTACCTAGCATTTTTACGCTCGAGGTTACCGCGTTGTACGCGATTCGCCGATTTTCCGTGTACCTGTCCGAACCGCTTAAAACGCTCCGAAATCGCTTGGAAAAAGAAAAAACAGTTTCCAGCGATTACGGTCGCGTAAATAACCTCGAGTACACCTCGAGTGTTTGCCTACACAGTGATTTCGAAATTTTACACATTTCTTGAATGGAAATTTAAAAAAAAATAATAAAACCGCGTCATTGTTATTCCTTTTTACAAACGCTCTTCTAAACTATTTCATTTCGAACGAGTACAGTTTATGAATATAAAAACTAACGGACCATTTAACTCGGTGTATATAATAATGTGTGCGTACAATATCTGTACGATTTTAATTTCTCAACAATAAAATTCTTGAACTCACTCGCAATTGGCGAAAATCGGTTTTATCTAATTGTGACGATAAGCGAGTACATTTTCAACAAAAAATAATTAATCAAATACGGTATCTATAAAATGCGACGTCAAATACGATACGTATACGCCTATACGAATACCCGTGTTTCGATGTTGGTAACGCGGGATTTTTTTTTTTTAAACCGTTTTAAAACGTCCCAAATATAAAATTTGAAATTTCACTTGTGGCGCGCGCGATTCGGGAGCAAAACGAAAATTATTCGTTAGACCAAAAAACAAAAAAACGGCGTGCCGAACCGTCATCATCTGTTACAGAGACGTTATATTTTTTACCGTTCAGACATTTTTAACCGTTCAAAACCAGATTTATTTTCGTCATAACCGCGTACGCAAAGTACGCAAATCACATATTATGTGACGGACGTGTGTCGAGCTCGTCGGCACAGAACAACGTCGTACAAACTATACCGTTGTTTCATCACTGCGATTTTTATTTTCACCAAACCGAGATTTTTCTGTTGTCTCCGTTCGTTTTTCGCGTGTAAATATACTGTACCTAATTAATTTTTGTCGATTCGAATGACACATTGTCGTACACGACGCATTCTTCTTCTTGTCATCGTGTACAATTACGATACAGCGTACATATAATAATACGATCGCTAAAAAACCCATTCCTCTTTTTTTTACGCCGTTTTCGCCTCCCTACCCGATAGAATAAATAATATGTAACACGCCGTAGTTATTCCTAAACGTAAATTTAATATTTGTACATACAATCGGAACTTTTTTACTATGGCGATTCGTATCCGATCCGAGGAGTGTTCGGTGCAAACGCCTAGTTTTTTATTTATTTTGTACAGACGTAGTAATTATGCACGGGTACGCGTATATATATATATATATATATAGCCGCATAGTATAGTTTCTGTACAGGCGATTCGTGAAAAATATTTTGCATCAACACGTGTACATACGACACACGGTATCAACACTGTGCTATGTGGTTATAATTTTATTAATCGTAAGTTATTAGTTATTGTACGATAGTGTTAGTTCGTATATCGCGTGCAATGTTAGTTATTTAAACATAAATTTATCAAAAATATAGTTTTATCGTGATGTGTATACTACTAGAAAAATGGCATTAAATATTTTTGTTTTTACTGTAAGTGAGTATTAATAATATATATATATACGTTTAATTCATTTGATCGATATCGTAATATAAGTGCAATGATCGACGCATTTTTTACAACTATACTGACCTCCGGGGGTGTCTATACTATGCCACGCTGACGAAAATAATGTTGGCGCGGAACACGGGGCTACATCGCGATAATGTACGAACTGTTCACTCTGAACTAGGCGTACGATCTTCCGAAAGCGTCCGTGTCTCGTCTTTTATGGTTTTCAAATGGATTCCAAGTAGAAAACTGTACCGCAATATTATTTTCAATACCTGTATAATATTGTTTTTGTGAACGGTTCGATAAATCACGTGCCCGCCACCGGTATAATTGCGTCGTGTAGGTATATTACGGCTTTCAATTTTAAATATCGACATAATACGTACAGCGATTGTGTCAATACGGAAAAATAAAAGTACGAAATTTTTTTATAAGTACCGAACGTGTAACACGCGAACATTATCATACGTCACGTTTAAACTTTCGCATTAATAAGACAATCTTGCCGATTCCTCTCGCGGTTATAGTCTGCGCATATTGTTCTAATTCTAGTTATTTAATCTACACGCGTCGTACAATGTTACGTGTAATATATCGCGTATGAATCGTTTACGAACAATATCTTAAAAGTGAAATCATGCCATTTAGTTTTAACTTTTATATGTATATCATAATATTATATAGAATCTGTGTCTAGTGTATACCGTATATGTATATTTTTTTTTTTTTTTATGTAAACAATCGTCGTGCGGATATCGATTTGTACGTATTTTTGTCATATCAAAACATTTCATTATAACAATTACGTATTATGTGCTTACAAAAATATAAACTATAAATGTACATGCGCATCGTTGAATATTGTTTATTTCTTATTACCTGTGTGACACGCTCGTTCTACTAAGATAAGTTACAGCAAGTATAGGTACTAAAAACATACTTCGACCGAACAATACTATTTTAAGAATGACTTAATTGTTTCGATACACGACTATATGGGTATTTGATATAAAACTCCCGTCACAAATTAGATGAATAGTATTAAAAGCCAATAAAGAGTGTACATTTAGAACGAATCAATATTTTCTCACCTTTCCTAAGACTAAACACATGATAACGCGCGACATAATATTATCTAAATGCGAATATTTGTAGCGTTTTGAGTATTTAAAGAGGCAGTACACGAATTTTTGTCGCAAAATACTGCGCTTACAAACTTTTCATAACTTTTCGGTCTTATTTATTACTTAATTGACTCTAAATACTCGTTCAAACTAATTTTTATGTTTTCTGGCTAGTCGTCTTTTTTGTCACACGCTTAATCTCGAATCGAAACTTGAGTTCTCCATGCCAAGAAACGCATTAGATACAGTATAACTCGACTGGGGCGAAAAAACGTAGGTTTTCCTTGTATTACGCAATATACCATTTTAATTATTCAATTTCTGTTTTTTATTTTAAAACTTCGTTTTTGTTGTACAAAAAAAAAAAAGCAACAAAATACACTTTTGTGTAGTTGTATCAACTAACGGACGTCGATTGGCATTTACTGGGAAATCATCAGTATTCAAAATATATTAATTAACAGTAATTATTTACTATATCGAAAGTTATAGGTAATTGACTACGTTTAAATGTAAAAATTCAAACTGAAGATAACAGTACAGACTTCATCAATTGGAATCGTATCTAGTTACGTAGTATATAATACTTAACAACTTTATTTTTAGTATTATAAGTTAAGTATTTTATGCCGAAAACAGTTATGTGAGTATATATGTACGTATTCATTATGTAAACATCGTTAACATTGACGATAAAAACAAAACGATGAATTACAATGATGAGGCGTATAATATACTATACAAAACTCCGAGTGTATTCGGATCCGACGAAGATCGTTTTTAGTGTACTAATGATTATTATGTGCTCAAAAACCTTGTCGTTTCCAACTGAAGTCATATTAATCACGGACAGCGTTTAACCGATCTGAACGAGCGTTAAAGTCTTTTTCGTGTCGTCCATTTAAAACGATTCGTGTGTACTCCGAGAGCGATAGGTGTACCAGCTGCCGCCGAAATGACCAAAGACAAAAGTAGTTTTTTACATCATTCGTGCATTAAATTATTATCGATTCAAACGTCGTCATCCACCGTTAAGTACCTGTATAAGATACCTGCCGGATAGCAATAAGATATATGTAGTATTGTGTAACATCTGAATATGTATAAGAAACAAATTGTACATTTTTCAGTGTTTAAATTTACATTAGACTTATTCAACTACAATAATATGTTTGTTCAAGATAGTTACATATAGGTATTAAACGCATGTTAGTTCTTACATTTTACCTAAACCTGGCTTCTAAAGTCTAAACAAGGAAAAAACGTTTTTTTTTTTACGGCAAAAGCGTTTGAAATATTATAATATGGATAATTTAAATGTACTTTTTAATAACACACTTATTTACATTTTACACACACGAATCGCGACAAAACATTATGTTTTCGAAAACGAAATAAACACGTTATCGCTAAAATTTAAACACTTTGGCTTATAGAATCACGACAAATTAATGTGCACGGTGTGCACGTTAGATGATCTTGAGGTTAAACCGAGTGTTTTGAAATTGGTAATATGCTTCCACTAATTCGTTGAATTGTTTATATCTCACGATACTTCGTAGAAACTAAAAATATAGTATAAGACCTACAGTACATAGAGTATAAGCATTAAACGCAATAGCTCTATAATTAATATATTATTATTATACTTGTCTACCTAGAGATTAGAACTGTAAAACGTGGAATGTACTTTTATCGGAATTTCACAAACTCGAACAGTATAAACATGAGTGTATGCTTGCGAATCAGCCTATATACTGTACTCGACTCGACTCTCGTGCCAGTGAGAGTATTTTTTAAATATTCGTATAGTTACCGGATAGTTTATTGAAGATAGACCGATGCTTAAATGGGTACGCGTTATTGCCACAAAACTACGTTAAGATATTTTTTTGTTTTTCAAATATTTCGAAAGGAAAACGGTGCAAACTGGTTCGATTTTTTTGCCGGAAGCGTCGTGATGCTGCGATTTCAAGAAAAAGACTTTTCACGCGAATTCTCCTGCAACACGATTCGGGTTCTGAAAATGAATCATGAAACGTTTTTTTTTTTTTTTTTTAACAAAATAAAGTAATATTATTGTATTACGTTAAAAACGATAGAGTAAAGTAAGTACCTATAGTTTTCGAACACGTGGCAGTAGCCGCTTTGGTGACATTATAACGAGAACGCTGCAACGACACTATAAACATGTTCCGGATTTAAGTTAATAGCGACTGAACAAAGACCGATACATCATTGTCAACAACCAGTAGGTTAGGTAGTACCGGCCGAGACTTGTGAAGAATTAACAGAAAACAAAAAAACAAAGCACGAGAACGTATGCACAGTAGTTAAAGTGGTTATATTAAAACGAGTATTTTGTTGTCGTTTTTAATTCTTTGAATAATTTTTTAATTCTTCACACGTGGTCAGGCGCGCGCACGTACGGCTGCTGCGGACGCGAAATGAGAGCGACGCGACAAACACGATTATTTCGTTCGATCGAGGACATTCGTCATATTCTTCGGACCATACCTATATGCTACACGCATTTATTTTACGTGATGCACGTATTGATTAATATTCGTTTTCTTTAAATACGAGATTTAAGAGGATTATAATATTGTTTAATGCGTGAGACTGCCGCCGGTGTTACACCGCGGTGGGCTACGAAGTTTAAGTCCAAGTTCGTGTGCAACAGGTACTGAGCGATAAATATAGTACTATATATTATAAATAGCAGCTATATATATAGTGTCATTCATCGATCGCGTTGGAGAGAATACTGAAATTCAGAAATCAGATTTTATAGGTTTTCGGTGACGGGCTTTGTTTGGCAAGTATATGTTTGATCTTACAAAATAAAGTCCGTTGTAGTGAATAAGAAATAAAACGACTGTACAAATAAAATTTGTTTTTCTTTCAAACGAATCGGAACATCTAAACTGTATGGGTCCCGCGAAAAAGAGAGGAGCTTGTTGGTGTAACGACATCTCGCTATGGGTTAGACCACGGTTTCGGGTGGGTCGATACTCAAAAAGTTGTAAACACAATATGAGCTGTTGGAAAAGAAAAAAGACGACACGTGTGTACCCCTTAGCCCTCCCTTTTATCCCTTCGATTCTTGGTACGAACTATAAAAATAAACTGATGGTTCGACAATCACATACTATATATATATATGGTCAACAATCATGTGTGTAGGTCGTGTATTGCGAACTATTAGGAATCTAAAATCGTATTAATGTTTTATACCAAAAATAACTCCGATGTTTGAAAAGTTCGTCAAATATCGAACCATCGGATCTGCGTTTGTGAAAATATTGAAAAACTTTAATTGTTATCAATTATTATTATTATTACTGTCTATAATTATCTGGTCTAAAATATCGTTTTCAAAGGGTTACAAGAACCAGCTGTTTACGTGAAAAGCGTGAAAAAACCTGTTTCCGGTCCACCGAAAAATCAAAAAAATGTCTCGTGAAAATATTCATGACCCGTTGGCAAAAGTTGATTCTCACGACACGGTTAATTTACCAACGAATAATAGTTACGATTTTCGTGCACCTAACGCGTGCGTGCTAATGGGTACAGCGCACGAGTATAATGTACGTAACTCGTAAGACGAAACAATAATAACCCGAGTACAATCAACACTGTGCAGCAACGACCGAGTGGGATGAAAGATGTCAGAAATGTCTAACGAAACGTCCATTTTTTATCTTTCTCATCTGAACATTCTAATATTTTGACAGATTTGAAAAAAACAAATAGAAGGTGGAACCGTATCGATTCCCCAACACCAGGCTACAACTCACAAGGGGAAGTAAATTTAAAGGGAGAAGCTAAAATACTTTGTAAAAATGAAGGAGTACTCCGTATCTCCTCCGAATACTGTTTTTACCTGTTTTGATCTGATTCTCTTTTTCACTCTCTCTCTCGTTTTCATCTGGGTTTGGCTTGACATTCAGTTTTTTAATTTATTTTGACCTTTAACAATATTACTATAGCAGTGTAGCAATATAAACGTATGGATACTAGGGTACCCATACTGCGTACCTTTTTAATTACTTAAACACATTTAAAGTGGAACGAATCACACACACTTTTTGAATCTTTTCATAAATCTTATCTCGTGAAATATACATTATATTATGAATCTAATCGTATTTTGAAATGTGACGGTGTCGCTTTTTATGCTCAATCGCGCGCTGTTACCGAAATAAAAATGTATGTAATAGCCAATGTACTCATTGTACCTAACACACGCGAGCCACCTACTCGCCGTCGTTATAATAATGACCGTTGGGTCAGGTACTATCAGTTTAGGTACACTCTGTGGCACACACCCCTACAGTAATGACCGGTCGAGAAACGGACACGTTGGTGGTCGAATGGGTAGCGCAATGAATATACAGAGTGCTCTTATTTTTCGTTATAGAGTCGTTCACATTTCCAAATCGGTTGATCTCTCAAATTAGAATGAAATATTTGGCGAGTCTCCCAAGCTTCTGCAGTCATCAAAGTGCGAAAAATCGTTATAAACAAGAACGAACCTATTGATTTGCAAAATATCCATTTACGGTGGTATTTTCCCTATTTTTTTTTTTTTCTGTTGCTTATAAATAAATAATTGATCTGAATTTTTATGCTCTCCGCGTCTAGCGTCAAGTACAAAAACGAAATAGAAACGACAATAATAATTGTTTAAATACAAATAGGACAGTACAGAATAATTATTCAAATTCCGTATACGTGTATTAACCGACGTGGCATTCGTAGTCCAAAACTATACTCTGAAAATTGAGTTGAACCTGTGTACAGAAAAATAGAATTAAGAAATGTATAGTGTAAAACTTTGAAAATACAATCAAACACGAAATCAATTTAATTTACAACAGTATAACTGTGATTTATTCGCTTTGAGTCATTTTAATGATACCATCCTATTTCAATATTGTTTGAGTCGAAAAGTAGAGTTTTGATAAATCTGCCTGAATATACTTAAAATATTGTAAAACGTTCAGTAGCCAGCTGCTCGGCTCGACAACGGTCGACGTCGTTTTTTTTAAACGAAACTTTATTCAAATTTCAATATAAATTAAACAGAAAATTAAACACAAAAACGGTGACGAAAATCCGAATCGAATTCCGTTCCCGTAAAAACACGTCAGTCATCTACTCGTACGTGAAGTGTAGGCGATTCAAACACTCTGTACGTCTGCTGCAAACACCTGATATTATACTCGTATATTGTTGTGCTATGTGCGCGTATGTGGTGAAGTGTAGTGGCGTCAGTGGTGGCGACGGCGGTGAAACAAAAAAGAGATGATAATAATAAAATATTATTATTATTATTATTACTATTATTACGATTCGAGTAATCTAAGAGAGGTAGCCGGGTGCGCCGACAGTTTTACGACGATAGTGAGCCGTAGTAAAATAATTTTATAAGTGAAAAACGACGTTATACTCTGGCGCGACGATGCGGGGATGATAAATCAAATATTTACCATCCGAGTGAATTATATAGATAGTAAAATTATTAAATGATGATCAACGATAATAGTTTACAATGCCATTCGTACGCAAACGAGGCAGAAAAACCGCACGATATAATGGTGTATAGGTGTACGACGGAGTGCAAAGTTATCGATTCCATGTTCGAGTAAGTCGGACGTGTTAAAATAGGACAGCGGTACAGTGCAATAATGTTTCCTACTTATATTTATTCATACAACAGTTACCAAATCTTTAATCGCATACACCAAACAATTAGGCGATTCAGTACGAGCGATTCGTATGTATGCAGCATTTTAAAACAAGAAATATTTAAATTTTAAATGATTCAATAATAAGCGATTTATTACGTGCAGTTTTTTTATAAACTCGAAACATTTGAATTTTAAATGTACGGCGAATGCGTTCCCGTAGAAATATTCAAATAGGTTTGTTGAGTTCTGTAAATAGTATGTATATCAGCATAATGCGTTTACTATATTACCACCTACGTGTGAAAAATCGCCACCGATGTTTGTCGAGACATTAAGAAGATACGTTTTATTGGACTTGTAGCAGTTCAAAAGTCAAAATTTTAGGCAATGTTGTCATAACTCGTAATGAACAATCTTAATAACTCTATATAGCGTCGAGCTGATAAAATTAATTCATTAAAAAATTAACACATTGCAGAGGCTTTGATGATTTCTGTCGGTTTCTTTAGTTAAAAATGCAAGTGACACAACTATGTCCGAAACTCAATCGCTATAATTATCGTGGTACTCTACTATATAATACACTGTACAGTAACCGCGTCTATTCTGGAGTCTATTGTCTTCGTGTCTTTAAAGATATATGAATATTTTTATTTTCAACTTAAAAACACAAACACGGCGTATATTAGTAAAATAGTGTACACGTGTTAAATGAATGACTGACGCTAATCCGTGTACAAACATTACAAACTTCAGTAAATATTTTTCATACGTTTGTTTAAACCTATCTCATTATAAGTCCGTCCCCTGTTTATGAGGACATCGTATCAGAGATTCTTCACGGTAGATGTTTATATTGAGTCTGGAACGCGTTGAAATCGTGTACAGTTTTTGTTTTCTGAACAATGTTCCTCTCCTTCGTTGGAATGACGAGGAAAGGAACAATTTCTTTTTTTTTCGAGGTATTGGAACTAGCCTGGAGTTTGTTCGTTTTTCACAAAACATGTACGTGAACTAATTACTTTTGTTGAAGGAACTTTCCGAACACTGAGTACCGAGCGTTATATGTTAGATTGTATAATATTTGACTTGAACGTTTCGTTTATGACCGATCGGATGGTTTTCTTCGTCTATAGTAAATACAGTATAATATTATAATCGCACGGTCCGCGCGCGTTTCGAAATTCTATAGCAACGAGAGCTGACACAAAGGGACAAAACAACACTAATTTATAATAATATAATAAATATCGTCGACGGGGGTGCGAGTAGGTCTATATATATCAGAACAATTGGTCGCCAGTGAAAAACGCAGACCGTTTGTTCTGTACGACCGCGCACACACGCCAGTGTAATCACCGCAGACAACGCCTTTATTTTTCTATTAAATATTTTTCGAAATCCGTTTTTGAAATATTAAATCGTTATTTTTTTTTAACCAAAATATAAAATAAAATTTTGGTCTTTCGTTTGTGAATTAAAAATTTTATAGACGCGATTTATCTTAAAATTTCCGTGCCAAAAACAGTCGCGTGCGGACGAAATTCTACGAGTTATTTGTTTACAAACATTTGGCAAAACTATCGTTATAGTAAAATAAGTTTTGTGCAACGTGTTTCATTGTGAACAGGCGACAAACCTACACTTTGATTAGTATCGACCGCGGTTGACTTACAAACGTTGTAATTACCATATAAACGGACATCACGTTGGTAATTTCGTGTCGGCACATGTTGATTGTAGATGGGATAATAATCATTGTTGCTGCAAGGAAAATGTACCGAACAATAATCGCGCGTTGAAAACGTTTACCATAATTACACGTGCACTTGAATACGCATTCAAAACCGAAAACGTTTTTTTCATTGTGCCGTTACTATTTTGTACTCTGCAACGTTTAATCTTTTTCGGATCGCGTGTTTCAAAACGTGTATTAAACGTTTATTGGCTCTCGCGCGTATCGGCCGTATACGCACGTCGGACTGTTCTATACGACCCGAAGATATAAAAAAAAATAATAACTTTGTTTCCTCAATTCAAAACTCGATCGTGTACGCTCGACGGAAAAAACGGTAAAATTAGATTCGAAAAACGAGAGTATGGATAGAAAAAAAGTTATCCTCGAGGATCCATCGTGTATCAATTATATGATATTATAGCGTACCACACAGACACCGGACACGCATTTGATAACGATTGTAACGAAAATAACAACAAAAATACAACACAAAACAAGTTGACGCACCCTATATTCAGCGTGTACACACACCATCAGCCAATATAACGTACAGAATAAAATAACACACAGTCGTTTGAAACTCAATAGCCGTGCGACTGCGTAGGGTCCTATCCTTAACCAAATGCCACACATCGTATCAACGGGTATCAACAATATATATATTAGTATTATGACACGCGTTTGATTTTTATTTTTTTCATCATCATTGTTATTATCAAGTATTCATACCAGTGGCAATCGATTATCGTGAAAAAACATTGACCGACGCCACTCTGTAGCCGGGGGTATATATTAATAAACGTGTTTGGCGCAATCAATAAAAGTTTTTGAAAAATGTTTTTCAATTTAAATTTAGAAGAGTAAAGAATTTTAACGCGTGTCGGTTGTCTACCGTATCGCCCGATACGACGATCTTTCGGGGCCCGCAATAAATTACCAAAAAAAACGTGATCCAATTTTTCACGCTCGTACACTACTATGTGATGGATGCGCGATCATTCTCGATATTTATGTTTTAGGTTATTTGTTTTTTTTTAGAATAAATTAGTTTTTCTCGTTCCGTATGTATTTTAAATAACGTAATTTGTTGAAACAATAACCGCGAAAACGGGCTGTAAACTTTCGAAATCCTGTAGATCGCTCGGTTCCGATTTTGTTTCGGCGAACTTTTGTGCGTTAAGTCATTTTTGATTTAACACATCGCGCATAACTTTCAGAATTAATAAATTTTAAGAAATACCTACCATCGAGAAGTATTATAATACTACGTATATTATCATAAAAGCGTTTAAAAATGAAAAACACCATTGCTAATCTAAAAATTTTTTTATTCCAACAGGTAAATTTATGTTTATTAAATATTCATTATGATAATTAGTGTATTGTATGAAATGTTTTTGTAGATATTTTCTGAGATAAAAAATGTAACTCTTACGAAATACATGTTAATTTAAAATAACATTTTTAACACGCGCAATTTTAATGGACAAGTTGTCGAGTTGTTGCAAGCGAATTTTTTCAATAATCACGTAATATTAAGACGTGCTCTCCCCGAAGTCCCAACCCTAAAATCTTAGATACGCCACTGTCACTCAGCCACTGATCTTATATTATAAACCGTAGGTTCTTCGTGTAGACAGGACCGATTTTTAAGCGAGTTTAATCCAGAAAACCTGTTTAAAAATTGTAATCGTATTACCGGTCTGACCGCGGATCGCTATTTCAAATTTAGCGAAAATGCCGCCGTGTGTTTGTTTATTTTATCGTATATAACTTGGCTTAGATACATGTGTTTTGAATAATTCGTTTCTTCCTTTAGTGCCGTCTATACTTATAATTTATCATGAGACTAAATGCAGGTCGTAATTTCTATCAAAACGATCACACAGACGTATGTGTTGATCCAGGGTCAACAGTGTTGAGCAAAGTTGAAAAAATCATTTCCTAGATAAAAATAATTTTGGGCAAGTTTCATCTAGGTTATCGTGTAATGTACAAATCAAACGTAAAGAACGGACGAAATTTGCCCGGATAAATATCGAATGAACGTGTAAAAAATAATTTATCATTATGACGTTAAAAATGGTACTTGGATATAAACTCTTTTTTCTAGATATAATTTACCTAGATATCGCTCTAGTACACTGCACGACGTATTGTTTCAACAATTGAGTAGATAATTATCACATCGTTAAATCGCCGAGTGATACAACACCACTACTATATTGTAATACACTATACAGTTGCTTTAAATATACGTACAGACTTTGGAAAATCTGCGAAAATCAGCTCAGCGCGTGTTCGATTTTCATTGCCAAGCCCGAACGGAATCGAATCAGCTTAACCCGAATATTCGGAAAATAAGCGAAAAGTGAGAAACAGCCCGTGTTTAAATAACTACGGGATACATTTATGGGATACAACCCGTTTTAATAACTATACATTTTAAGAGACACGAATGGCCTCGCTCGACTGCAATACTGTGTGCACGATAAGACGGTCGTTCGCATTCCCAGTCGGTTTTTGGGTAAAGAACGAACGATGCGCGTAAAAAAAAAAAAAATGTTTTGAAATGCCGATGAACATAGTATCCGTTGCGCTGCGGTGGGAAAGAAAAAAAAATAAGGTGTCTTTTGAGAATATCAATTTAAAAAAAATAACAACAAAGTACGTACAACGTGGACTATTATATACGAGGTTGTAATATCAGCAAAATACTACTACTATAACGCCGTATACGTTTCTCGTTCATCGCAGCGAATCGATTCCGATATAATTCGGATTTCCGTTCGTTTCCGTAATAATAATTGTACGACCCCGGTCCTCGTAACAATAGTAATAATAACAATAATAAGTCTATCCACGCTGTTACACGCTACTGCGACTACTATTACCTACACCGGTAAGTATTTTTCGCCATCGCACAGAGACGTGTGATTATTTTGCGGCCGATCTTCTGTCACGAAACGACGACGGGAAGTCGAAGTCAATCGACGGATATTATTTTATTACACTTTTACGTTATTATCGTCGTTTTTTTTTTTTTCAATTTGGTTTTTAACGCGAGAATCCCAATCGTGTACGTAATATTTTTCGTCCGATCGACGAAATAATAATATGTGTAAATAGTACGGCATGATACCATCAAAAACCATATTATATATATATATATATATTGTTACACACGTACTACGTACTCATTGATAATTTGCGTCTCTTGCGAAACCATATATGTAGTATTGTGTTGTGTAACACGCCTACACACACGCCACGACTTTTCACACAAAAACAATAGGCGCGTTAACGAGTTATTATTTTGCTCGTAACAACGATAACCGGCCCACGACACCGGTTTTTTTGTAAAAAGTAAATGACGTGTGAAATATCTCGTTTGAATGACACACGTTATATCTGTGCTAATTAAACATCGCCATACCCAACCGAGTGCAAAAACAGTGTTATTTATTGGAAGAAAACCACATATTTTGAAATTTAAATGTCGTATTTTAATGTTAACGAATCCGGTACCGACTACCGATAAATGCGCGGCGCAATTTGAATTTTTTTTTTTTTACTGTTATTTTACAATTATTTACTCAACAACTATCTTTGCGGAACTATTGTCGTACCGAACAAAAAAAAACGATTTAAACTGTATTATAATCAATTTTAGAAACTCGATAGTTCGTCGTGTGCATAACGATTTATGTTAATCACGTTTTAGTTATATGATCGCGTCAAACTGTGGAGTTGAATACCATTACGTTTTGTTTTTACCGGATTTATCGACTTCAAATTTTATTACAACACGTTTTATCGGTATAAAGTTAAAAGTGTATAAAACCTAGAATAAAAACATTGGTACAGGCACTCACGATACACAATAATACTATAATAATTGCAGGTACGACGATTGCCATACACGCATGGCAAACAGCACGTAGCGGGTAAATGTATTTTTTACATTTAACATAATACTACTTGGTAAAGCTAATTTTACTAGTACAAGATTGTATTTAAAAAGTCGTAGTTCAAACGTATTATTACAGATACTTATATTTGTCATGCTCCACAGCATTTAATTTTCATAATTTCTGTGTACTATTTTAATGATGTTTATTTGAGTTTTATTTGATCAAGTTGTTTATACACAGTATTCAAATAATTTAATTAAGTCAGCTAAAACTAAAAATGTTTTTTTTTACGTACTGAAAGACTACAAAATGTTTGTTGTACTGCTGTTTATTAAAACCTCCAAACTTTCTCCCCGAATCCGTGTCTGTAGGTACCGATGATGACATTACTTATAAGGTCGGTTTTATAATTACCTAATAAACTATAATGTACACAATTTCTCGAATGACTTTTAGATTAATTATAATAAACACATTCCATTAACATAGTTGTATCCCAGATTTCACTTTATTTCACTCGCTCGACACGATTTTATACGCCGTTTTTATTTTAATCGTACAGTTATGAGTATATGAATTTGTACACGCGCATTTTTATTTTCACGTTATAAAGGATTTAGTAGTTTTAACACTCGGAAAGTGTTTACTTATACTTTTGTTTTTAAAAGCATGTATTTATTTTAATGTTATGGAGGTATTCCACTTCCAAAAAGTTCTGCTCTTCATAGTCATCGCAATGAGAAGTTTTATTTTATTGTTTATGCCCGATACAATATGACTGACAAACGGAACGCGTTAATTGAAATGCACGGTCGTTATCGAAACGTACGTAAACACCGCGAAAATGGCTGACTGCAGGCACCAACTGAAAACGCGATACAAATAATTATATAGTGATGAACTGCAGTTAATAAGTTTTGACAACGAGACAGAAAAAAATACAGTTAAACTAATAATTGATGCTGATGAGTGATGATGTACACATATTTTATGTACACAGAAACGTAAAACGAGATACCGGTTCAGAAACCACTTACCACGAGCCGCTGCTAATGCGTGTGTATAATAATAATAATATAGTGAAGACTATAAAAATGGTAATCAACCCGAGAATAGTCGTGTACATAAACTGCAGATATTTAAATGATAGATTTTACCGGGACAGCGCAATAACGTTTTATTGAATTTTACTGAAACGTATACTACTATATATAGTTTTATAATTTTATACGCATTTCACTAAATTTCAAAGGTACAAACAGTAGGTACTCAACTCGCGGGTAAGGATATCATGAACACTGAATAGTTACGACTTGGTAATTGCTTCCGAGTTTTTTCCTTTTGGTAGCCGTTAAAACCAACTTATTTACATGGTTTTTTTTTTTTTAAAGTTATATAATTCGTAATATTTTTCACCGATCGAAACGTCGAATAAAACCAAACACACACTACTCTGCACAATACTACTATACACAACTTTTTTATGGCATGATATCTGTATAATTTATCTGAATTAATAATGGAAATTTTAATCTAAAACGCATTTAAATAAATAATTTATTTTGTATTTATGTGCCTGTAGTCTACTATACCAGACCATTAAGGATAGGCACCAGATTAGAAGAGGGTAGCCCGGTTTGTCAATTTCGAAGTGTTGCGTCTACCCTAGTCAAAAGCATATTATATAATATGTTATGGGTAGACGCTAGAAAAATGAAAATTGTTTTTCCTCCGCAAAGCAAAGATTTCAAAAAAATTAACGTCGAATCATTTTTATATTAGGTACCAAATAAAACTGATACACTTTGCATAAAATTAACCGAATGAATGTAAAATAGGTACCATAACCGAATTCAATAAATATTACGATAAAATATTTTTGCAAGTAATTTTTTTTATTATCTTAATTCTGTTATTTGACAGAAATACGGATATAAAGTCTTTGGAACTAATTATACTTGTGATTCGTTCTAGTTCACTTTGTTTAAAGCCTATTACTGCCAAATTAGGGAAACGCTAAGAAAACTTATCGAAAACTTTGGAGGCTAAAAAAATGACTAAAAATTTCTTCGGAGAGGATGATGGGGCTTAGGATTTTCCCTTTCTCTAGTTTGTCTTTCCATAAAAAACATTTACCAATACATTACTGGGTACGCTAAAATATTTTTATATTTTTTTTTAAAAAAAAAGCTTTTATTTAACTCGTTTCGTTATCTGTCCGTCTATCTGTCTACGTGGAATCTTACAAGTCAATTTTTAACTAGTTTCCGATGAGATAGATGCTTAAAACTTAAAATATAGCTCAGATATAGATGACAGTATACAATACAAGGTCAAAACTGATGTTAATATTTATGTATTGACATATTATATTACAATGTTTGGCGAGACGAAATAGGTGTGGCACCATCCAGCGGTAAACAATTACACTACACCATATAACCGTAAATGTGCTAATTTAATATAAAAATTTTCCAAATTAGTTAAAAAAAAAAAAAAAAGTACCGAAGGGCAGTTGAAGATGAGGTGATCAAAATCGCAAATAGTATGTTCTCGGTGTAGGGTACAAAAGGGAGAGGAATTAAGTTCTAGTTTTGTAGGAATGATGAGGTAATAAACTATGGCCTAAACGGAGACGAGTGTAGCTCACGATTGAAAGGACTAAATCTTTAAACCGTGGACGAGTCGGGATAGTGGAGACAATCTGCGTTAGGTTGGGTGAGAGGGAGCCCCGCTTGGTTTGCCAGGCACTGCGCAGAAGTTTGCGGTGGACAGGAAGAATATCAGAAGCAGGTATTATTTAGTATTAATTTTGTTTAAAACACTCGTTTTTATTGCGATATTATTTTCATTGAATACAACCCCGTCCCACCACGTCCGAGCACTGGCGCAGGGCGCCTACTTCACGCACGCACGCTAGTTTTCTCGTTGTGATCAAGTCTCGTGTACGTATAAAAGCGCGTTTGTTTTTACACGATTACAACGTACAGACTTATAATACAGAACACAATGTATATATATATACACTTATACTCATATAAGTACACTGCCGTACACACACTATCCATATTATAGTAAATTTTCATCCGTAAATATCTATAGTGCAAGATGTGCGTGTGTGTGCGTGCGTTTCGACGTCTTGTGAGGTTTTTTTTAAATTTTTTATTTTTGTTTTTTGCGCGCTCCGTCGGAGATCCGGCCTTTAATCAATGGATCAAACGATAGTATACGCGTCCGCGCGCACGTGAAAAAAAACTACACACACACACAACCCGCGTCGGGTTGCCGCCGTCACATACGCGTTTCATTCATGATGCGATTCCGCCCGACGTATTATAACTGTCATTATAGTTAAGTATATGTTATTATAACTCACTACTATCATTCGTTATTTTGTACTACACACGCACACGTGGAGTAAAATAATGTGTATCGTGTTACACGAGTCCGGCCGATGACGGCCCACACCTGACGATCGAACCCACTGATCTAGGTAAGATAGGTACTACTACTTCAGCGGCCGATCATAAGAGCTTTGTGTGCTGCAAAGACTCGTTAAAAAGTTAATTTTTTTTTAGACTATTTAACTTAACCGGTTAAATATTTTTTGTTTTTACCTTATTAACTCGATCGGAATGAAAACCGTATTGCATTAACTTATTTTTTAATAGTTACAACCACGATAATCGTCCCAAAGTTGATTTTTCTTTTTCAATGTTATCTGCAAGCGGAACCAACGGCCAAAACTGATTCGTCGACTTTTTGGTCAATTATTTCTCTCGGTCGAATACAATACAGTGTTTATACACAGACGCATAGTATACATTTTACGTAGATAAGAAATTCTTACGGGCAAATTATTGTATTAACCAGACATGTCTCAAAAAAAAAAAAACATTTTTACAAAGTTTTAAAATATTTTTAGGATTTAAAAAAAAAAACTAGAACACCTTTACAGTATAAACAAATAGTGATTTAATTTATAGGCGATATGCGAGCATAAAATATAATTTTAATTTTATGCCGCCGTTTGAGTTAAAAAGCGTAATAATTATAAAATATGTTGAAATAACGATTTATTACCATGTTTCTTATGCAATAATGATTATTACTGATTAAATACAGAAGTATGATTATTAAAATATGACTTTGCCTATAAAATAAATCTAAATACTAAACAGTTATAATTTCCATAACCGCGAACGTTTTAGGTAATGCCTAAAACGTAATTTCCACGTTGTGATTTGTAGCGAATGATGTAAAACGCATAACTAATATCCTTTAAAAATTATTCGTCATATTTTAATATTTAATGCAAAAGTAAAATTGAATGTTAATTGTATACACTGCCGGTTAGAGTTCGTAAGGCGCATAATAATTATTACGAATGTTGAAATAACGATTTATTACAATATTTTTGTTTCTTAACATTATTTTGGTACCTAACCTACCTATGCAACTTATTCAGTAATCAATATAAAATCTGCGTGTATGTAATGATATGTATACACCGCAGTAGTATGGTGTAGCATTATATTAGGTTAATGTACATAAAAAAGTATTTAAATTATAATCTTAATTTGAATATAAACAGCTGTAAGTATACGTGTAAAACGTTTGCCAAAAACGTTAAATTGATGACAGGATTCGTAACAGTTGCTGCGGTTAAACAAGGCGAATAATAATATCGTTTTTGACGGATAACTTAGAGACTTGGACGTAGAACACGCGTTCAAAACCACGACCCCGGTTCATATTGTGCGACGAACCGGGCGACCGGGAACCACGTCGTCGCTGCAGCCAGTGGCGTGTCCTGCATAAAAAAAACGAAGGGAGATGATGTAAATAATATGGGAAAAATAGTTCGCTATACCTTCCTAATATTCGGACTCTGACTCGTAATTACACGAGTGAAGTTAGACCCCAGCTAAAACCCCGATTAGACCCAAAATGTTTGTTTTTAATGTACGCGTATTTCCATTAATTTATAAAATATGGCTTTTTATCGTACCTATACGATCGTTTTGCTGTCAGAACGATTGAGTCAAGTAGTGACAGTAGTCTTCATAGCCTTCAGGCGTATTTTTAAGCAGTATCGACGGCTAGAACACAGCACGGAGGAAATATTTAAAAAAAAAAAAAACGAAAATTTTTGATACGATTTCGGGATACGATAAATTAGTACATCATCATCTCAAAAGTTCATTACCTACTCGTCGCTATTTATACACTTGTTTTTCTTTTTACAGTACAGAGCAAAAAGAAAATTTCTACACTGTAACCATACGTGGCCAGCCCACACCCCCTTCTCGCAAAATAAAAATTTCTTATGGCAACAATCAGCGTGAAATTCGCATGCCCATTTTCAAAATTTGCACGACCTTCTCGCTAAAAATATATCAAAAATAATGAGGGGAGGAGCAACACGTATCCCTCCCCATCTCCGAGAATAATTTTTATTTTTTTTTAACGTTTTTTCGTGAACGATTTGCGTCGCGTGGTGATTATTCGCGGAAAAACGTTTTCGAAAAAATCGTTTTACGGAGGCCGGCGACACGCGTTGCCCTCCTCGATGCATTTTGAGTGTATGAAGGTCGTGCAAATTTTGAAAACGGGCGTGCGAATCTCGCGCCAATTATTGGCATAAGAAATCTTTTTAGAGCTGGCCGGCCACGTGTACGCGATACGATCCGCGTTTTCGATGGCTGGTCTCATAAACCTATACAAAGTTTGCTCGTAGAACAGTCGCATTTTCAACAGTTTATGATCGGACAGCGCGTCCGAGACATATTACTATAAATTATTATTATATCGGACCGCGCGCGACTAATCATTTCGTAACTTCTCCGGCCCCCGCCCGCCAGTGACGACCGCCGCCGAACTCGCTGCACGCGAGCCGGAGAGAGACCGCGACATAGGAGACGTGCGCAGCAGACGCCCCGGGAATGAGTTTTAGTTAATGAAAATATAAGTGGATAAAGATTTAATCGAGGCACATGTTCCGCGTTTTGTCACACCCTTCCCGTCACACTCCATCACACGCACGCACATTGCATCTTTTTCACTACCCCCGGCTCTCTCGTTTGTATCGTTGTGTGTCCCCGCCGTTTCATAATATAATAGGATTACCCCAGCACGTTGATTGCTGCTGCTGCTGTTGCAGTCCGAGAGGGTCGTTGCAGTTCGGCGGCAGCACGCGCCACTGCGGCCTGCTGCTGCTGCAGTCGCCACTGTATTCGCAGGCCAATTGTATACGCGCGCGACAGTGGCGGCCGTATTGTGTTGTCCTGCTGGCGCCGTGATGTTTTTTTTTTTTGGACGGGCGAGTATATCGCACAGTATAGTACAGTATAGACGTTCAAACGCGCAATCGGTTCATTATCGAATTAGAATAAAGTGTAACACAAAAAAAGAGTACAACATTTAATTCATTTTCCGCGAGCATGATAATTTTAAACGAAATTATAATCCAGTTCTATTCTGGCAGAAAATGCGTCGCTGTCACAAACGTTTGTCGGTAAAAAACGCCGGAAAAACTGCACCTATACGGGCTCTTGTAAAGACCTGCTAAGTTTTTGATTTTCGCCCGAAAACAAGTCTATGACCAGATGATTGACTCAAAAATTTAATTTTAGTATTACCGTCGCTCGTGCCTCAAACCCGTGTTACGATCGACGCGTGTCGAAAAACGATTTTGAGCGAGGGGGCTGAGAGCGGGGCAAACACTTGTCTTGAGACCATCCACCTTTTTGGCACGCCATCACAGGCCCCGTAGATAACAATTATTATTTTATACGCAAGTTCGGACTTTTAAGTTGCAAAAAGTACGTTGGATATTTCTTACTTGGAGCATTTTAAACTTGACATACTGCGTACAGTAATTATGGGTGTTGAATTTCGGCTTGGTTACGCCGAATATGTAAGGTAACCGCGTGTTATTATTTGACGATTCGCGACTTTTTTCTCTTGACGAATCGTGTGAATCGCGAGTTACAAAATACGAAATAGAGTAAAATTATTACAGTACATTTTAATAATACGGTGTATTACGTATGCCTAATAAAACGTTATTTTCACAGAAAAACAAGTACAAACTGTACAAATATACTTGACGAATCTGTACAAGCGCATGATATTGTTTATAAGATAACTGTAGGCGGTATTTATATCGTAATATTACATACATAACCTTAATATGATACGAAATAATGATGACGTAAAAAATATTAGTACTCTTCGTAATATCGTAGAAGACGTCAGAGTGTACCTACAGTGCGGTGTGTACGTTCGGGCTGTCATTACGACTATATTATACACCTCTTATTACCTCTTACCCACCTAAAAATATAATATATACGTTTACAGAAGCTGTCATTGTAGCGTATAATAAAAAGAAGAAAAAAACACGACGACGACGTTAGAAAAATCATTATTATAATACAATATTTAAGCTTGTAAACCGCCTCGAATCATTAGCAGCTGACGTTATATGAAGTTATTATACGGGAAACAAAATGTACTGTGTGTGTGTGCCTAACCTGCAACCTGTTTTGTGCGCTTACAATCCAATTTCATCGTTTCCGGTGCGCACGAAACGAAAACCGCAAAATAAAATATACGTGTGTACATAGGTATTATTTATATGATACTGAAGAAATGAATTACCTAAATTGGCGGTTTTGTTCTTTGTGTGGAACACTGGCGTGTAGACGGAATATCGCGTTAAATGACTGGCGACAAAAATCGGTCGGAGCACGATGATACTTTACCGAACGGATGTCTTGCCGAGAAAAACACCCTCGCTTCTTCGATACGAATGAATCACGACCGATGTGTACAAAATCCTATAATACTGCACACGCTCGTAGCAGCTAGGGCTTATTTTATAACGTGCTTTTCGACAGATTTTGCGCAGATAGTACACACTTGTAACACGAATCGACAAAGAACCTCTAAAGGTTTATAACATCAAATAAATAAACCGTAGAGTTATGTATAACACTATATAGTCCATAAAACTATCATAGGTAAAAAGTGTAGTATGAAATTTTCACACAATAGCTGGTACCGCGGTTCCAAAGATTTAACAAAGTAGGGCCTAAAAACTATTGATAGGTACACAACTATTGTTACCCGTGACCAGCATTGTCGAATCGTCGTTAGTACAGTTTTGAGTAAAAAAGCGTACACCATACAGGCGTAGTGATTTCTTTTTTTCACCCGGTTTGCTCAGAATGTAAATAAGGAGTCGGCACTAAAGCACGCGCTGTTGATCAACGCTGCGATTCACCGTTGGACGTAATTACTCGTATGTATTCCGAAATGACAGATTATATATGACCGCTTTTAAATAACTTGATTTTCCATATTCGTCCAAATGTATAGTATTACTTTTACAATTTTAAATGTACACGTCTCACAGACGTTTTAGAAAGTTAAAATTGCCTCGTATACATCTCATCCCGAATTTTACGTTTCATGCACCAACTTTTATCACTATAAATGTAAAGGTAGACACCAAAAACGTGTTTTTATAGGAAACAATAACTAACAAATGGTAATTTTTTACGTCGCTTATTTTTTGCAATGAAATACATTTGGATACGTTGAACCCGTTATTCACGCGTTAAAAAACGAATCGTTAAATACGTCCAAGTATGATTGACTGCATTGTATGACTGAATAATAAAAAAAAAAATTATAAAAAATAAGCATTAACCACCACCATTTGTAATTGATTGTGTCACCTAATACGTCTTGCGTGTACGATATAATACGCGATTATAATTTGTAGATATTTTGACTTGTTATAGGTACTAATATTAGAACTGAAATCAGGAAACTAAAAAATACCATCTAAATAGGTTTATTATATTTTTCTTATTTATTTATGATTCGTTAAATTCATCCGCACAATTATATTGTTATATAAATGCATAGTTTCTGGGATGCGCAGCGAGATAAATATTTGATATCAAAGAATTATTTATTTTTTCACAAGTATATCGAACTACAATATCAACGATTCTATTTAAACACGTTATTACTACTATTATAATTATTAGCTCGATAAAATTTCTTTAAAATCCTTGTAAAACTATAAATATTTTCTCAGTTTTGCATTGAAGTTAATCGCGAAAAAACGATCATGCACAGCAAAAACGCTTTGAGAGCTACGTGTAAAAATAAAAAACAGCTAAGTAAAAATAAAAAAGATGTTTGACATTATATGGAGTTGTGATATACAAGTATTTGTAGCGCTAAAATTAGTGAAATTTCCAACTTTATACAGGCAAGTGCATATTATAATAATAAAATATAACACAATTATATGAATCTAGCGCCATAATAAGTAAACTTAGTATAAGCTGCGTCTGTATAGTAAGGGTACACGGAAAAAAAACATTTGAGTCATTTTTTTTTTAAATCAGAGATAAACATGTTTTAAATTTCATTTTACCGAATCGTTTCATTGTACGCCTAAACTTCCAGCGGTAATAACTCTCGACTTATTTTCGCTGTTTCGACCGCTTAAAGGAGAATGTCCGAAAGAGTTACAATCGAATTCCGCCAGAGCGCGTTCTGTACTGATATTTATAGCAGTGGGCTATCTTTGTATGGAATCTTAACTATAATAAAACAATAGTTAACTAATTTTCGTTTTGAAAAATGATCAGATTTGTAATACCTGTGTGCTGACGTTAAGTTTTTTTTTTTTGGAACTTTGATAGTTAAAAAAAAATATTCATGAAATTTAATTTTCATCGACGAGAGAAATTTTAAACCCAAATGTAACAAATTGATTTTTAAACACAGGCCAACGACGGTATCAATATGTATTGATTATACATTTAAAAGTTCCAGACTTTTGGAACTACAAAACTGAAAATAGTGTTAAAGAAATTTTGATTTTTAACCAGCTGTAATTGATTGAAAAATAACTGAAAATTTTTTTAAATTATTTTTGAGCGTCATCGTAATCCTAGTAGTAACTATAGGTGTATAATTAATCAAACCATTTAAGCAAAAAAAAAGTATAGGAACTTCAAAGATACAATACGTCGTCAATACGAACAATTTGATACTGCAATATCGCCGTTCTGGAAAAAAAAAAAAAAAAGTGACTATTAGCTGGTTTATTTCCTGTACCCTCCAATTATTATGCACTCGCCTGCAAGTAAATCAAAAATGTTACTTAGCACACACGTTATGTTTTTTTTTAAAAAAATGTAATTTAATGAGCTTTTTTTTCTTTGGATAACGTTATACGCACAATATTTGTATTCTGAGTGGAAAGGGTGTTAAGGGATAAACGTCGGAGTGTGAATGTACGGGATGGTGTAATAACAAGTACCAGTAATACTATAAATTATATAGAGATGTTTTACGGATGAAGGGGCGTAAAAAATGTGGGGGCCCTTGGGAGAGGTACCCTGCAACGCGGTCGACAGCCTTTGAATGTTATTATTACTTATTGTTGTTGTCGGTAAATATTGTTATTTTTTCCTTTTATTAACCGTCACGAGACTGAACAATACAAAACAAACAATATTATAAACGACTACTACGTTCAGTGTATATATAATAGCCTTTGAACGGCGTATTTTTGCCAATTAATGGCACGCGTACGCGTAATTCGATTACGAGTCGGCGATTTCGTCGAAACCAGTCGCCACAGCGAAAGGGTCTCTGCAGCTATGCCTAAGTCCTATACACTATATAATAACGTGTATATGACGTCCCAAAGTACCATTTTTCAGACTCGGTATTCGAAAGCTGTGGTTTGAAAAAGGGTAGGTGACGTGTGTAAAACAAAATTTGCAATCTGCATCTAAAAAAAAGATCAAAAGTCTTGCAAGTGCCGTAAAATAAGGATACTTTGCACATATTAGGGGGTAAATCAGAAGCAACATTTTATTTTTTCGTTTTTAACTTACCCGACTCGCAAACCTTTTATTCAAAATTTTTTAAACAATCTTGTTTCTGACAAAAATATCTAGGGTTTTAATTTTTATTTTACATTACATACATATTTTTACAATTAGTTCTCTTTATTTAGTTGTTTTATCAAAAATTTTTTTTTTTTAAATTCAAGATTTTTATGAGATGGCACTGATATACTTTGCACCATGATTACGTATCTATATATTACAACGGGTTTATGTCAATGGTAACTCAACATCACGTACAATTTTGCACCAACTACATACAATTATAAGACTTAAAACTAAAAAAAGAATTTGAAAACTCTTAAAACATTTCATTATTTTCACCTAACTAATGATATCAATCGTATCACAATTATTAAAGTCACTGTGTTTGTTTAAAGTTAAAAAACATGAAAATTGTTGCAAAGTATCCTCATTTTACGGTATTGTGAATAAAAATCGAACTTGTGGTTGAAAAGTAATATAACATGGGCAAAATGCGAGGCAAAAACTCGCGTGGAGAGCGTTTGGTATATACCTACCGCACTCTAATGAACCATTCTAATAAACCGCATATACTAAAAACCCAAACAAATTTTGGCTGCATACGTCCGGGCAACCTGGTAACGTCCGGATGACAAGGGTAACCTCGTTATCGGTACATAATATTTTTGCTAATCAACTATCAATATGATAGCAAATTTTGTAATATTATCACACCACTTTCCGCCACTTTTGAACTGAAAAATTTAATAATACGTATCTTAATTCGTGACCGCGACATACCATTGTAACCGCACGACGGCAAAGTTGAATATAATCTTAAAATATTATTATCGGTAGCCACGCCGAAAGGCCGTTGTCCAACAACTGCAGTTACAAGCAGCAGCCTGGGTGCTTCGATAAGGGTGTTACCAACTTATCCGAAAAAGTATTGTACGATGAATTTAACACTTTTTTTGTTACTGCGGTACCGAAGCGTAAAATTCGATATTAAGTACCGATTTGGTCTTTTACCGTTCGATTTGCGCCCTATTGCTAGGATATAATCGTGTTAGCTGAGCAAAGCGACGGCGCCGAGCGACAAGGAATCCGTTTTTTATTCCGGATTACCCGATACATCATCTGCATCTTCTAAAGGCCTTGTCGTCGTTGCCATCTGTCGGTCTTGGGCATGTTTTTTGTAGGGTTCGCACGTCATCCCGTTCTTGTGTACGTCTTGGAAGTATCAGGTCCCGCGGGTCTCTTTATCCTCGAACTTTTCCTTCTTGTATATCTGTTGTGAAGTATCGTTGGGCCTGTTAACTCGATTTTTCTTCTCGTGGCACGGTTCTTTATTCCCCCCCAATACGAAACCCTAAAAATTGTCAAACGTTTACCCCGGCCCCGCTCCGAAGACGTCGCAGAACCGGCATGCCGTTTTTCGTCACCAAACAGCGTGGTAGGCACCCGCCAGTGCGGTGTGTACCACGCTAATAATAATAATAACTATAATAAATAATTATAACTTATTTTGAACGGAGTGTAGTATAATCGAATCGTGCGCATGCAGCCTGTCGCGAGGAGCGCGTGCCGGCCGCGCGTGGTTCGGCGGCCGCGTGCGCGCGGAAAACGATCGGCGGACGGACGGGCGGTTAGTCATCGGCCGCGGCCGTCGTGGGTCCCGCCGGGAATTTACGGGTCCGGCCGCGGGGTACCTACCCCGTGGGAGACGACCGCGGAGGCGGCTCGTACGGGAGGGCGCAGAAACGGTTAAGAATCATTTTCAGGAACATGTTATAATATCGTTTCGGTAAAATAGAAGATGAATAATATACGTACGTACGTACTTTGGGTGGGTCACTATGTCGTTTAGAAGTTGTTTTTTGTGAACGCGTTGTATCTCGAAAGCAACGATGGATCGTCGAAAGTACGATTCTGAGCGAGCTCCGGCAGTGTTGTCTGTATATATATTATATATATATATATATATTTTTTTATAGTGCCTATGTTCTGGAAAAAAAAAACAGATTTAACACGGTCCGAAATTTACAAATATCCAAGAAAATATTATAATTTGTACTATATTTCAAACCGTTTGGACCACGTTTGAGGAGCTATAGTACGATTTTAGCATCGATTGCGTGCGCGTTGATTTTTTTACTATAACCAAATCGCAAAGTTTTTCAACACTTTTTTCGTGCGCGTTCGTAATAACACACATTGAGGAGGAGCAGATTATTCTGAATTTATTTTTATCAGACAGAACACTTTTTTTTTTTTTTGTCAATACGACACGTCTTCATTTCAATTCAACGAATTTGTGTGAGGTACGAATTTTTTTCTAAAAAAAGGTATGTCCAATTTTTGATCGTTTTCCAACGTCAAACGACTAAAAAAAAAAAAAATTGTGGCTATAGATTGTCGAACCTAACCGATTTTATGTACATACTTTTTGATAACCTTGCGTAGAAAGTTTCGAAACTTTTTTTCAAAAATTTAATCTTTCATCCGACAAAAACCACAAAGAAAATGGAAATCTTCTATGAAAATATAAAGTTTATATATATATAAATTTTATAATATCAAGTTCTATACTTTGCTCAAAAATTTTCAAAATCACTTGAAACTTGGAGCGAGCCTATCTATTTAAATGTTGTTCAGAGGTTTCAGCTAGTTCCGTCTATTATTTAGATAATGTTATGGACAAAAAACTAAATCGATTATGACAAAAATCACGCTTGCCGTGGTTTTTCACAGTTTTAGTCAAATTTGACCTTATTTTTTTAAATTTTATCAGCCAAGACCTTTCATTAGAGGTATTGAACGTAAAAATCGGAGTATTCCTTATACCCTAAAAAGTGTTCACAGAGAAAGAAAAAACATCGTTGTAAAAAAAAATAAAATCCAAAAGAGAAAACACCAAAATCAAGAATTTTTTTTAGTCAGGAAAACATATATATATGTATGAGGAACTATCAAAATTAGGAAAATAATTTTAAAGTAGGTAACGACAAAACCGGGAATTTTTTTTTTTTAGAGAAAAAAATATCATCTTAAGTGGAATATTATTTTTGCTTGAGAAAGTAATAAATTACTTAAGAATTATTTTATTATAACAGGAAAATATTTTTGAGGAAAAACAAAACATTCGAGAACCATTAAAATCAGAATTATATTATATTTTTCATCAATAATTGATATAATTTTTTCCTGACAAAAAATTTGCGGTTTTGTCGTTTCCTTGAAATCGTTTTTTCTGATTTTGATAATTTTTTCCTGACTAAAAAATTCGTGGTTTCGTCGGTCCTGTACTGATTATTTCCAGTACCAATTTTTTCTTGTAAGTACATATTTTATTTCCTGTGCCTACGTTCCTTGTCGGCGTTTTGCTGTTCGTCAACAACACGTCGTAGAAGCAGTTCAAAACATTTCAACCTCGTTACGTTTCGATCCGAGTGATTAAAAATAGCACAAATTTAATATCGTCCCTCCAAGAAGCTACCAGGAAACGAGCACATTTGTTTGGTAACATTCTGTTTTCCAACTACATCGGGATTTGCGAACGCATTCAAAGAGACGTGTCCATTAGATTGGACAACAAATTAAAATAAAACTCATTCTTACCACTTCACACAGATAGTTAAAACAGTTGCGCTGCGTTTGTAAGAATACATTTTTAACCATGGTTACTCACCCATCTTGTCCACATTTCTTCATTAGTTTATCTTAATAACAACTTGAAAAGTCTTTAAATGAAAAAAACAGCAAATTTCAATCATTTAATCCACTCGAGTTTAAATTTATACTGGGCACAAGCATTTAATACACATATTGAACTAGGTATTTGGTTAAGTAAGTATTTGTACCAAAATAGAGTGTTGAAAATTTCAAAGTCGTTAGTATTCAGCTCTATACCTTAAGTTTCAAAAATTACTCAACCGATTTGAACTGAAAAAATTTAATTTTCATATTTAACAATAATTAGTCGATACAGTGTTCACTATTTGCAAAACAACCAGTTTATATTCAAGCGCAACTAATAAAAATGTAATCACGTTCCATAACTTATCTAAAAAAATTAATTTGTTCATTTCGTTGTCTTTTAATTGAATTTTGATTTTTTTTAATCTTGTCATTATATAAACTTGAGCATACATTTCAGTCGTTCTTTGTACTACTACGCTAAGCAGCCCGAACGTATCAAAAAGAACATTTTTTAACTGTTGTCAAAGAGTTTTAATTAAAAATAATTATAGTCTCAAAAGCACAGACAATCATTATAATTTGTTTTTGTTTATGTATTTACTTTCAAATTTCAACC
The DNA here is from genome assembly GCA_017140985.1 of Hormaphis cornu. Classification (NCBI taxonomy): domain Eukaryota; kingdom Metazoa; phylum Arthropoda; class Insecta; order Hemiptera; family Hormaphididae; genus Hormaphis; species Hormaphis cornu. Next base: position 5,676,138 of record CM029359.1, on the reverse strand, counting down.
CATGGTGGTATTAACACAATATTATTCGCATACAAGCTATATAAATTATAAACAATGTTTTAGGCTAAAACAAAAACTAAACAATTAAAAAAAATGTTTTCGACACAATTAGCATAATTCAAACCGTTTACTCATTATATATTATTGAAATGTAAAGTTAAAACGACATATCACACATACAAAAGTTTATTTATTTATTACATATTTTGTATATTAAACATTGTAATACATTATCATTCTTAAATACATGACGCTTGATTTAGTAGAACGTGAAGCGCTATTTAACAACTTTAAGTTCAATTAAAATTGTATTATTGATCGGACAATTTCTCATAACGCTTATGCTATAACAATGTTTCTAATTAGAATATAGTTAAAATCAAATAGTAATTTATAATCCAATTACAAGCTGAAAAAATTGTTTATATTGGCAATGAAATTGGTCAATTTTTGCCACTATTGACAACTGTAATTTTATAAACACAATTATGACTTATCGGAAAATTTTCTATAACAATAATACACAAAAAATATAGATATATAAATTCAAATTGACTATCAGAGAAGAATATATAATTGTAAATACTATCACAGAAATAAAGTTAAATTTGTAATAAATATTTGCAACAACAAATTATTTAACATATTATATTAACTACGGAAAATGTGATTTTCATTTTTTTTTTTCTCTGTTTGTTACGTACATATTGAATAATGATCGATTAAGAATAAATTCCACAGCCCTTTTTGATCATTAATCCAATCGGCCAAACGTACAAATAATTTTTTTATTTTAAATTTAAAAAAAATCATATTTAAAATTAGTAAACATAGTTTATTTTCATTTTTTTTTTTTTTTTTTTTTTTTACCGATTATTAAAAAACAATTGGTTAATAAGACAAATTATGGAATTATGATAATGAGTACATTTTGAAAACCCTATAAGATACAAAATTAAAGATGATAAAATACAAGACAACAAATATCAAAATATAGTTGAACAACATTAATGAGCATGATTATATTAAGCGACGAAAAAAAAAATTATTAAACTATAAAATGTATATTGTATGATATAAAAAAAAACGTATCAACATACAACGCATTTGCATGCTATTGATAACATTCATGTATAACGTATGCATTTAAACATATATTTATTATTACCATAAAAATTATATCTAATGTCTACAATATAAGAAAAGAAAATAACAAATGCATTTTTTTTTTAAAGAAAATCGTTGCAAGGCCCACAACAATATTCTTTTCTAGTAACACTAATCAACATAATTATACTTAGGAACAGAACATATTTTATCCAGAACAATAATAAACAGCAAAATAATAGAGGAAAGAAACTATCAAGGGTCAATATTAGGATAAAATGTTTTATATAAAATGGTAACACAATAATAAAGATGCTTCTTTTTTTGTTTTGGAATGCTTGGAACAAAAAAGGTCATAGACAATATAAAAAGGGAGACAACACACGTTTTACGAATGAACAAATTTACTAAGACTGCAAGACAATTGGAACAGCCCCTATTGAAGGTTCCAATGTGAATGGGGTCACTTGATAAATGAAACAACGATTACACACACGCACTGGCTTTAGGTGTCCGAATCTTGGCAAAGGAACAGAATTGGAACTACACCGAGAGCAGAATACCTGAAAAAAAAATTTAATTTGTTCATTAGATTGTAAAACAATTGCACTGGCAAATTAAGGTACACGAACTTTGCCACAATTTCGGCAATGGTGACGTCTTCGAACCACAGTAAACATAGCTTTGCACGACATACACACAGGTGCCTCATTGTCAGGTACCCACGGTGGCGGTGTTTCAGTAGTTGTTGACAACACGTCTCCAAGCATTGGTTCAACTCTCCACACGAGAGCCTCTTCACTGTTTTCAATCACAAATGTTTCCGGGTTATTTATCCCCCCAGTTAACGATTCTGTAATAATTTGAACAATGAAAATTAATAGTCAAAACATTAGTTAAAGCTACATTTGAATGCTATACTACCGAAATTGATAACTAACCGGTATTTTGTACGGGATCTTCAGCAGCACAGCTGGAATTGGACATGAGGAATACAGCTTTCAGTATGTTACGCAAGTCTCCGGCAAAATTTGTCTGTAACTGATCAGCTACTCCAGATATGCACACAAAAAGCCGATGTAACAAATCTTCATCCGATCTATGATTAAAATAAAAAATTATGGAAATGGTATTACAACGAAATAACACCATAGACCATACCTAAACTTTGCACGAGCTTTTTGTTGATGTAAAGAATAATCAGAAGAGCTATCAGTTGACAAACTGTCAGTTACACTTTCATCACTTTCGTCCGCTGATGATGATGTACAACTTGAACAACTTGAACACATCTCGTGTTTTTTAGTACTGAAAAGAGAATATGAATGGATGAAAAATTAATAGCGAAATATTGGTATTACAATATATTTTTAGGTGATAATTGGGTATTATTAACTATTAAGAATCACTTAATTAATAATTTGATACAATGTGTGCTTAATGCTTATGTAAAATTACTTCGAATCAGTTGTATGGTAAAAAGGACTTATGGAGACACAGGTTCCATAAAAATGGTATAGGGCAAGTGAAAATAAGGGAAGTAAAGAGATTTACTAAGTTTAGAGTTATCAATAACATACGTTTTAGAAAGATATAATCCAAATTCGAGCTCTAGTTTTTAAAAATAGTGGCTAAAAGTGCAAAAAATGTTTTTGCCGTACATATTGTGATTCACGCACATTATGAAATTGGACATTGTGAGAACTTCTTGGGCATTGTGCATTAAACTAAATTTTGGTGAGCATGCTAAAAAATACCAAAACTTGCATAGGCTATATCAGTTTCCCCTCAATCAATTTGGCAGCATAAGAAAATACAGGTTTAGGACATATAAGTAGAATGAATGAAAAATGTATAGTTACTTAACTTTTTTCAATTCCTAATGTTTATTACAGAGTACAGACACAATAATTAAATGAACAAAAACTTATATTGACTATAATATATATTCTGTTACTTAACTTTATGTTGGAAAAAAATGTTATTACTAATTGAATTAGCAAATTAAAAAAAAAAATACTATTATGAAATATGAATATTGAATATGCAAACAAACTGAAATCTATTTTTTGGAACTGTAATGAATTCGTTTTTCTATTATCTGATGATAAATGAGCATTGTCCCCTCGGACAGGACTTTTCCTGCAATGACTGGGAAATTTAAGAAACATTTAAGTAAAAACAATTTTGCCTTGTACAATGCCTAATTTACTTACGTGGCTGGCAACATATATAAATAAAAATATATCATTTACACAAAACTGATTGTAATGACATATTATAACCATTGATATTTATTAGTTTGCTCTTAGAAAATTATATATTTACTGTTTACTATTTAGTATGTTATAATCTGTATAGCTAATACAAACATTAATGAAAGACTTTAGTAAAGTTCTTAACTATTTTTTTTTTCTTGTACAGTAAAAAAGGAAAGTACTGTGGTAAAATAGAAGAGGAAAAAAATAAACATCTACTCATAAAAATTATTTTTACTTACACAGATTTAGAACTATTTCTATTTTTGCAATTATTAAAACGACAAATCACACTAGATGTCCGTTTGTTGTTGCTATTAGACGCTTTTCGTAATTCTCGCCAGCTTTTGGAATACTTGATCGATGAGACAGTACCACACTCACAATTATCAATCATTTTATCTTTTACTTGCTCGCTATAGCAACTTTTGGCAGTATTAGACGTTTTTTTCCGTCTGTGCAAATAGTGACCACAACAGTGATTACCAGTTGCTGACTGACACTGGATATCAGCGACAACAGTAGAACTATTACTACTGCTGCTGCTGCCACTAAAAGTTTCCATACTTTTATCATTAACGCCTGATTGCCGTTGTTTCCAGTGGTTCCAATCAGTACAACAACATGCATGACATGAACCCAATGAATTTGGACATTCAGTTTGGGTAGAACTACTAGACACGTTAGGGTACTGCCTGGAAGGAGATGTTGGTGTCTCGTTTCCATTGGTATCCACCAAATCATTGTCATTTCGATTATCTTGTAGATTGACGACAACAACATTTGTTTTAACCAATATTTCAGTCAGGGCTTCTGTGGCTGTTGCTAGACATTCAGTTAGATCAGCATCCGGTACTGAACTTGATTCTAAACTACATTCAATACTTTCGGATGATGTTGTAGTATCCCCAACTGATGAAACAGGAACTTTTAGTTCGTTATTTTGAAGATCATTAGTGTTTTTTGACATGATGGTTGATCCAAAAGACTTGTGTTGTTTTTTTGATGAGTCATTGTTGTTTATCAAGTCTTGTGGTGACGAAGATCGAAATCCCCCTTTTGAGCCGCAGTGTTCAATAGTAGAGGTGACAGAGACGTTATTACAGTCCATAACCAATTCTGCAGTACTAGATGATAGGCATTCTGAATCTTCATCACTTGTTTCTTGAGATCTAATAAAATAATAACAAAAAATAAAAACACATGGCTAAAAATTAAAAATAATTTCATCAAAATAATGTATATGTTGGGGTAAATAGATAAATAAAAATAAAATAAAATAATCATTTTTTGATTCATAAAAGAATTGAATAGTGATCAAAACAACATAATATTTTTGGCCTACATTTTTTTGATTCGTCTAGAAATAAGGCTTAAATTTTAAGTACATAAATGAAAGCAGAAAAATTATAAAACTATGGTTCTACAAGTTTAATAAAGGAAATCATTTTGTTTTAGGTATATTAATTTGCGTATGAACAAATATCTAAAAAAGTATAAATATGGATTTTCCCATCGTGTGTCATTACTCATTTTAGACATGACATGCATAGTAAATAAGAATTGGTTAAATAATAAATATATAACTATGCTAAACACAATCAAGACGAAATTAATATACATATTTTTAAATTATATTTATGTATGTATAAAGAGTAAAAACTATTTTACACTATCAAAACAAAAATTTGATAAAGAAACAAAATGTTTATTTTAAAACCCCTGAAGATTGATTAAAGTTTTTAACTTACAACAACTGCTGGTTTCTGACTGACATTTTTTCATCGGATTTTACCTCGTCGGATGAACATAGCATCTTTTCAAGGGTTGATAGCTCTTTCTTAGACAGAGTCAAAAGAAGCTCTCGAATTTTCAATAATAAAGACTGAATAAACAAAAAAATTATGTTACAATTTGTTCTATAAAAAAACTCCTATAGATTAATAAAAATAAAATAATTAAAATAGAACATGACAGTAGACAAATACTTACACGAAATGGACGGAACATATCAGACATATTGGTGGCATTTTGGTCAAGGGACAAGGGTGACATGTACGGATAAAACAACAGTCCAGAAACGATAGCCAAACGAGGAATGGTGAACATGAGAGCCGGGTCGTAGTCATCGACCATTTCTTGAGTCAAAAGACCTTCAACAAGGGCTCTGAAATAGATAAGCATTAAGCAGTTGTTAAGTGTTTATATCTATCTAATCCTTAAGTAAATTATACATAATAGCTTTTTTTTTTTTTAGCAACAATGTTTACAGAATAATGTTGCCACTGGCGATTTTTACAGAGTTCAGTAATACAATTTATACAAATTTCAAGGTAAAAATCAAAATTTAACGCATACAAATTATAGAAGCATATTTTTTAAGTAATTAAAAATTAGTGTCTTTTTTATACAACCATAGCGATTCTTCAAAAACTAGTTTGCAAAAAAAAAAAAAAATCATTATAAAAATTAAAAACATATAAAGCAAAATTTCTTAGTTAACCTATAAGCATTTTGTAATAGATGATTCTATATTGTTTATCTAAAACGTGGGATTATATTAGAGTTGTCACGGGTTGCAAATTTTCCAGTATAACGGGTACCAGGTAATTTTGCAATGTTAAGAGCCGGGTGTTTGGTATCACCAAGTAATTTTAATATTTTACCGGGTACCTGGCCGGATAGTAATCATACATTTTCACTTTGTTTTGAACGTGCAAATAATACTTTGTAATTTTTAAACATAAAAACAATTAATATAATATTTTATTTAAGTTTAGTAAATATTTTTTTGAAGCTAGCTGTTTTCAAAGCTGGGTTAAATTATGCCTAAATTGCCTGGCCAAGTACCATGTCCTAATCAGGTACCCATGATACATCTGTATTATACTATCTCTATATTATACTTTTTGAAAACACTAACTCTTTTGTTAGTTGATACTTTGTACAACACATACTATTTAGTTAACAGGTTAACTTAAAAATTCAATGTTTTTATCAGTTGTAAATAATTTACCTCTGGAGAGTCTCGGAAAATAAGACGACCACAAGCTGCTGGAGCTCATATTCATGAGCGGTTTTGACAGGAACCATTGCGGAGACATAGCGTAACTCAAATTCAGCCAACAGGCGGTCAAACGTACATAGTGATGATATCAAGTTGCGTAAATATGGAGGAGTTTGATCATTGCACAGACTTGCGTCCCTCAATAACCCACGTACTTTTTCTAATGACTTGGTCAGAGCTCGTGCTAAAGGTCTCATAGCACCACTTTCAGCCTCCCGATTCATTATACTTGATCCAGCAGACAAACACTATATTAAAATTCAAGAAAAACAATACATATAATAAACTTTAATAATCAATAAATATTTTAAACCAAGTAGTCAATTTTAACACTAACTGTTTAACATAACCATTCACGTAAATAATCAGTTATTTTAATGACTGTCTACCTGAGATAGACGATGTTTATCAAATATTTGTAAAAAATGACTGATGTTTGTGATTGACTAGATATATATTTAGTTAACGACTACGACTAAAAAGTCAATAATAACATTTAATAAGTAAAAATAATAATCAAACAAATGAATCAAATCAGAAATACAATAATTGATATAAATAAAATATTTAAACTACTAGTACCACAATTTACAGTAAACTCAGTTCTACAAGAGAATACCCAGTTTCTGCACGTTAAAATTTAAAGCCACAGAACAATGCAGAATGCTGTAATCACTTTTTTCACTCAATTTCTACACCTATAATACAAACTAATAGTTAATATCACACAAAGAAAATGTTTAAGCTTGCAGCGTCTCAAGAGAGAAGGATTTATAGAAACTGTTGCAAATAGGTTGACAGTTGGATATTCTCTTTTAAAATGCAATATAATTATAAAATTGTTATTTTTAAAATTACATTTCATGTTGTGTTTTGTCATAAAATATTAATGAAATTCTAAATTCTAAATTATTATTTATTTAATTATTGTCAATGTTAATGTGAAAATTACCTCGGCGCCAAACCACAGCTGTCCAGCCAGGTTATCTTGGATTACATCATCTGGAAATTTGACCCGAAAATCGCGACTGGCTCGGTCACCGGGTATTAACTCGTCCATGATCTTAATGCAAATCGTCAAGACCTGCGTGCAAAAATAAGCACAAGGCAAGGTTGAGGTTACATCTTACACAAATAAGTACTGCGTTGGAGTTAATTATAACTTAAATAATATTATCTTTTTTTTAATTTTTACACAGAGATATATAATTTGACCCTGCATACATACTTTGTCCTGACATTGTCTCAAATGGTTCACCAGAGCAGTACATCGCTGAGGGTCTTTTTTACCATCAAAGCTATCCAGTTCTGCTGCCACAGCGTTCAGCTCGTCATCAGCGTAAAAAAATTGCGCCAACAGGGAACGGTCTCCTTTCTGAAAGCAAATTGCATAAAAAATTAACAATACACTTAACATACTTCAAGAATTATAGTATTGGTTTTTGTTATTATAAGTGTAAATCAGGTAAATTTTACTGTACCTTGGTAAGAATAATTTATAATTTAGTATGAGCTAATAATTTTAATATATAATAAAAAAATAATTTTTAACCGGTAAATTTAACTAAAATGTACTCAGTATTTAAATGAAAGGAAAATTCACATAATTTGATCTCACACAAATTAACTTACAATTGGCTACTATTAACTCACAAATGAAACACATAAACATGCTAAGATCTTTTTAGAATTTAAAACTACAATAGTGGTTTGCCAAGTCTATTAAAAAATACACCATCAAAAACATATTATATTATTGTAACTTATTAGCATAATATACTCGTATGTACACATTATATCTGTGTGACATATAATTGAGCGGATGTTGCAAGAAAAGTTATTGAGGGAGGAAGTAATTATTATCGTTGTTTCTAAATGATTATTACGTTGCTAAAAAGTGAAAATCTATGGTTAACCAGTTGGATTGGATTTAACGCGTTGGGTGTTAGCTGAGATAACATTATATTTAGTATACATTAGTGTCAAATAATAAATGTATGCACTGTGCTTTCACTTTGATAAAAGAAAACAACAAATTATCAGATTATACATTTCTAAAAAATAACGCTGAACAATGTTATAAAAAAACTGTTTCAATATAATAATTGCGACGAATCATTGTCCAGCGGTAAATATTTGGCAGCGAACGCAATAAATCATAAACGGACGCGTTTTACAAAGACGGCTCTCTGCTGCAGCAGCATCATCAAACGATAATTATTCTGGTATTTTAGCCGCGTCGCACAGTAGGACTAAATTTTAGGCGACCATAAATACGTACATTTTTTTTAATTTATTAAATTAGGCTTTTGAACGTGGAAAAATATTTTAAGTGTCGTCAAGAAATTCAAGAAGACCAATACAATACTTTTTAAAAATAATAATATTTAGATCTATACAAAATTTTATTTAGTGCGATTTAGGGCAGATAAAAATTAAATATTATGTTTAATGGACCTTTAAATTTTAGAGGTCTATAGTATTCCTGCTTTTTTCCTAGGTCCAATTAAAAAATAGAAACGTTAAAGATACTAATTTGTTATTATGTTTTTTTTATTAAAGTTTTCACCTCAAATGCAGTTATAAAACTGTCTTTATTTTGATGTACCACGCGCACAAAGTTAATATTTTTTAACAGCAGTTGAAAACACTAATGTTTTTGAGGAATATTAAGACGATAAGATAATTACCAAACGTATTTTTTCTGTACTCGTAACAACAATTAATGATCAAACAAAAAGTACTTTTACTTTTACACAAAATAATATTCTCGTTCCTACAAAATCCTTCAATTGTAAACTGTTTACGTTTTGTCCGGCTAAGTTTGAAATTGAAAGTCCCGGCCACTGTGCGTCGTGATGCTGCGGCGTTAAACGCGATCGAAGTGAAAAAAAAAAAAAGCCGGAACCACTCTAGGTCACGTGGGTAGTTTGATGCTGTCGGTCACTGTTTTGGAAGATTTATATAGAAGTTGTACATTAAATTACGTATAAGAAATTAAAAATTGCTTACGAGAATAACGTTTTTGGAGTGAGCTCAGTGACTCTGTGAATAGTAGCGAGATAGAATAGATAAATAAAGACATACGGTCACAAAGTTTAGATTATCAATTTAAATAACGAGTAAAATTTATTACGTGTTGTTTTACGTTTTTAGTAACAATTGCACAACATTGCGTAGTAGTTTCATCTCGTATAATCAAAATAACACCATTTTTCAATACTTTTTTTAAACGCTTTCCAAATCTACCGCAGGGTGGATTTTATGAAATTTTTTTATTCAGATAGCAAATTATGTGTGATAAAGCGCATTAAATTTTGAAATCTCAAATAACAAATTTGTGTGAGTTACGAATTATTGTTTTCCAAAAATAAATCACAGGCATGACCAACTTTCGAAAATTTTCCAACTTTAAACAACTACTAAATATAAAAATTGTGACGACAAATTTTCGAAATTTTTTAGTAGCATACGTAATTAAATGTTGAGAACCTCGTATTAAATTTCCAAAACTCTATGTGGAAAATTACATTTTTTATTGAGCAAAAATTAAAAAAAAAAAAAAAATGAAAATTGTCAAGTTCTATACTTTGTTCAGAAATTTTCAACATTTTTATCAGACCTGTATCTTACCAATTTTAACAGTATATGTGAAAGTTTCAGCTTATCGTTATTGATTGGGAGTTATGGCCAAAAATCTAAATCGATACGTCAAAAACACGTTTGCCGTCATTTTTAACGTTTTTTTCTTAATTTTTCTATTGTAACTTTTTAATTTTACAGACGCTCAAGTCTAGACCCCTCAAAGTACCACATGTGTCCACAATATATCACACATATCGTCAGAGGTAGTGACGTTAAAAATCGGAGCATTACTGAAGAAGTTATCGTGATTGTATAGTGGTAAAAAAAATTAAAAACGCACATCACGCGAAAACTAGAACATTCTTCGTTTCACCCAGAATCGAAAAAGTATTCACTGCAGCTGGTGTTGGCGCGGCGGAATAATCGGGTCTAGCGCCGCCGAAACGTGCGCATGTAATAGCACACTTTCACTTGGCACTGTTTTTTTTTAATCATGGCCGCTACGCTAAAACACAGCTACGAGATTATACGTCTTATTTATACACCCAAGTTACAGCAAACTATATAAAAACAAAAAACTACGAATATTATATTGTGCACTGCTGCACCTACGCACAATTATATCGACGGAAACTCTCTTTGTATTTTGTGTTTGACTTGAAAAAAAAGAGGACGCGATTAAATCAAAAATATAAATTTTGTATCGATGCACCTATACTATATGTTTTATAGATTTTACAAGATTTTACAAGATTAAATCTTCTGGAACCCGTCACATTTTTTCAGACATGGCCTTGGTTTTTTTTTCAAATCGATTCTTTACTATATAGTTTGGTAATTTACAGTGGCAATACGACGTGTGAAAAAACGATTCCGAGCGTGGCAACAATAAACGTATTGTTTTTACAACAATGGTTTTCTTTTTTCTTTCTTTTCTGTACTCATTATATATTTCTGGTCGAAGAAGCGAACTGATTTTCTAAGTCAGTAACTCCCATTATAGACCGAAATGGCAGGTAGTCTTTACTTGAAGCGTTTGTTGAAAATTTTGAGTTGTGGGTACTTCAAAAACTAAAAGAAATCATAGAAAACTGTGCGTCAAACGTGTGAAATTCGCTTGTTTGTTAATTTTTCGGGCGGAGAGAACGATGCTGTCCCGAACTTAACACGTTAACCTACGACATAAGAAAAGGTCTAATACAGATTGCAGATAACCAACGCAAATAATCAAAAATGTTGTCACCAGCTATAAAATAGATTTATTTTGTCATGTCGTTATCCACAATACACACGATATTATTATTCTCGTAATTGAAAATCGGTATTTTATCAAGTAAAATTTAGTTGAACCACTCACCTAGTTACTAGTAACCTAACCACTTCTATTTTAAATAGAAACACTATTTTTTTTTAAATATACTTACATTAAATACATCTCTATAATTAATACGATTAACGTTTATTCTACTGAAAAAATTTGGTAAGTACTCTTTTATTAATTACGCTGCACTAAAACTATAATAATCAAATTGATTATACTAAAAAATTCATTTAGAAATTATCAAAAGATATTATAGTAAAAATACGAATAGTATTATATATTATATATTATATATTATATAATACTATATTATACAATAGTATTATACCTTATGGCTTATAATGTAACAATATCAGAAATGTGCAGAAACGTCGAGACAGATCCAACAAATTTAATAAACGCATAACAAATTTGCAAATGAACAATAACAAAAAACACTATTACGGTACCTATGAAACAACAGACACCACATACTAGTTTTTTTATTTTTTTCAACGATATAGCGAACGGCACCGACAATATTGGTAAAATATGCTGAATAAGAATTGAGCAACGTCTATTAGGTGTTAAATATACACGTTTATTATTCGGTTGAATTGACAAAATCTCATAGATATAGAATCAGAATCTGGGTTAATACATCAACTCCGTAAAATTTGATGTGTTGCAACAAATGGCCGACGGTGACAATGGTTTTGGAGTTTTTGGCAGGGATATGGAAACACGTTGATTGAACATGTTATACTGAAAGCATTACACGAAATTTGTAAACATAAATAAATTACGCGATTTAGTATAAAAACAATACCTACAGTTTCCTCAAATTTTCATAAACGGTAATACGTATTAAGTCATTTTTATTTTAACGATAACATTTTCATACTATTGTACTTGGACTGTTTAAAAACGTGTTTGATGAACAAACTGCAGATCAAAAGCGAATAAAACGTTAATAGTATAACCACAGATAATATAAATAAAGTTTTATCTTATCTGTGGTATAACTACCAAGTGCAACCGCAGTATACCTGTATGAACAGTTCCAATAATTTTGTGAAAACATATTCTAAACGCGATATTATCAAAACGATTTTTAGTCTCTTTGTAGTTTTTCATATTAAAGGGCATACAATTAATAAAAATTATAAGTAACAGCATTGATTTTTATAATATATTATTTCAAGAAGCGAGATAATAGGAAAAAGTAAACGTGACATAATTAAACCTAAACCAATGGATTATGGGTTCATTTATTCTCGCATTAATAACACGAGATCATTACTATGTCATTCAGTCAAAATTTTTTTTAGAAAAAATCGCATTTACCTAACCTAACCTCCATTTTGCAGGTGCCAAAACGCCTGCAAGTTCTACTTTTACAATTACGCAAATAGACCTACTATAGAGGATTGTTATGATGAATCCGTTTGATATAATAAAACATTTCAGCAAAAATAATTTAAGTTGCTGATTCCTTCTAAAATATTTTATAACTTACTAAACTGAATAATGAATCTAAAATCAACCAAAAATACATTATCGGTAGAAAATTAAGCAAAAGTACCGCGTTATAAGATGTGTCATACCTATTTAGCATTGTAAAAATATGGCGTACCTAGTTAAAAACTCAGTTACTAAGCGAAAAACGGAGAAAAAATCGGCAAGATCTCACAAAAAATTTTCTTTTACACAACGTTTTGACTTGTTGAAATTGTAATTTCAGGCCTTAGCAAACTATTTCAATAAAATTTTTGACCAACACTATTTAAGTGCGTGTGAAACTATTCAAAACTATTTAGTTTGATAAAATAATCACGCGATTAAATAACACATAAATACAAACGCTAAACGCAGAGTTCAACGCTTTACTCTAATTATAACGACGAGATAATTACGTACAAGTCATTAACTTTTTTCACAACAAAAATGATATGTATTTTTAGATTGTTTTTTTGAAAAAATTTATTTTTATTTTTTTAAATATTTAAATTATTATTTTGAAAACAACGACCATTGTTTTATTTTTCAAAACAATGTTTTTCTTTTAAATCTAAAATTAAAAACTAAAATCATTGTTTTGAAATTTTCTAAATAATTGCAATGTACCTACTACCTACTACTATTATAACCTATAAATCTATTTCTTAGGTCTTAATTTACTAAATCAACCAAATGACCAAGCTAAATTTTTAAAAGCAACATTAAATAGTTTTATTTTGAGTTACAAAAAAAAAACTTTCGTTTAAAACAATATTATACGATTCGTAAATATTTTTAACAACAAAAGTATGATATAGAAGAATAGGATAAATATTATTTAGCTTAAATATGATTGAAACTACTGTTTACAATTCGTATGAACTTCATCTGTTTTAAAACGGTTTAAACGTATGTAAATCAATGTTGAGAGAACAGATTTTCGGAAAAAAAATAATTTCAACCACACGCGAGTAAATGTTATTAATAAATATTATATTGTTTTGATTCTGAATGTATTAAAGTTGCAAGACTGATAAATATAATGTTTTAAAAATAGACGAAAATTTAAAATTTCCATTCCGCAAAAGTTATTAAAATCGATTCCGATCGTACATGTTATTTTACCCCACTGCATTCAAAAAATGTGTGAAAATGTCGAACAATTCGGAACACTTTTTAAAAAAATTTTACACACTTCCATTCGGAATATAACTAAAAAAAAAACATCAGAATATACTAACGATAATCACTTTCAAAGTACTATTTCCTCGATAGCCAACCTTTCTGCCGAGGTAGCGCATACACTACAACGTAATGCAAAGATCAGGGCAATCCAAAATAAAGTAAAAACCATTTCAGAAAAAAAAAACATAATTTTAAAAACGATTGTTTGCCCCGAGAACCTAAAAATTATCGACGGCGAGACATCCTGTGAATGACGACGTTATCTATCTACAACGAACCTAACCGACGACATTTTATTTTCATCATAAACATAACACCACCAAACACCAGTGTCACATTATCACACGAAAATGAAATGTAGGCTAAGGTTAGTGTAGGATATTCTGCACACTTTCTTGATTCATATTATAATACACACACACTACTCGGTATAGTATAGTATATTACAATGGTTACCTTACTATTTTTATTCGTTTTTTATTTTATTTTTTGTACAATGAAATTTTCCGGAAAATCGATAAAAGTCTGCAGCACCATCCAGCCGCTTGACTGCAGACAAAACAGCGTGTCTAACAACAGTAAAATTAGTAGTAAGTATCTATACCAAGTATACGGTCAGAGGTAAATTGCGCGCGTCGTAATGTAAAAAGTGTATAAAGAGTGAAATTTTCCCTTGGACGTATATTTTTTCCTGTAACTATTGTCTACGCACTGCGCCTTTCCTATAGCTGTTTTATCACCAGCGAAATAGTATACGTAATATAATCGTGTTTTATAATGCCAGCTAGGTACTACTATATATATCTCTCCGGAAAAAAAAATCATTATTTTAGACGGAACAGCCGAAAAAATTCTAACGGCGAATTTGATCTTCAAAAATGAAAATGTTTTTGACTCAGAAATTCTTTTTAAGTAACAAAAAATCAACTTCAAAGTACGCTATCGTGTCTTCGACAGATTTAAACATAACAACAGATCGTGCCGCCGTTTTAACGTTGGTATCTGTCGGGTATAGTAGAATACTTCAATTGATTCAATATTATATTCTAGCATGAATGATAGGTATTAAAATCGTCACGAGACTGTATATACTTATACGGGTACCTTTTTGAAACCTTTTTTTATTTGATCAAAAAAAGCAAATCGTTATTATCATTACTATGAGCAACTATGTCATTGGTTCAAAATCGAGTTCCGTTCTTATACATATAGATATTTTTATTTTTTTATTTTTTGTGGGACTAATTTGTCTTCCGAAAAATCGCTCAAACATTATACAATCTATCCGCCCGATATCAGTAACGTTTATAATTTTTTTTACCGCGGTAAGCGAACATCTTTTTTTAAAGAAATAGATAAACGGTAATAGTTTTACCAAAACTCCACTGCACATGATTCGATAACAATACAAATTGTAAAGCCTAGCAAATCTAATTTTACATCGGGTTAACTATATATATTGAATAATTCGCTTATCTAGGTATCAAAATAATATTTTAAGCGACTATACTTCTTTAATGTTAAAAATGTGTTCATACAGTAATTCGCGTTAATCAAATTACAGTGTAAACACGACGTCATTCACGTCACACACAAATAATGTTTCTTACGCATAATAATATATTATATCGAATGACGTAGATATTGTTTATATTTATTACGCTATATAGACAATGAAAACGTGTAGGTTACCTGTCTAAAAACAACTATACACTATTAAATATTAATATTGGATTGGTTTACAAACAAATAGAGTGTAAACAATTTTAAAAATGTATACGTCGTATAAACCGAATGGTCAAGAAAACGAAAAAACAATACAATCTTAAAAAAGTACATTCACTCAGTAAAAAAAAAAACCAACATCGTGTTTGCGTCTTGTAACGAAATTTCGAAAATTCAATCGATTGCGTACGATTACGGCTACAACGCAAAACGTGTTGTGTAACTAAATATGAACAACTATGATATCTCGACTGAAAAACTGTGAAAATTCAAAATGAAAAATATTTATTAACTACTGCAATATTTAGCTGAATCAAATTAAACTTACATACATTGATATTTATGTTACAATACAGTGGAAACATTAAAAAAGTATACTTAATTTATAGTGCGTGTGTACCTTAAGTAACAATGTTCTATTCATTTTTTTTTTTTTTAAGAAAAAATTTGTTAACAATCATCTTATACAATATAAAACTATATTAATTCCTATATAATAAGTGAATGTCAATGTGAACGTACAGATATGATTTTCATTTTTACCAAAACGTTTATAAAATGAATACGTATTTGTAGTCCTTGACAAATAATTGATAATGATATTCAACTTTCAGTCTAACTAGTATATAATAACAACTACCTATTATAAATACCTACATGATATCACACTACCTTGACCAACAACTATTTCATTACAATTTCATTTGATTATAACTTAAATATTGTATTTTGTTATCTATACAGAATTCAATTAATATAATGAATTTGAAAGTAAAAATTTTAAACCATACAAATTTTGAAATGAAATAAAAAATTTTTGCCAAGGTTTTCATTTTATACGGCACTACAACCACATACACCCGATACCAGATTTATTTATAAGTCACGCTCTAAATTCGAAATTAAGAATTGTTTTTTTTAACCATTTTGGATTGTAATAGAACTTAAAATTATCAGTCCAATGACAAATTATAAATTTACAATCTATTTTCCACATACTGAAAACTTCGCTGAAAAAACAACTAAAAAGTAAAGACCAAAAACAGTATTGTAATTTGAATGTAAAAACACCTCAAAAAACACAAAACAAGTGAAAACCAAGGTGAAAACATTTTGGCGTTGAATTATTTACGATATGGATTTTTACTATTCTTTAAAGGCGCCACTAAAAAGTAAGAAAAAATATACATACCTAAAACAATTTCAACTTAAACAAAAAAAAAATTCCTTTTTGTCTAAACCTTTTGATTTAACTAGAACATGGAGATAAAAAACCAAAAACGCTTTGAAACAATATAATTTGAATGTGTACGTTGAAAGTCATATTAAAGTTTAGTGAATTCTTAGTAAATAGAATATTAAATATGAAAACTAATAATAAACATGATTGAAAGATTAAAATTCGCAAACAAGGAAGTAAAAACACACAATTAAGTAGTTATGATAACCTATCTTGCATAAATAACACAAATTATAAATGAATTTTCTTACACTATAAGTTATTCATTATTCTAGATAAATAATAACAAAAGAATAATTAATAATTAATGTTTCTTTTAATAGGGTGCAATACCCCAGTAACTTAATGGTAAAAACAAACGGCAAAGTTTTATTCTAAATGTAGTTATGGTAGATGGATAGTAATGTTATATATATTTTATTCCAAAGAGAAGAAATGCTATATACATACACACGACGTCCTCATTTTGTATTCCAAACTTAATTAAATATTTTTTTACAATCAGTTAAAAAACTTACAATTTTATAAATATTAACAATATTTTAAAAACTATAATTTATACTATGTAATAAAAAAAATAAAATAAAACCGCAGATGGATTTATAGATATAGTTTTCCCTAAAAATTTTATTATTACTTACAGAATAACTTTGCCCTGCACAAAACAGTTTTTACTACAACGCAAAAACATATTTAACTATTGTGTATTCATACATATTAACATGGAAATATTACATAAAATGTATATTTATGTATACCTTGAAAGTATTAAATGTTTAAAATTAAAAATATTTCTTTAAAATTATTGAATACAAATTTAAATGATAGTTACTAGTCAAAGCAATAAAACGGGTTTGACTAATATACTGAAAAAACACTTGAAACAAGAATTTGTATGTGTGCATTCTACCATAATAAATGTTAACACACGAGTTTTTATTTTATACTGAACAACTGTATACCTATAACTAGAATTCGACTATTATTGAATCACTATTTGCTAATGATAATTAGCTAGGTATATAGAAATCCAAAATATCTGTCTGTAATCCTGTAAGCTCAATTTACGTATGATCAATATATTAGATAGCTAATATCAAACGATGAGTGCATGGCTCTATACATCCAACAACCATGAATAAGTGCACAAACCTTTGATTTATATGAACAGCAAACAGTACAAATATAACTGCAAGCAATTATTTAATTATTTCACGAGATCAAAAATTAAAAGCACACACACACAAAAGACTTTTAACAAACTAAACGCGGCTACTACAATTAGGTGTCATTTTATTTTTAAATATTACAATATATTAATTATAGATAACACAGGTATAATGTGAAGCGTATTTACTATAACTACGTGTTTTGAACTCCTTTATGAAAACAATATACGTCCATTTGCGTCAGAGTATATTACATTATTATTATAAATGACTCGTGCACAATTTGTTATTATTTGCTGCAAGTCTTCTACATAATATAATGGTTTAAGTATAACTGTATATTTTATTAACAGAGTATTTTTAAAGAAAGTATTTGCAGATGAAGAAGGCGTAAACTCATTTGATTAAGTATAAGAAACCTCTTTTGATTATTTGTATTAAAAAATAACTATTCTATAAACGTTATTAAGGTTAGAAATGCAATCACATCTAGATACAGACGGAAATAGGTAGGTAAGATAAAAATAAAATTGTAATTTATTATAATAATAAATAACTTACCTACATAATACCAAATATACAAAACACATCACCTTATTGTAACTAATATATTGCAAACATCGGATATACATCAACTAACATAATCATGTAACCATTGAACATTAAACATGGAATAACTGAGACCAATTAATGCACAAAATGAATTTGTATTTATCATGTTTAGGTACCTATGTATTATACAGAGTATTATACAATACGTACATTTATTATAATTTACATTCGATGTTAATTAAACTGCACCAGTTAGGTTGTATCCGATTTATGAGTACTAATATTGATTTATAATGAATGGTGTTGTACTGGTTTTTAAAAAAAATTGTATTAAGTGCATGCTAATATCTATTACCAGTCATGAGTCATGTCTAGAGGTTGGATTTTTAGGATTTTACCTATTTGTTTCTAGTCTAAAATGGTAAAATATCTTTACGATTTGTGAAACACAAAACTCAGAAAAAAAATGTATTTTGCATGAAAAACATATTTTAGGGCTTACAATACATTAGAAAATATCAAAGAATATAATAAACAATAAAACATTTTTTAAAATATTTTTTTAGATAAAATAACTATTATACCTACTTCTTTTAGAATTTTGATAATTTAAACACAATATAATATAGAATACACACTAAATGTAATAGTGATTAAATAAACAACTTAGAAAAAAAATTTTTGTAAAGAATATTTGTAAATAGTTTTGCATTTTTAAGGACATAAAATATCATAATTTTTTGGTAATTAAAAAAAGTATTAAAAGAATATATTGCTCATTTTTAAAGACATAAAACATTTTTTTTTTTTAAGAATTTGAAGTCAATACGAATCCGACCTCTGGTCATGTCTAATATAATATTATAAGTATGTGAGCCATAATAAACGTCATAGTATGAGTGATACTATATATATATATGAGTCATAGATAAGTGGTAAGATATGTTATTTAAAATAACATTAAATGCATTTTAATATTTGATGATAAAAATACAAGCAAAAAAATACACTTGTATACCTAAACAATTGTAAATTTTGCACGTACAAGCGTTGAACAAAATATAACTACATCGGTGTAATAAGATGTATGGTTTCCGGTGTGCACTTCAGCTGCAATAATTCCTCATCATCCATTAGCAACTATCAAGTTTCAACTCTCATGATCTCTGTATTTAAATGTATTTCAACTGAATCAAAAACATGGATGACTAAATCCTCTTGCTCAACACTTGTGTACTACTTTATCATAGTCAAATATTATAAAATTAACGTTAGCGATATCTTTTAAAACAAACAAACAACACACTAAAAAATAGTTAGTAGCTTTGTCAGCATAATGAGTAATTTAATTCTGATTTATAAAACATACATAATTACTGTCAAAGAAATTAATCTTAAAATAATCATTATACTTTATTTTCTTGTTGTTTGAATTTCTATTAATTTATTCTATTATTCTAATACACTATTAGTCTACTTTTTCATGATATTACTATAGCTATTTTTCTCATTTTTAATACATTATAGGAATAACATAATAAACCCCCTCCCAATCATTCTATACTACATACCCAACAAAATAAGTTATAGTTGATAAAAACCATTTTTTTTTTCATTTCACAATACATGAAATAATAATTTAATGGCAACTTAATGTTTAAAATACTTATTATTAGTTAAATTGTGTATTGAATTCAACAAAGTAAGCTAAATAAGTAAATAACAGTTTAGTATTCAGATTTAGATTATTGTATTAAGAAAATGTTGAGGAAAATTACTATATAAAAAAATTCTAAGTTTTAAAGTCCTAAATATTTCATCAACATTAGATACCAATTACCAACACAAGAATAGAATTAGATTGTCTCTGTCCAAACATTGTTTGAAAAAGAAGTCTATGATTACAAAATTAGACCAACCAGTCATTGCAATTATTATATAAAACCGATAATTGTTATTGTTTCTAATTTGAGCAAACAATAAGTACTTTGTTTGGAAATACTTTTTACAGTATGTTGTAGAAATACTCAAATTTTTACAAATGATATCTCAAAAGATAGTCAATTAATACTAGATGCCACTATAATTGAAATTTTTTTTTAAATTTTTTTATTTCTTTTAGTTACTTACATTAGTTCCAATACAAAAATCTAAAATCTCAAAAATTCCTTTTGTGTCCACATTTGGGTGTGAAATAAAAACCAATTTTAACAATTTTTATGAGGTTTATAGAACTTTTAAATTTATTCATTTTTGAATTTTATTTATTGTGACATAAAACCTATTCTGTTCATCAATTTAAAGTCTTGAAACTTTAACACAATCAAAATAATGTATTTACTGGTTTGTGTTTACCTTATGTGATTGAATAATTTTGAAAATCAAATAACAAAATGTTGCTCTATAGATGTTTTTACATTGTTGTGTAAGTGTTTTTATCACTAAGGATTTTTGGGCATACCTAATTCCTCCAACAAAAATAAATAAAATGTATAGAAATTCCCATCCAATTTTTTAAATAGATAAAGTTCAAATGTTATACAAATTTCAACCATTTTAGAGCTAAAATATAGAGCTATAAATATATGTAATTCAATATTTATCAATACAATTAATAGAAAAATAGCTTTTGATACATAGACTAAAGCCTAAATATGTAAGTCATGAGAAATGACCCCCATATCTATAATACATATGAACAATGTGTGCATTGTACATATTTTATAACTTAAACCTTACAAATTGAAAGACCAAAATTTTAACGTTAGAACAAAAACAAAAGAAACACGTGTACCTACCTTGTATAATAGGTATATTAAAGAGTATATTATTAATTCACTAGTATGTAAAACAAGCAACGGTCTTTTTTTCAGCAGATTTCAGATAGTTCATCAATAATTTATCAGCTTATGTAAACATAACAAATTAATGTTTTTTTTTTTTACTTATGTAAAAAAAAAAAACCCATTGACTTCAACTTGTACAAAAAAGGGTAACACTTTAAAATTACTTTCATGTTGAAAGATCTGTGATAAAAAATAAAATGTAAAAAAGCATACTGCAATGGCATTCACTTGTAGTACATAAACAAGTACGGAGTACCTACGTCCTACATATTATGGATGACTTGTGACAGTATAGTAATACAAATGATATATTTAAATTATTAATAATTAATATAGGTAATTAGAATAAACTTTAAATACCTAAGTCAAAACAAAAATTTAACAGTAATTTATAGATAGTATAATGTAGTAAAACAGCTGTAGTTTTATTCATGTAGGTATTTACATTTTTATTTAATTAGATATTTTGTATGGCTTTACACAAATCAACTTTACTAACAATGGCAGAACAAATCATTTTATTTTATTTACAATAATATGGGCGCGAGATCAAGATAATAACAAAGGTGCAATATAACAGATATATTATATACAATATACACATAAGGCGTAGACATATATTTACACTGTTTGAAAACAACAATGAAATGTGTTTATAATCACAGAAAATGTACGTCTATAACTATTTATGCAAATTTTAATTATGAACCAAGGGATGAAACAAATCACTAAATACCTCCTATCAATACCACCTACCCATTCAATTGGTAGCCTATTGGCTTTATTATCTTTGTCAAATAAGCTGAATAACCTTCACGATTTCTCAGTGCCAAGACACGGGCATTAGATGCTATACGCATCAGGTTATTAGACTTAAACTTATTACTATATTCAACTACAAAGTAACCTTGATAAAACATTATAATATGTAAACAGGTACCTATATAGGCTGTATAACTAAAGATTAATATTGTTACATAAGGAGTGTGTGCACAAAGAAAAGTAGAAAAACAATAGAACTTGTAGCCTTATAGTTGTTAGTGACCTACACAAAAATTTGTTCTTAAAAATTAGTTGAATAATCAACAATAAAAAAACCTAACAAACAGTAAAAACAATAAACAATTTACCTTTTTTCAATTTTTTTTTTTTTTTTATAGGTACCAAACCCATATAATATTTCCCAGATATATTTAAACATGTATGAGAATAATGAAAGTACAGTAAAGAGTAAAGTAAAGTAAAGAGAATAATGAAAGATAGAATTAATTATTATTATAAATAATTAGATAACTTAAAAAATATGGTACAAATAGTAAAAACTGAGGTATTTCCCCAAGGTATTTTTGATATGAGGATAAAAATTAAAATACCTTCTTGAACAATAAACGATATTAACTAAACTTCAAATAAAAAGTTTTTAAATTTTTTTGATTTGTTGAGTTCATTGTGAAACTAAGATAGGTACTCGCTTAGAGAGTAATCGACTTAGATATCAAAACGGCTTATTAAACCAATAATTTTTCGTTTTATTTTAGGCTATAATATAAACTTCAAAACATTTTAATTATGAGTCATTTATAAAAAAAAAATGCAATGATTATTGGTATGGGTTCTTACTAAAAGGTTTACGTATACCTAATAATATAACTAGGTATATGTTTACCTATTTCAGGATAATATGTTTTGAAGACAGAAACATTTTCAATATTTATACGTAACCCACTCACAATTTTATTTTGAAAAAATAGGTACTGTTAAAAATATAACATGAGTAGACAGATTTTTTTTTTAAGGCAGTTTAAAGATTAAAATTACTTTATAAAGATTGTTTATGTACCTATTACTGACCCTATTACAAACAACAATTTTTAAATAATACTTACACAAAATGTTAAATGACGTAGGTAAGTAAATACAAATAGCTAGGTATCTATAGAAATCGCAAAACAAAATCGGGTTTACAACTGATTTAATATTTTTATTCGTTTGTAAAATACCTAGGTAAAGTTATTAACCGTAATAACACAAGGTTATTTCCTCATGAAAAAAGTTTTACTTTACAGTTTTAATTGGCTTTTAATTCAAATATATTATATTTGTTTGATCAAGGATTTTATTACACTCGTACCTAGTAGTAGGCATTATGATTCCTGTTGTTCAGTTTGTCCTTGTGTGTATCGATAATCAATTTACATAAGAGTGAAGTCTAAACAAAAATAATAACTACCAAACTACCTTCATTATTACAATCACAATGTTACGGTTAATAATATTAGTACTGTAATATCTTAGTCTATAGATAACCTACATATTTATATTTAACTATAAAATTAAAACATATTTTGATCTAGCAACAAAATAATTTTTATTACAAATGTAGAACGTTTGCATTACAAGAACCTCTCGCCGAATCCTTAGTACTTTGTGGGGGCACCTAATCAACCCTAGCCTAAGACGACCAATTCCTCAATCGGGCCCTGCCTGTACAGCTTTACATGTACTCTACTTACCTACCGCCTAGAGTTTTGATTATACAAATGGATTTGTGGTTTAAAATGTGGAATGCAAGAGCGGATTTCATAAAAATTTTCCAATGTTTACAGATTATTACACCTGTATCTATCTCTTTAATACAGAAACCAAGACTTAAATAATAGTTACCTAATAGTTTTGAACGTCAAGACCTAAGTCGGTAGTAAATAGATGTTTTGAAAAAAGTCATACTTGACTCACAAAACCTTCCTATCTAATGAAAAAGAAAACCACAGGCTTGAGTTCTAAAACCTTGTTATTTTTGATTCATACAAAGGTGTCCTAGTGGAATTGTATGTCAACATAAAATGATTAATCATAATAGGTCCTACACCTCGGGTACTACCTACGTCACAAATTACTAAATATTATTTATTTATTATCGCTATTATAATTAATTAGATACAATTAGGCCATGCGTTAGACATCTGATTAGACATGTTAAACAGGTAAATAGAATATCTACATAAGCCTCAGAGGAGGCCCCACCACTTTTATTTCAGGCGCAAAACAAGTTTGATATTAGTATATTGGTTGTAGAGCTAAGAAGAAATGTACGCTGTAAACTAACCTAATCTGTGTTCTGTGATATGATTTTTTTTTTTATATTACAACAGCAGATTAATTAGGTTATTAATTAGGTACCAAATGAGATTTTTTTTTTTTTAAACAAGTAACTAATAAAAATTATTACAACAGTGGTATAGACAAAATAACAACGGTAGGATACGGATAAAAGATCTCTACGCTGAAAATGTCATAACTCTGCTATGAAAACTGTTCTCACCTCGATCACCACAAAACTGGTCGCTGCAGAACAGATTTATATAGAGACACGTCATACACGCATCACAAAGTGATTTACCTGCCACCCAAAAATATATCAAAGTTAATGATTACAGACTATATTGTAGGTATTAGATCAACGGACAAGCATGAAGCACATCATTCTACACTAGAACATAATAGCAGTTTCTTGTGGAACACAAAAGAACACATTTTCTACTTTTTTACAACATTATATCGGATTTAAATTCAAACTTGTTTGGTTACCCGTCTGTTTAGCTCTCTTCAGGTCTACTCTTCAGAGTAATATCGGGTTCCCATCTATTTCGTTAATATTGCCCACGTAGGATTCGGTGTTCGAACAAGGAAAATACTGCAAAACTAAAGAATCGAGAGAGCTAGGACAGAATGTTTTTTTAAAAATACCGAGTTGGTACGCATACTACGACCGATGTTGTTTCAAGCGCTCGATGTGACTGTGTTTTATGTAAATTTGTAACACTAGAACGATTCGTGCATCGATACCGGGATCTCGACCGGGACAATCTGAATAAACAACGAACTGTAAATGATACCTACCTACTTATCATCAAGCTCACCCAATCGATTTCGTGCGGAGGATCTCGCCATCGGCACATCTCGCAACAGCAGTAAATTGATACCACGTCAAGCGGTAGACCTACCTAACGTTTAAAAACGTACCCCTCGGGTGACTACGACCAATTCGCGATGGCGATACTTTTTTCGTGTTTTACGTTCTAACTATTCTCGACCGGAGGAACACTCACTTTGGGTTTGTAAAACCATTTCCGGATGGACTCCATTTTTTCGGTGAATTCGACGTCGAGAGTACGATCGAAGACGGCAAATCTTTCGGCCCCGCGTCGCTGTGTCAGAAGACCGGAAGCGACGGCCGGGCGAGCGGCAAGCGTCCGCGCATCCTCCTCATGGAGGACGGACGATCGGCGAAATCGGAGTGTCGACGAAACCTTTCGCCGGAATCGCGGTTGGAGATTTAAAAAAAAATGACGGTATTATAAAAAAAATGTTCTACGTCTCAAATCCGAACGCGTCCGCCAAAAAACCGTGGAGCGGGAAAAACGCGGTCGCTCGCACACGGGTACGTCGGCCGCGGCGGAAACGGGCGCGACGCGGGCTTACACGGAACTGAGCAGCAGCAGCAGCAGTGTGAGGCC
>CM029359.1:5625107-5649687 GCA_017140985.1 Hormaphis cornu | reverse complement strand
TAAAAAAAAACGATAAAAATCACGTGTTTCTGACGTGGTAATCGATTTAGGCCGTAAACTCCACAACAGTGATCGGCTGAAACTTTCACATAACATCAAAATTGGTTAGAATTTCTGAGTGTAAAACTTGGAAGTTTAACCGACACAAAAAAAAAATATGAAAATTGGCGCAAAGTATCCTCGTTTTGCGGCACGATCCAAGATGGGCGTGTGCAATGCAGGTTTTGGCTTTACTGAGTTAGTATTGTACGTTGTGAAAAAATTATTGCGGTTAATGATATTATTAGTAGAGACACTTTGTTTGTGTAAAAAAAAAAATACCGAATTAATTACAATAACCATCTTTTAACCCCCTGTGTGCTATTTTTGTCCAAATATTATTGATTTCTAGCCTCTGAAACGGGCGCAATTACGTATAACAATCGTATTTGTAACTGAGAACATGAAATTAATATATATATAACAATATTAGGATGATCACAAAAGAGTTCCGCCAAAAAAGGCGAATAAAATAAGATTAAAAGGAACACTGAAATTGTAGTGTTGATGGATTGATATTGATTTTTTTTTTTGATAAAATTGCTCAATTGAAAATTTATCGATTTTTTTTGATAAACTAATCATTGCTTGAATTTCGGAATGGGTCCTAACCGTTTTGGGTAGGACACTGGTTTAATGTTATTAATCAGTATTTGAATCACAGACAATGTAAAAATGATTTTGAAAAAATATTCTTAAAATTTAGAACTGGCAGAACAAAACAAAAACCACTCTTGTTGCGTATAATTAATCATTATAAGTTGGATAAATTTAGGTTATTAAACCTATGACGGTTCCATTTTTTACTCTACAATTTATAGCGAACAGAATGTCGGAATCTTAAAAAAGAATTTGTACCTAATTATTTTTTCTTGTAACATATTAACATTTTTACGATTAGAGTTTGAACACCCTTATGCTCCAGGCACGACTCTATAAACTCCTCTGAAATAATAATACAAACATATGGTTGTATAAAAATATATTATAATAGTTAAATGTCATAATTTAATTTCTCAGTCTATTAATTAAACAGGCAAATACAATAGTCAAGAAACGAATAATATTATAATCAAGATGTGTTCAAGAACACTAAAGACAACAAACTAAAAAATTTTCAATCCTATCGTAAAGTCTTTCGGGAATCGCGTATACTTCCTCGTCTTCAATTTCAACTGGATTTTTGGACGATTTGTCGTCAGTCATATAGTGTGCGACTTTATTTGTCTCCTCGGAATCATCGGCTGAAAGTAAAATATAAACAGTAAGTATGTGTGTAACAGAATGTTTGTTCAATATTACACTCGTTAATTTTCAATATAATATTTTATTTTCTCACACTTAGAGAGTACTAATATTCAAACGACAAGTGACAATTTCAAAGAACTTTAAAAAAATTGCCTATACGGAACGCCTAAAAAATGTAAAAATTATTAAATATACTGATGTTATTACTTAAAAATTTTAAAAGATTATTATATTTTTATACAGAAAATTTACACAAATAAGTAAACCAGTACCATCCTATCAGTTTTAATTTAAACAGTACTACTTATTGTTAAAAGTTTTAAAATAAAAATATGAATAAAGGTTAATATCCCATCCTGATGACTATTAGTTAAAAATTTGTCATAATTATAGAGTTTTGTTAACAAAATATGAAGACAATTATTCTAAACTTAAATTATTTTATTAAAAAATTTGTTCGTGTGTAATTTAAGTTATTAAACAATGAGTAAATGTTTATGCTATCGACATTATATTTTAAACAACATTTAAGAAGTGGTTATGATTTTTTTTTCAAATTTTTATTTTGTTTGTGATAGAGCATAGTTACTAGAGCTGAGAGCATAGAGTATTGATTGTATTACATTTAACGTAAAGCAATATATTTTATGAACCACCCGATTCAGATAAATAATATTTATCAAGTATTGTGGACAAAACCCACTCAAAAAGTGAAAACTATTATATTATAGAGTTTATTATGATTCTTCATTGTTAAACGAAAAATACAATTTAAATTTTTAAATTGTATATTTTTATGCAAGTGGGTTGGCGTAATCTTACTAATACTGTTAGAATTAAAAATATAGCGTGTCCATGCAGGTATTTTATGTTTCAAGAAATAAAGTAATAAACACAGAAGTGTATCCTGTTTTTACCCACCTGGAACAGTGTTATCCAAGATAAAACCAATAAATCCTCCAATAAACATTCCTGATGACATGTACACAAAGATGATGTTATTCAAGAATTCATACTTGGTATAAGTAAAATAATTGTTTGTTGAAATGTACTTTGGAAGCGCCTGTAAGTGAAATTTTAATTTATTTATTCATTCATTAAATAATATGCAAGCCATGAACATTAGATCTCTAATAAACCTCTAATGTTCATGAGAGAGATAAACAATGAGTATTACCAATCCAAAAAACATCGACATTCCAAGAATATACATGTTCCTGATCGAATTGAGATTTATGAACTGTAGATTAGAAATAGCTGTAATAACAAAAAAAAAAAAAAACAAAACATTAATTATTTTTGTTCTTCAAAACAATGTTTGGATAGGTCATAGATATCTACTATTTTGTTAAATGAATGTTAAACTTCTGTCTATTATTTATAAGTTTTCAGCTTGACGTGTGTGTTTTATTCAAGTATTTTAAAAAAGGTCTAGCCAAAATCTGGGAATTGATTCTCATGCACTCTGACATCGGCTACCGGAACGACGAAGAAGAAAAAAAATCAATGATTTTGAATGATCTATTCGTTATACTTCGAAGTTATCCAATTTACTTGCCTACAGCAGTGATTAACGTGAGCAACACGGTCGTAACAGCGCCAAGTACTGGATCCGGTAGCGTCACAAGCAGGGCCATGATTTTTGTAAACGGTGAGACACAAATCAATATAAAACTGGCATACACAATCACATTTCTGCTGCACACCTAAAACATATTATAAATTATCAATTTTGTAAGGGGGAAAATGTATGCAATTTCTACCAATTTAAATGCGTTTAAATGGACAAAATTGCCCGTGCAAAAAAAACTCTCGTGTAAAATGGTCTGATTTCAATAATGTGTTTGACCTTAAAGACAAACACTTTCTACAGTCGGTGTTTGGAGCGTATCCATTTGTATTTGATAGGCGGTACAAATAAGTAGGTAGGTGCTGTTCACAATCGTTACTAAGTCACGAGTGGTATCGATAAGTTCGATGTACAACCAAAACGAAAAATCGTTGAAGAACTCATTTCACAGTTAAAAAAGGTTAGAACAAATCATCTTATTTGGTCGCGATTTTAAGAATTCGGTCTAGGTACATTGTTAATAGATTAAAAAAAAAAAAAAATACTCACCCTAGTTATACCAATGTTGCCTACATTTTCACTGGATGCACTAATACCAGAACCCATGCCCAAGAAACCGGCCAAAACAGAAGTGACACCTTGTACGCCGATACCTCTGTTTACCGCGCTCACCGGAGGCAGCGTCAAGTCTGAAAGCGTAGAATAATATAAGCGATAAATCTCGTTATTTTGGTTCTACAATTCGAAAAAGGGGGAAAATAAAAGCATACAAATAATGTAAGTACGAAAATCTTGAGAATTGATTTTAGGAATTTTTCGTTCAAGTACAGATAAATAAATATGTCTCCTAAAAATACAGTTAAATGTGTTATGTAAACGAAAATTACAAAAATTAACACATACACAAATGTCGAAGATCTAAATTTCTATTAAAGTCGCATAATATATTTTGATATATATTATAAAAGTTTCAAATTAATTCGAAGCTCTGGCAATTTTCGTATTTTTGGTCATAGGTCAAAAAACAAAAACTATTCAAATAAATATTACCAACTATATAGCCAATCTTATACGTTTATAGAAAGATATTATTTATAAAGATCCAATCGCGTCTATAATCTGTACTACAAAGGAATTCATAAATACATTTTCATGTTATTCGTGCTTACTTATATTCTTTGGTTGAACACTGTAAAAAAAAATAGTGGCTATTGTAAAATCAATAGGACATAATTAATATTATATCGGTGCATACTTCGCTCAAAATATAAAAATCATTAGGAACCTAATCATATAAAATTTGATTTTAATAATGTGTTTTGGCACATTATATTTTATAGCTCAATTGACGCTGCATTTTTTATTTTATTTGATACCATAAAAAACGTGTTTGAAATTGAAACTTTTTTTTTTACGTTTTCGGTTGTTTACTCGCTGTTGATACTCGTGCAAAACAATTGAAAAACAAAATTTGCCTGCAGCAGCTTATCGAATACCGGTACACGAATAATTCAATAATATAACTGATAACTTCGTGTACGTTATATTTTTATGGTATTAAATATTATGTTTGTATAATGTTATTGTACTTACTGGAATATTTCGCACAAGTGTAATAGTTTCCGACCGACTCGACGACACTGGTAAAAAGTGCCGGTAACATGGCCACTATTGAAGTCAGGCTGAATATTGGCAATCCCCATTGAACTGTATAACCATTAAACACACAGCACAATAATATTTAGTAAAATAAACGCGTCAGTATTTACCTACGTGGGCACAACGGACAGTCGGAAATAGCGATAATTTCGGACAGGACAAAATAATCGTTTTTTTATCATTTGTTATTTCTGTTACTTGGAAGTTAGTCGCGCGAAGACAAACAAGTTTTCTAACATGTTTTTACTCTTTTACAGTACCTATGCGTACTGCAGTCTTCACTGCGCTGAATCCGCTAACTTAGGCACTGACAAGTAATTTGGAATATTCATACTGTATATTGGTTTTAGTCAAAATTAAAACGATTCTTCTTTGTACAATTATTATACCTACGCATAAACGTTTGTTAGAAATGTTGCGAGTTGTTGTTCTGCCTTTCGCGTGATTATAATAATGTGCCTATACCTAATTTTGAAGAAATTTCATAAAGCACTGACGCACTGTTATAAAGTTAACCGTGTTTCCGTGATAATTACTACTGACGGTATAATTATATTATTATGGTACCAATTTTAAATTGCATTCATATTATATTTAAATACGATTGTTCATCATTATTCGGTTTGTTGTATGATATTTTTTTCAAACTATCATTTGCTTATATAGGCGTATATTACAAGACAACACCATTTGGAGGATGAACTTCGAATTCTTTGAACACTCGTATAAATCATAATCCTACATTTTTGAATTTTTTTTTCCATTTTTACTGAATTTTTACCATTTTATCGTTATGTCTGTAATATTTATGGTATGGATAGTATAATTTCTATTTTATCATTATTTATAAAACAAACAATAGACGTTTTATGAAACTTTGTTGACTGAAGAGAGGACCATTTTATAATATCGCTCGTAGGTATGCCGACTTCTAAAATATAAAACATATTACAGACTTTACAGCCATAAAAAAGCTGCTCTACTTAAAAAAATTCCGGGATCGCACTGTCGTATAAAACTGCGTGCTCTGATTAAAGCGCGAGCAGTGCGTACCGAAGAAACGTTAAAGAAAAAAAATACGTGAAAATTATTTTTTGTTTGTTACTCACAAGGATAAGGAAATCGGAACATCTGTACGTTGTTAAACACTCCGGATTTCGATTCAGT
Source organism: Hormaphis cornu (assembly GCA_017140985.1). Taxonomy (NCBI): domain Eukaryota; kingdom Metazoa; phylum Arthropoda; class Insecta; order Hemiptera; family Hormaphididae; genus Hormaphis; species Hormaphis cornu. Next base: position 5,644,004 of record CM029359.1, on the reverse strand, counting down.
GTTGGCTGGGTCGGTCGGTGACAAATCGTGTTTGGAAGTCAAATAATCGCACGCAATCCACATAATACCCACGCTGAGCAGTATCTATAACAGACGACACAATTCTGTATTTTACGTATACGGTCAATAGGCAAAACAAACGATTTTATTTTAAACAGTCAACCGGATCTTACTGAAAACAGAGCGAAAAATTTCAACCGCGCTAAAATCAATCCTTTTTTCGACCAGTAGACAGGAATGGAAACGGGAATTTTTCGCAAGTACTGGGAAAATAACGTCAAGAAAGAAAGCGTTCTGTAAAAACGTACAATAAAATATTAAAATTTTTACGATTATTACAATGTATTATTACGGTGGTAATAAGTTTTAGAATAGTTTTGCGCTATTCACACACAGAGCAAGAAAAGTATACAGTTTTGAAGATGGTTACTCGACGTTTTTTACACCTAATAAAAAACAAAACGAATTATTTTGTATTTGTTTAGTGTACTGCAGCGCACACGTTTATGAGACGTAATTATTGTAAGTTTTAGACTCTGAGCGTAACGCGAGAATTGTATTGTTATTGCAAAGATCTTTTTCTTCTTTTTTTTTTTTCTGTGATCATTTTTTTGGGTACCTAGAGATTCAACTGTGAAATGTTATAGCGGTAAAAAGTTTGAAAGTGGACGTAAATGGTACCTTATTTGGAGGTTTTTTTTTTTAAATTTCTATATTGTTTTTTCGAGTTATGGGACAAAAACCAAACAATTTTCGTAAATTTTACCGCGAAAAACTTGAAATTTTCCGGTTTGTGATCACGTTTTTGCGTAGGAGGTCTGTTTTTTTTAGTTTTCACTATTCGACCCACTATATTATACAGCTCGTACGATTTACTAATGTCTAAACAATTTTTATGTTCGACGACAAAGTTTAATGTTCATGTAGATAAGACTATTTTTTCAACGATAAAAATTAATTTAATTAGTTTTCTTTAAATTATTGTGCGTTAGTATTAATCATTCTTATCGACATAGTTAAACTATTCTAACAAAAAAAAAAAATAATAATAATAATAATGTCATAATGCCCTTTGTGTAAAAACGCCAAATTTATTTTTATTTATACATATTATTATTCGATTTGATGGAAATAAACTATAATTATTGAAAAATATTATTAACTCAATAAAACAAATGCGTATTGTTTGTTTGACGAAACCATAATATCAAATAAGTATAATACGTTGTACCTATATAGGGAAAAAAGCAGCGTATGATTATAATTTAAAATATAACCAACAATTTTAGAACAAAATTAATGTTGCTTTTAAAAAAATTACATTAAGCTACTAAAATTAGTTGGATTTATCATCAACTATGGCATTATTCTACTTAGAGAACGTTCGAAATGAAAATAACAAACTCTAATGATTTAGTGACGCAATACGGTTTCAAAATTTGATTTGAATTCGTTATAATCGGCTTTCCCGCATCAGAATTTTTTAAATTTTTTATTTGATTTGTAAAAAAAAGTGTAGGGGACAAAAATCAAAAACGTGAGAAAGACGAACAAAAGTGTAGACGTCATGAACAAGTTCAAATCAGTTTTCAGAATCCTTATCGTAGGAAATAACAAAAAAAAAAACGTCTAAATTCCTAAAATTTGAATGTGTCGGACTTTGAAAAAGTATCAACGCTTCCAATCCCCAGTGACAAATTGATGAAGTGAAGTCTGGAACCCATATTAAAGGTTTCAATTGGAAACCCCAATTGACAAGGGTTGTTATTGCGTGTTACTATTGTTATTGTTGATAAATATTATGTAAATAACAATAATAAAATAATTATATCACAATTATAAGTACATGATAGCAGTTAACCAGTTTCCCGACATGAGGTGTATTCCTTTTTCGACGATTGCCACACCAACGATGCACATGGTCGGTACCACGGTCAGGGGTGTAATATATTTTAACGTTTTTCCGACGAAGCCTGTAAACACAAATCACACAATATAACATTGTTACGATTGTAATCCATTAATATTCAAGACTGTCGTCTCAAGTTGATTTTGGATAATTTACTATTAATTATTTTTTTATAGTTATTATTACGTCTCATTATTATTTCTCATGATCTGAACACAGAATTCGTTATCTTGTTCTTATTATAATAATACAATTTACAGTTGTTATTATTTTAACAGTTACAATTACTTATCATTCGGTGACTAAAACAATTCGAACGATCAGAGTTATCACTCGTCGCAATTGAACAACTTAAAGAAGCCATATTTGTAGTTACCACACAAACCGACACCGAGTCTGCAGTTCGTTTGTCAACAGTAATAAGTAATAACTATAATGATATTATAACATTAAAATGAAAAGCGTATGATTTTGTACTATGCGTTTATGAAAATCGACCAATTGAATATCAAATGTTCGTATTTGTTATTATTGTGTTCGATTACACAAAGACGAGTGACGACAAACATCTGAAAAAATGTTAAAATATAATAATCGGATATTGTCTTCCGAGCAAAACCGATGTACTTAGAAGTTGTAACGTAGTGTGTCTATATCTACATTCTCCGATAACATATAGTTTTGTCAATAATAGCTAATAGCGAACAAATTTATGCGGTATAGATAATCTACACTACTTCCGTTCTATTCCATTCTTGTGCACCCCGATTCTCGATTTCCATAAAAAAAAATACTAACGTAATACAAAATAATGATATTTTAATATGTCGAATCAAGTATTTCAAAATACACGTTATATTAGTGTGTTTTTCTTTTTTTAATTCTTGTAAAATGTTCAATAAAAAAAATAAAAATCTTTAACTTCTATGATTACAATTTGAGTAGAATAACTTTTAAGATTAGAATAAGTACACACAATGTCATAATAAATTTATGTTCGAATACGTCTAAATAATTCAAAAATACCCATACAGAGAAACTTTTAAGTGTTAATATTATTAGCTTACAATTTTTTTTTTTTTTTTTATGTAGGTTATTTATTTATTTTTTATTTATCTAAGTTATGAAAACCCTAAATTTCTGTAAAACTAAAATTGTATCAATTTTCGTTGCAATGTATTGCAGGAATGTTTTCCTGTATAGACGTCTTCAGGAGTATAACACGTAGAAAATAAATACGTTTTACATGCAAATGTTTTTCATAGAATTCGATTGATTTTGTATTTATCAACAAAAAAATATGTATATTTAAAAATAGAAAAAAAAATTATGACCTAAACTTGACTTATTTCACTTACCTCCGTAACCCATTAACATTTGAAGAAAGCTGATGGTGATTATGGCACCTTGCATTTCTCGAACCCGTTCTTGCCATTTCGCAGACCTTCCATCTGGGCCCAATATATACAAATCGACTTCGCTAGGACACTGCCATTTCGGTAAGTTCAATATGGACAGCGTGCAAATCATGCACACAAAACCGCTGTTATGCACGATGGGAAGTCTGCAAGAAATGGTTGAAATGATGTAAGTAATAAAAAAAAAAAAACAAAACAAAAATTTGCAGATTTGAGTACCTACTAAAATTGATTGGTATGATTTGATCATCAACAATCAGGTAATTATAGCTAAACGTGTCTGGTTTCACTTAGTTGATTAATTTTCATAGTACATTAGTTGTTATATACCTTTTAATTTTTATAATTCAATATTTATCAACTCGATAAATGAACGGCTGTATAAAATCTTTCGAATTTAAGGAGCAGTTATAAAAGCTTTTTGTTGTAAACTCTACCGGGTTATTTTCAATTCCATCTAAGTGTAATAATATATGTGTATTGTTTTTTTGATTATTTTTTAAATAATGATCCAATAACCAAAAATGTTCTAGAAAACTTGCTCCAAATGACTTGAAATTGTCTTTTCTGTGATCTGCACATTTTCGGGTAGAAGGAATTCTTTTATTTTTACCAAAATAATTGCCGATTCGGCAATTGGCCGAAAAATGTACTCTACTTAAAACTTTTTAAATCTTTTTACATACTATCCTACTTTAATTTCTGAACTGGTTTTAAGAATATTTTTGTTTTCTTCTTAACTACTCTAGTATTATTATAACAACTAACGCGTACACGTGAATTTATTGCTTACCTGATGCCCAAAAAGAGCTGGAATAAGGTGCTAATACCAGCCATCATTACAGCGGTGGACAGCAGGTAGGCTTGGGCCGGATCCTCTCGCATAATGCATAATTTTGGAGCCAAAACGTTAATCACGAAAATTGTACCACCTATGGTGGTCACAGCGTTCTGTATAAAGAAGGTAAAACAATGTAATACGCTGGCATTAGATAGAACTGTAAAATTCACAAAAGTACAAAAATATCGTCTCTTAAAAGAGTATTTTAGCTATTTCTTGTGAACACTTTTTTGGAATAGTAGAAGTTAAATATTGCATCGATCTTTACATAATAGGTACAATACCTTTAAAGGCAGATAAAAAATAGCCCAAAATGGCCCAACTTGGTTGAAACAATTTTAGATTTTTTTTTATTTTTTAAAGTATGCGATCCAAAATTTAAGTAATGAGTAATGGCAAGATTTCCAAAAGTGCTACAATCGCGAAATGACTCGGAATTTTTACACATCATTGGAATGGATTAAACTAACATATTATTATGTACGTACACCTACAACCAAAATCAAAATTGATCTTGAACAATTTTTAATAGTGAATTTATACATTTATTTATTAGAATAAGTTATCATTATAAATTGTAATGTTTTTACACCCAAATATGTCGATTTCGTCTCAAATTAGGACTCTAGCGGGCTTTTAGTCTTAAAGCTGGACATAAAAAATAATATGCTCCTTAAACAAAAATTAATCGAATCCCTACAAATCCATTTACTGGCCATTGTTTATAAAATATCATATTTACTACTTATAGTGAATTTAAGTCTAAATGTATCAAAATAATAATTATTCGTCAGTTAAATTACCTACAGTTTCGACACTATTATTTGGATGTAGATGGTTGTTAGTTCCCATAAAAGTGTATAAATACAATTTTGAAAATCTTCAATTTATTGAAAAATAAAGTGTTAACATTTGTGTAACACAATGCTGAATGCATACTGATAAATAATGTTTAATAAAATTTAGGTGTTTAATTTAAACACAGAAAAGAAAATTTATAGGATCTTAAATTCTATTGAAAAATATTTACCAAGATTTCATAAGCATACCGGTTATACACATTTGATTTTATTATTTTTCAATTGTAATTTTTTTTTTTTTTTATATAGGTACATACAAAATACACGAGTTTAGGCCTGTATACAACAATGAACAAAATAATTATCTAAAGACTGAAACTAATTAATACTACTACTACTACTATATATATATATATCAATATTCAAATACAATACAGCCTGACATAATAATTGTTTTGTAATATATTATATTTAATTTTGTTCACGTCATATCTCTTAGTTTATTCTATTAATTGTAGGTCTGATTGTACGTCATAGATCTGAAATTGACAAAACATTACTCAATGTTTGCACCTATATTAGTCATTACCTAAATGGCTAAATGAAGGTACAAATTGTTTTTAATTCACAATGAACTATAATATTCCTGTATGTATAAAAAATTGAAAACAACATTTTTTTTCACATTGTGCAGCAATATTTAGTAAGCTCGACAGTAATAATTTAAGTATATATTAAGTACTATATTAATTAAATTTACTTAAAATATTATCAAATAATTATAACGACCCAACGAAAAAACAAAATGAGACAGCAAACAAAAACAACAAACAGCGAGGTGAATAGTATGTCGCCGTTTTGGGTGGGTCACTGATCTAGAAAGTATTGTTTGACGTTTTATATTAGACTTATAACTTTATAAGCAATAATAAATCATTGCTTCGGAAGATTATATGATTTTAAGCAAGTTCAATGAGCCAAATTCTCTATACAAACTGTATAAATGTAAAATTTTTATATTTAGCACAAATCAGTTAAAACTGTTTGAAATTTTTACTCTTGTTTTCATACTACTGCACTTGTATGTGCTTCATCCGTTCAAATGATGTGTGAAAATTTGAAATAATATTTTTTTAGGCACCCAAAAATAACTAAATAATAAGAAACAGATATCTATAACAGTGGTAACCATGTAAAAATATCTAAGAAAAAAAATTAACCATTAGTCAAAATCGTTTAATACCATAAAAGAGAAGTTGTGAAGTTTGTGTTATAGTTTCAACTCATAAATTTGAAAACTGCTTTTTTTTATCAAACAAAACTAGTAAAATAGATACCTGACAAAAATTTTAAAGTTCTATGTTTAACTATTGAAAATCCTCAAAACTGTTTGAAATAACGTAATACATTCCAAAACAAATTGTAATACGTTCCAATAATGATTGAACATATTATATAAATACATTTCACCAAAAACAAATAATAGGAAAAAAAAAAAATAACAATGTGAAAAACATCTCTACCTAAATAGTGTAAACAAAGATTGCGTGGAACAATTTTCAAAATTTTGTAATTAATTATATATAGGACAGTATAGTGTTAAGAAATGTATATCTTAATTGTTAAACAATTCTAAACTCAGAATTAATTTTTTTTTTTATTCAGGCTTTTACGAAAATAAACAACTTCCAAAATCTCTCCAAAAAATTTTTAAAATTAGTTTTACAGTCCCATGCCAACGACGCGTGCAAATTTCAATTGATTTGGAGACTGGAGCACATTTAAATACTATAGTTATGTCATTTTCGGTTAGGGAACTCTCAAAAAAACTGTAGCCACAATAACGTCCCGGGCCATCATTTCACTATCCCATTAGAAGTATTTGTACGTAAAGATCAGCGTAATTTGACTACCCGAGAAAATGTTTTTTGAGATAAAAAAATAAAAACATTATCAATACATTAGGTAATTATACGTTCAGATAATTAATAATATACAGGTAATGAGTTCAGAATTTTGCGTTTAAATGTTAACTAGGTACCGAATATACAGCAGCAAGGTTTTAGACTTTTTTTTCCAATTTACTCATGTTTCGTGGTGATATGTGATACGTGAAATTTCTAATAAAAATGCAATTCATTCAAATACATATATGAATAATCGTGTGCGTATTATATTATAATAGTCTAAATAGTTTAAATCAATATATTTCTGTTCGAGATGGATGAGAAATAGTTATCTTTTTACTCATTATTCGATTCTCTTTAATAAATAATAATAGATTAGAATAATTATACCTAAGTAATTAGGTAGCTTGAAAAAAATTAAGTGTTATCGTCCGTGCTGAATTGTTCTATCAAGAATCATATACTCGTATAAATACTGAAGCCATTTTCGTACATACATACAGTCTTTCGGTACTGTTCGGTTATCTATTCATCAAAAAAAAAGCAAATTAAAAAATAGATTTTACGACTTCAACAAATATCAATCAATTTTTTAGTCGGAATAAAAGTAATTTAGTTCGTCGTAGACCATAATATCTAATGGATAAACAAATAAATTATTAAACTGTTTAGTTTTAGTTATGTTGATTAGAACCAAATAAAAAACATCAAAACAGATCTAATCGGGATTACCGAAAATTACACTGTCCCAAAAATAAATATTATTTCATTCATTGTAGGGTACAACACGAAATAATTTGTCAAGCATCCTCTTATTGACGCAAAAAAATCAAATTCTGAAAAGAGTAAAATAATTAGTATCTTAGTGTTGTACTCTGTAAATTATTCGATATAAAGTGTAGAATATGATTGTACTTAAAGTTAAAGTCCATTCCCCATTTTTTTTTTTTTTTTAAAAGTAACTATTTGTATACAGTTGTGGTGTAGGTCACTGCTTTGAGTGGGTGTCGCTGTTTTGGTAGAGGCATGCCGCATGTATACAAACGCTGATGAAACGCTTAAGATCCACATTAATTTGATTGTTGAAAGCAATGATAAACCTCATTGCCTTCGAAAATCACAGTTCTGAGCGAGCTCGGTACTAAATTTGGGATAACAATTAACACTTTAATTTGTGTACATTGCAGTTAATAATCGTACTCAAGAAGACTTTAAAAAGTTTCGAATAACACTCAAAAACCATAAACTTATACAATGTATATTTTTTCCCCATTTGGCTGGTGCTTTCTATAAATTACTTAATTACCATGTACATGTAATCAATGAATGTTAGAAAACTGTATACTACGAATCTCATTAGATTTTGAAAAGTTATATTCTTCAGAAATAATAAATATGTATTTGATAAGAATATTTTTCTAAAAATTAACATTTTTATAATTTTTTTATTATCGACTATACACCCAAAAATTGGAAAGACCAATATTCTAAAACTGTTTTAACCCTGAAAAAAACAATTGTTCTAATTTCGTTTGTTAGTTAGTTTCCTAACAACTTATAAAAATTCATTGAGATCGTTATTTTTTTGTTTAATTTTGTTTTTAGATCATAACATCTTATACATTAATAAAATACCATCACGGACCGATTGCGTATAATATGAGATGCTACATAAAAACATAGGAGTTTTTCTTCAAACTCAAAAGGCAGGAAAAAAAACATATACTTGTAAATAAAGCGCAGATCTATATATCACTCTCTTTAGCCTGAAATAATTACAGACAAGAAAATTTCATGTCATTTAGATCATACCTCAAAAAACGATAAAAATATTAAAAAAAAAAAACGAAATATTATTATTTTCTATGGTTTGTTGTATGATCGGACCAATACTTGCCTCTCCGTCAACGTTTTTAGTCTAAATTTGTTGTGTTTTCGATTCAAAACTCGCTAAATATGAAAAATTTTATAAAAAATTTTTACAAATAACATTCGTATTCAAACAGAATGACTAAGCGAATTGATCCGATCGCTCTATCCACTCGAAAATACAAATAATCAAAATAGGCGATTTTCCGAATTTCGTCGTTTTCAAAGTATATAAAAAAATTTCGATTGAAATATTATATTGAAAAACCAAAAATCTAAACTATTCATAACCTGAAAATTTCAAATTCATTTTGCCGTAAAATTATCAAGTAAATATAACTCAAAAAGAATACAAAAAAAAAAACTGAAAACAAATAGGTACTACAGTTTTGTCAATAACGCGTACGGTTAGTTATTTCTCCTTAATTTCGTAAACAATCATCGAAGAGTCTCGAAATTTTAGACAGTAACGTATCATATGTACAACGCTTAAAAAAATTTTTCCGAAACGTTCCATTGTGGGCCTTAATTTACAGGCGTTTTTAGATTTTGATGGGTTTTCGTTCGTTAAAGGGATACACAGTTTTGGATTTTTTCACACGAAATTCGAACGAAACATCGTAGCTGGCACGTCACTCTGTAACCATGCGCCGAAAATTTCGATTCTCGCGATCCGCCGACGTTTTGGCTCTTAACGACATTATTGATTTCATTACCGTCGGCGCAGGTACCGTTTTTTTTTCCTCCCGGTTTTCATTGTCAAAATTTAATTTTTACCGGGACCTATACTAAATATATACGTATAGGATAACTGAGCTCGTTCGTTTTTTCGAACGATATTAATAATATTATCTTTGGATGTATTATAAAACACAGGTATAGCACCGAACCACAAAACACACACCCAATCCCCGAACCGCGCGGTGGTCGTCGTCGTTCCGTCAAACCGTTACCGGCCTTTTTTTAAACACAACATTTTATAAGCCGAATCGTACCTGAAGCCCCAGCCACAGGGCCAGACACGCGGGCGGTTCCCCGTCGATCCCGTACAGGAGGCCGGCTCGTCTCGGCCGGTCCTCGACGGAGTCCTCCGACGAAGCCGACCCGCGCCGCTGCAGAAAGTCGGATCGCTGCTCCAGGACGTCCTGCAGTTTCGCCGCCCGGATCTCGTTCATGACACTTATTACAACAACAACAACCACAACAACAACAATACGCGTTACAGGTGGGGTGTTTCACGACGAACGGAGTTTTTTTGTTTTAAATAACCTACGCACCCGCTCTATCGGAAGGTTTTTTTTTTTTTTACGAAATAAACACAGCGACGAGAACGGTTCTCCCCAAACGCAACAACACGGCGACGGACCGTACCGGACTGGCGGCTACGGACGATCTATAATAATAATTTTTAGCGTCGACCACTACGCTGCAACAACAATTATTATTCTATAATAACATCGTACTAATTAATATATATATATATATACGTGAAAATAAAGATTCCCTTCCACCGGCGGTTCGACGGTATATGGATGCGCGTTTTTTTTTTGTCGATTTTCAACGAATATCGGTTTGTTATACATAATTGCGATTAGAGACGTACACACGGTTGTTGTTGCCGAAGTGATCTTTGCTCATCTTGTTTTCTGCGCCTATTCCACAAAAACGTGTATACACCTAAATACAACGGCGTGCTCGCTGATAAAATACCTATAGGTACCAATAATAATAACAGTAAACGGAAATAATCGTAAAAAAAAATGGGGTGTACAGAGTGTGCCGAAAACGTTACTACTTTTTTTTTTTTGAAATCCGAGCGCAGCAAAGAATGTACCTATATATTGTGTTGTTGTGTTTTGATTTTATACGTTTTTCTGCGAAAACAGTGGTAAAAACGATCTTAAGGCCGAGACTTTTCTGAAAGGTCTATGGAAACTGGGGGGGGGGGGGGGGTAAAATTTGAGAGTTCAAAATCAAAAAAACGTTAGGTGGGTTTAAATTTATAACGCACAAATTGATTTAGAACTTACCTACTGTCTTTTGGACGAACAAAAACGTCTTTGGAGAGAAAAAAAAACGTTGCGCTTTCTAGACAAATTTTGTTTATACTTGAAAGACGAGAAAACATTTGCCACGTTGGATAGTAACCCGAATTTTCGTTTGAATTTTAACAGTGGCAGGAAAATTGTAAAAATCACAAGGCATTAATCCAATCAGCCGATCTTCAAAAAGTTCTCTCTTTATAAATAAAAAAGTTTTTACCAAAATCTGATTGTTCTACTGGCCATGAGGGGTTTTCCACATGTTTTTGGATATCAAAATCGTAACGGCTCTGACACCCTGTGTAATAAACCCAAATCTGTAAACAGGTTTGAAATATAGACGATTTTTCTAATAGGGTTTTTGATTTTTAATAATAATACAATCCTTCATAAACAATAATTTAAACTGAAATAAAAATTAATCAAAGTATAAAAAATTTAACTGAAATAAAAATTAATCAAAGTATAAAAAATTTAACTCCAAGTTAACATAAAAAAAAAAACTGGTAATCTTTATTCGTTCATACAAATTAAAATCCAATAGTTATACAACTAGTTTGAGTCTAGTCTTTTTTTTTTAGACCGCATTTTAACAGTAGCCCGATTAAATAGACATTTATTGCACATCATAAAGGCTGATGTTATTGATGTCACATAATGGAAGAATGAAAACATAGCTTTCTATACTATGAATCGACAGTGAAGCAATCATTGGTGATCATTGAGATACGTACCGACGCGGGTAACAACGAGTAGTAAAAAGAGCACTTACCCAGTTTCTATACTATAGGTTAGGTGTATTGTATTTACGGTTGAAAAATAGCAAGAATAAGTCGAGGCGACGATTTTGTTTTAGAAATAAATTCATCAAAAATAATATATACTATTTTCAATAGTGAGTTGAGATTTCAAATCGTAAATTACAATTTAACGATTTTCTTGAAAACGTTGAAAAAAAATCTAGTTGCTTCCAAAAAGCATAAATTAATGTCGTTATTAAAAATGTGTCTTAAATTGTTTATAGACAAGTGTTGAGTGATATAACAATGTTGTTAACTTATAACGTAGGGTCGAGAATATTACCATATCAACGTTGAGATAATTCTTTAAATAATTGTTTACTATTGAACAGTATCGATCGATATTGTGGTCCTAAGATGATACATTAGATTCCGTTATTGATAAACACAACATATTACATTTCATTTTATTAACTATTGTAGGTACGATAAATTTTTTAATTTGTATTAGTTGATGAACATTAAGCATTGACAATGCTTCAAAAGATATTTTATTAAATACCTACTTTACATTATTAATTTAGGATATGTACAATCTTTTTTTTAACTCATGACATGCCAAAAAGATATTATCTTATTTGACTATCACAAACAGTGTTACAATACGGTACTAATATTTTCTTTTTAAAAACAAAAAATACATGGAATAGTTAAAGTATTTAAAACATTTTAGAGTAAATCATCAAAAAATTTAATATGCGTATAAAAAGAAAAAAAAATTATTAAAACAAAATTATTATGAAGGCTTTTGACCTATGTTCAACCCAGCTGGACCAAGAAGGTTACTAGCAGGTCCAGGTAAACCTAATTGTTCTTGATACGATTTCATAATGTGTTGAAAAGCATTTACATCAATATCCACAGGCTCAAAATCTTCCACATCTGAAAAATTATCATCTTCACTATCTACACACTGCGTCGCAACGGGGTCTATTCGAACAGTTTTCTACAAAAAACAATTTTTTTTTTTTTAGTCAGATTTTTTTATTAAAGAACACAAGAAAAAATTGTAAACATACTTTTGGTTTATCATTGCCACTTGTAGTAGTTTTTTTAATAAAACTACTTCCCAAAGATGTGGATGCTAGCTCTTTATCCATTTGAGCCATATAACTAGAAATGCTGGGTCCTTGACCTATAAGTAACAAAATTTTACATGTATGCATACAGTGAAGTTAACTATGTATTGAATATAAAATAAGTAATCTTCTTGGCAGCATAATTACTTATAATTTTTTAAAAATTACATTTAATTTTGTTTGTAACAAAGTGATTAGTATTTCAAATGAGGCGGCGGTTTCAAAGAATATTATTTTATATTAATAAAATTGTTCGATAAATAATGAGAATAACTGTACTTATAGCTAAAACATAATACAGCTAGAATGATTTATAATCAGTTTTATGATTATTCTATGATAACAAAAAATAAAAATGTAATTCTTGTTAATAAAATAGTATTGTTTGGGAACATAAAACATATTTTAAATTAAGTTTATACATAGACTATTGTACAACAAGCTGTATAAACTGAATTCATTTATATGATTATAGACTAATATTTTACTCACCAAACTGATTTCCTGAAATTGTGTCATCACAGTCGCTGCCATATGAGTCCATGTCAGAACTATCTGACTCGTCCCAATTGTCTTCAGGTATTTTAAAATCTACAGTAACGCACAGATTAGAATTGTTTCTAAATAATAAATTTTATCTTATCATTCATACCCAAAATATTACGGAGTGCAGCTTCATACTTTTCAGGTTCAAAATTTACACTGGATTTTTCATTACTCTTTTTTTTCTTTCCATACCTAACAGATACTGAATTATTATCATCACTTGTAGGTCGCATTACATCTGGTCCACAAGCTAACATGTGCAAAAGCTTTTCGTCAGGCTTGTTTTCATCATCAGAATCAGATGAATCATCACTATGGAATAACGGTTGATTAAAATTTAAAATGCTAAAAATTAATTAATTCTAAATATAACATACATTAAAAATACCGATTTATTCTTATTAAAATACAAATTAAACTGTTTATTTTAAAACACTCAGTAAAGCAACACATTCTGAAGCAAAAAGTAGCGGTTAGCCAACAGTTGTACACAAAAATCATGTTTTCATTTTAAAAGACAGATGTGAACAGTTGAGTGGTGTGTCAAGTTGATGCTGACAAAAAATAACTAATACTTGCCTAAGATGATTTTTAGAAAACTCTGCTCCGTTAATGTCAGACGCTTGATTCAAAAAGTTTCTAATTTTATCCGTAAATGCTGATGCCAAATTTGATGCTGAAGATCCTTCAGAATGTTTTATTCCAAACTTTTGTTCAAGAATACGATCTAAATCCGATGGTGATACATCCATCCACTTTTCATCATCAGCCGGTTCAAGGTCAGTGATATCATTTTTAAGCTGTGCTATGTCTTCCTCAGTAATGCCATCTAAAATAGTTTTAATTCTTTGACTAATTGATGGTGAAGACAAATACTCATCTACATTTGAAAGATAATACTGTTTAGCTTGATCCTCTAATAACTGGTATCCTTTGGAACCCTCATATAAATTCTGTAATGTGCAACACAAACATATTTTGGTTAAGTTTATAATCATCTGATTTTAGTAGGCTATACATTTTGACGTCCGTAATTGTAAAAATTAAAAAATATTATAAATAAGAATAATTTTTAGAGTACACTTCTCACTAACCGTAATTAAGAGAACTGAGAATGTAAATTTAATGAGCTGTGTGATACAGCAAAACATATATAAAAATGTATAAAGAAATATATTTTCTACCAAATTTCACAAAAATTTTCTCCAATCATCTCCTCCTTCTTATTCACCACTGTAAATGTATTTAAAATTTTAAAATTTTTTTTTTTCGAGTGTTGTCATTTTTTAATTAATTAGCTGTCACGTTTTTCAACAAAATCAATAAAAAAAATAATAAATAAATAAATACATGTTTTGCATAATTATTCACAGAAATATTAATGATATCTAAATGTTAATGTACAGAAATTTTGTTTATAGTGGTGAAAATCATGTAGATTGAGTACTTGTACTTTATTGAAAACTGGATTTACTGATAAAAAAATAAAATAAATTTAATTTCTAATTCACCTAGTGTTTTTATCACTGACATAATCTTTTAAAATAAACAACCAAACGTATTAAATACCAAGGCATTTAAAATAAAAGATAAATTTTTTACCTTAAAATATCCTTTATTGGTTAATGAACATTTGTACTGATGCCAACGTTTATCATAGGCTAAATCTACTGGTGTGTCTTTGGTAGTTGATTTAGCTTGGCTGGCTAATATTTCAAATCCACAAGCCTTAAAATAAAAGAAATAAACGCATTAATACTGATCTGAACTCATAATATATACCTAATATATATTATGTTCCAAAATCATTAAAATACATTTTAAGCAGGCAAGATTGTAATATAGTATTTAAAACAGAAATCAATAGTTTGGCTCATTAAGTACGTTGTACACATAGACGGAATAATTGCTTTGAGAACTAGTAAGCAAGGTCGTGCAAGTAAGATTATGAGTGCCCGTGTTTCTATAGGAAAGTGAGAAAAACTACCATGTTCAAGATTTGGAGCACTCCAATTATGAAAAACGTTACAATGTAATACCAGTTCTCAAAATAAACTATACCTCAGACTCAATGTTCCGTCTATGCTTGTACTGTCAAATTAAAATATTGAAATTAGCTGCTATATGTGTATTATGATAGTTTATTGGTATCTGGCTGAATAAGTATATTTAAATGTTATGTTACAACTAAAAACACATAACCAACACTGACTGCTCTTAACTTAGTTGTTTTATTCCTTATTTTTTTAACAATGGTATTCAGAATAAAATTATGTCTTTACTTAGGTAGATACATTTGAAAATCTGTGTTTATTACAGAATGTGGGAGCAAGGGTACACATCTTTTTTTATCATGGGATAAAAACATTTGAAAGTCTCTGAGGGGCTTATAGTCCCCAAAAGTTTTTACTTCTTTAATGCTGAAGGGATAAATTAAACAATTAAATTTGTTCTGAGAAATTACTAATTAAATTCATAACATGTACAGTGTAAATTATAACAAAATAAAACAAACAATACAATAACAAATTGTGACTGTAATTCACCTTGTCAAGTAGGTACTTAAATAGTTTATTTTCTTGTTGCACAAACTTTTTATAAATATTCAAAATCATATTTTTTGAACTATTATACATTATTATTATCAACACCAGAAAAAGCAATATACAAATTTTAGTTAAATGATTAATTTACAATTTGCCAAATACACTTTTTCTTTCTGCTATATGACTAATAAACTCTTTCAAGATATCAAAAAATATAGTTTGGTTTTAGTGCAGTATTAATATGAGTCAAATATATCAGTTTAGAGTACTTATTTTCTTAAAATTGTAACAGACATAAACGAATAAAACAAAAAGTCTAAGAAAAAAAATCACATAAGCTTGAATCAAGCGAGAAAGCCGATCACCTTACATTACCACATTGAGAAAATAGACGTGTAGGGAACAACCATTTTTGTAGTAAGCACATAAGGCAAAATGTTGATGTTCACTTCTTAAAATAATGAGTACAGATAAAAACGGTTTGACCTAGGAATAACATAAAAACCACTAGAAACATTTTACCTCTACCCAAACCTGAGCAGTGGCTTCTTCAAACTTGTCAATTGGCTCTGCCACTTTTTGTATTTATCTATAATCTATATATTGTTAAAAGATAATACTAGATGATAAATTATTAAATTTAAAAATAGATATTATTACAATGTACAGTTTACGTTGGCCAAGTTCACTAAATTTTAAACTGTATTTAAAGAATATTTTAATTATATTTGACGCAAAAAGGGCATTTATTGAAAATAAGTAGTTTCATCATTCAAATAATGCAAATAAAAGTCAGTTCGTAGTCAATTCTAAATACATATAGGGAAAAATCTGTAAACTTACAATTTTTATTCCAGTTATTTGTGTTTTGTATTGTGGATCTGATACGTCAACTAAATTCCATCCAGTCTTTTTATCAGGATTAAATTTTTGTTGAACAAGCATTGCATACAAACATTTAGTCATGGTCACTGTCCGCATTACACTTTCTTTAGGAGGAAAATGTCTAATGATAAAAAAATTTAAAAAAAGTTGTAAATTTACGTATAAAAAGCATAAAGCATAAAATCTAAATAATATACTTCATCATTCTGCAAGCTCTAATATCTAATGGATCTCTGTGGCAAAATGCTAAAACGGCCGGCGCTATTAAGCTAGGTTGATGTTTTAACAAGTGTGCTACGCCAATCGGTATATTAGCATGACATTTATGGAGATTTTCTTTAATTTTTTCAGGATACCTACAAAAATAATAGTATTATCAATAACGCAGGTATTTCAAAAAGTATTTAACAAAAATTCGATTTGATTTTTACCCGTGGAGACGAGACGATATGGCAGAATTAACATCTTGAGCAGCTACTGTGGCAGTTGGAAACTTGATGATTTGTTCTAATGCTTGTGCAACAGTAATTGATTTTTGATTTCCAGTACTAGCCAATGGAATAATGTGTACATCACCATCACTTATATAAACCTTTCAAGAGAGTCATTCATTGTGTAATACATTTTGATTAGTATAAATTATTATTAATAGTGATTTGCTGTGGATAAGATGATTGAAAGTAGAGTGAGATGGTTTGGACACGACGTGATGAGAGGAAGGGAAATTGAAGCAGTAAGAGCAGTTATGAAAATGAACGCTGAAGGAAAAAGAGGTAGAGGAAGACCAAAGAGATGGATGGAAACAATTGAAAAGGATATGAGGGATTTTAATGTGTATCATACGGGGGGATGTGGATGATCAATATAAGTGGAAGTAATTGGACAAGGGTCGCCGAACCCAAACAGTTGGGAGAAGGCAAAGTAGAGTACTATATGTTGTAAATATAGCGCAGTTAAAAACTTATTAGTTACTAAGCTGTATAATTACTCTTTGATCACAGTTATCGGGGTTGGCCCAGTTGGGCAAACACTCTGCAGCTTCTATAAGCAAAAATTCTCCATCCGAATCGACAACACTAAATTGAATAGAGGTAGTTGTTAACATTGAAAAGGTACAGATTACAGTACTTAAGCCACATACCGAGCAACGAGTTCTGGATACTCTTTAGTGATTTCTTTTAGCAAGTAAACAATGAACCATTCGTCTTCTATGTTATCTCCAAAATGTGTCACTCCGTACAAATGAGGTGGTAGTACTTCTGAAATCAAACAGGAAAATTATGATAAACAATTAATGCGGAAACTCAGCAACAATACGTATAATTAATAGGTATGTTACCGTCCGATGTGTCGGGAAACGACTGGCGCAGTTCGGCTGACGGACAGAAACGCGGAATCAAATTGAACTGGTCTTTATGCCAGATGTACTGATCGGACAGGCTGTCGACCAGTCCCAAAACACTGGCGTTCAAACTGTTTACGTGTTTCACCAGTTCCTCCGCGTTTTCTTCATTGTTGTCGCCCGTCCGGACAAATAAAAAATACTCGACAAAGTCTTCGTTTCTAACAGTTTCTAGTACATTGTCCATGGGATATTACGTGAATACCACCGCGTATTTAATTTTTATTTCAGTCGTTCACCTGCGAAGTGGGACAGCAGCTGCACAATCTAACCAAAACTGTTTATAGTAATATTTTTTGTCAGATTTCAATTGTTAAAATTCACGCACTGGTGTCACTGTTACTCGATATCACAGAATACAGCGGTGTTAGGGGATTAATTCGTGACAGCACCTCTGAGCGTAACAATAAATTATAGTTGGTCTAAAAAATAACACTTTTAGACAAGAGTGGAGAATAAAAAAGAGATCAAATAAATCGGAACAAAGATAAGACAGAGAGAATTCCGAACGATTATAGTGTCTACGGGCGCGCCGAATGCTGATAAACAAAAAAACGTCCCGATTATCGAAAAGAGCCGCGCGATTAGACTGCCACAGGCTGCGCTGCGGTCGCGCAACTCGCGTTCAAATTTTGATGTTTTTCGCTTTTTAAATTCTAACTGAACACAAAAATAATTACGCATTCACATCGCGCGTTGCCTTTATCTTTTTTTTTTTGATATCGGATAATCAATTCAAAACAATTACACGAGGATCCGAAATCCGTGTTTTAAACGTGTGGGTAGAGACGTCATATCGAAAGAAAAGTATCGATACTTTTACTTGGTATCGAATCGAAATAAAATACCGATA
>CM029359.1:5601006-5620107 GCA_017140985.1 Hormaphis cornu | reverse complement strand
TTTTAAACTGATATGGCGGTATGGCGGTAAATAAATGATTCGATACCATTCATTCGATACTAATACTTTTTTATCGATATGAGTAAAGTATCGAAACCATGGTATCGATACAAAAAGTACTCGTATCGAAAGAAAAGTATCGATACTTTACTGGTATCGGTAGTATCATAACGTCCCTACGTGTGGGACGACGACCGCGGGAACGGACAACCGCGCCAAACCCGATCTACACTATCTCTTATCTGCAACGTTTGCGTATCACAGTCACTATAAACCAAGATCTTAGTTTTTCATCACTATATTCTTCATATTTCATATTATTTTCTCAAGACAAGGTTGAAAGTTGCCGTCATCAAATACCAACGAGTATTAATTGTAATTTATAGGATTCATATATTTATGTATTTGTATCACTATCGCCGTTATTAATAGGTAGTACATTAAATTACAACCTACTTTTCTATGAGATTGCTTGTCGCCGATCGTGTTGATACTTCATGAATTATTATGAGTTACGATTAAACGTGTTCAGTGTGTTGTTCTAATGTACTTTTCGGTTTGAACGATTTAAGTTTGTTTTTCTTGCGATTCCTCATGACGGTCCGGTGGTCTTGAACGTTGCGCTTTTACCGTAACAAAATGGTCGTTCACAAAGTTCCTGTAACGAACGACGACCACCGCGTTCAGCAAATGGTCAACCAACTGCAGCAGCCGACCGGTTTCCACAGATCGTCAAAGCCGCTTGTGCGGCAAGCTCCGGTCTTTGACCTAGAAGTGATCACCAGTGACAATTTTGTCCCATGGGTGTGTGTGCCATCTTTATTATGTTTTTCAAAGTTTATTCATCTGATTTCAATGTTGACCGTTTTTTTTTTTCGGTTACAGAAAAATACGTTCAACATGCGGCAAGTGACTCTCGCCAATATTATCGACGTGGCCAACGGTAACGACAAAGCCACTACGAAAGCAGCCAAGATGCACGCGAAAAATCTGGTTAACGCTGCCAAATCTTTGGACTTACTGCGACAAAACTTACAGAATTCCATAAATAAAGACATTGACCATATTATAAAAAAATATTTAACCGTATGTACCTATTAATTTGTTGTTGTTGTTCAAGTTGGTTATTTCGATTTATTCTCAGTTTAAAAACGTCATCTACACATTTGTTTAGACTTACTTTGGTTTGGCTATTGACAATGTAAAAAACAATTTGGGCTCAAACTGTGTGACCGAAGATCATGTCCGAGAAGTGTGTCGAACGATGTTAGATGAAGCAAAGTTGATGTATTCGAACCCGCCATTATCGGGTAGTAACTCGCCGTTCAACACGGCACAAACTACAGACATGTTAATTGAATCACGATTTGCAAAACAACATTCCAAAGTAAGTTCGTTATTTGTTGTTGTTATTGTAATACTTAATAATTAATATTCGTTATTTTTGAATATCACAGAACAGATCTCTACTAAAACGTAAAGAGCCGCCAACTCAAGAACCTGAAAATAATCCATCTCCTGCTGTCGAGCAAACACCGTCTCAGCCCCCGTTGGTGAAATTCCAAAGATTCCAGTCTGCTTGGGACCCAGCTAAAATTCATTCTCACACTCTATTTGTGTTGGCTACAAGAGCCAATAAGGTAAATATATTTGTACAAAATTACACTTTAATGTACTTTATAGGTAGGTAGGAATTCTGCGAGTTACGGACAAACATTTAAAAATATTTGAAATATTATCCAACTTATATGTATTTTTCAGAAAGGAGGACATATGTGCAACAAACATCCAGAACTGTTTCAATATACTATTGACCTAGAAGATCGCGAATGGCTTATGAAACAAAAATTGTTTGTTCTACCACCACCTTCGCCAGCAAATTCAACATCAATATTATTATTGGACGATGTGCAACTAATTTTGAGTAGTGTGAATTACAAGTAAGTATCCATATGATTTAGACACTTTTTTTTTTGTTCAATCTGTTGTTAGTCATACAACAGTCGAAACAACTACCTATAATCATTTCACACGATTCATAATACATTTAAAACACATACAAATAAAACAATATATTATCGTACATACATTATACAAACAAAAAACACATATGTATGTTTTACATTATTATACATTTTACACTAAACTACTTAGTTAAAAATATTGTGTTTGAGTGTCGTATTTATATTTATAAAAACTAAACAGTGAAAATAAATAATTTAAAATGTAATTTGTATATGAAAATTTCAACTCAGTTGAAAAAACTGCACCACTTAACAGTGTTTTAAACTTTTATGCGACGAAAACCATGTTACTAGTATCAAAGACACTTTGACTGTAAGTTAAAACCTTCAATCTTGATTCATGATGGTAAAGTTTTAAAAAGTTGAAAAAATATTTATTTATTTTTGTTGGTTCGAGTTTTTTATATAACTGCTGTTAAGTCTTAATAAAATATTATAAGTTGAAACAGAAGTTTTTAATTTTGCATTTACAATAATCATTTAATTTTTTAAATCTGTGCTCTCCTACCCATAGATATAAAGAAAAAGCTACCTACAAAATATTATAAAATAATAAATACAAAACAAATAAAAGTTAATGATCGCAAAACAAGTGTGTAAGCATAATTCTGTAAAAAAGTCATGATGTACCTAACAATTATAATATGGTGTAATATAATGGAGTTTTGAGCGCATGATGCTCCAATTCCAAAAACAAGTTAGAGAAGATCATTGTGAATAATTAAATATTAATAGTTAAAAATTGATGGATTTGTTAATTTTTTGTGTTAATTTCAAATTGATTTTTTATAAAGTCTGTTTGATATTTTTGATATTACAAGTACTGATTATTTTCAGAAATAATCCTCATGAACTCAAAGGATTTGAATTGCCAGAGTTTATTTTAAACAAAGTACGGTCCACAATGATTCTTAATAAGCCACCAGATTTGCAGTCACCGCCTCAACAATTAGTTATTACAGATAATGGCGAAATCAAAGATCAGGCGGTATGAGAAAAAAAATATGTATATAATAAAATAATCAAATTCATTGTTATGTATAATATTAGATACATTGCATACCCAAAAATACTAAGTGTATTTTAATGAATGAATATTGATTATAATACAGGCATGCAGTATAACTTTAAATGAAAATACCAATTCTTCAATTACTCAGTCAGCAGCTCATTCAGAGTCAAGTAGTATACTAATTTCAGGTATTATACTTATGTTTACTGTAAAGAATTTTTGTGTATTTCAAATATTTAATTTGTATACACTTTAGTTTGCCATAAAACAATGTTTTTATCTTGATTTATCACACAATTTTTTAAAACTTAAATGTGAAAATTAGCAAGGGTATGGATTTATTAATAATAATATATTATGCTACGATAAATAATAATATATTTATCAACATGGAAATATAATATAATATTTATTTTTCTGTTAGTGATCAAATTTTGCAAGTTTTTTTATTGTTATTTTGTTGTATACACTATTGTGTATTTTAAGCCATAAGTTCTGCGAAAATTCTATAAATGTATTGGAATTTTCATATGTTATTAAAACCGAGGAAGTTTAAACGTCTAGAAAATTTTAAACGTTGACCATTAGAGCTAAGTGTTCTAAAGTTTTCATGATTCTGTTGGATTTGTTTTATAGGTCATGACAGTTGTCATATTTAAGACTTGAAACTCTTACGTAAGGTTAAATCTTCTAACCATAAGTACATGGTAATGTTTATATACCTAGGGGTCAATATCATTTATATGAAAAAAGATTATTGTTATACTATTCTTAGTAATAAATAATAGTATAGTTCTTGATTTAATATTACATTATTATTAAGTATAGTAAAATAAATGTTGACTAAAGGTCTTCTTTATCTTGTCTACAGTTTTAAAATTAAAACGTTATTAAGAAATTGTTTTAAAATGTAACATCAGTTGCTCTAGACTATACTGTTACGGAACGTTTGTATTATGCTACATTGTTTCCATACTTGTTATATTATTCTAAATTACTATCTTTGATGAGTTGATTTTTTCTTTGTTGTTATTTTCAACTAATTTTTTTTTTTTTTTAGGGACATCAACAACATTAGCTGAAGCGTTAAATATGCTTGAATATGGAGAGAGATTACCACAGCACAATGAAATTCCACAGCCATCGCCTAACGGTAATAATTCAGGATTGGCTACAACACATTCCACTCTTACAGCACTTTTGGCAGCTGAAAACAATTTTATACCTAACAGCAGCCAATCAAATAACACTCAATTTGGAATGTAATTACTGTTTTGTTTCATATTAGCTATTACCATTGATTTTATAACATAAAAAATTCAATGCTTTTATCTTTTTTTTATTTTTTTTTTTCTAGAAAATAAACTCTTAACATGTATTCTAGTCATCATACTTAGTCTAGTCAAGTGCGTTTACCAAAATCTAATACTTAATTATTTTTATTAATAAATTTCATCATAACTATTCATGTACAAAATATGTGTTTCTGTATTTTATTATATGTATTATTCGTACGTAAGAATTTTACCTTGAATACTTAAAATTGTGTCATTAAGTTTTTATAAATCAATATTTCATTTGTTGTTTAATCATACACATTACGCGTAAATTGTCCTGTTTAGTTAGTGAATAATAAGTTATATGTTGTTAAAAATTAGCATTAAATTATTAAACAAACACATTTTTGTAATTATTTAAATTTGATCAACCATCATGACATGTTGGTGTTCATGATGTTTTATGAAAACAAATAAATACACGTTTACAACATTGTATCCATTTAATAGGTCTTGTTTCTAATTTGTAGTACTATTTATAGGTACTTGAAATTAATTGATCCTTGTGTGTTAGATTATGTAGTAAATTAAAATTCTAAATACTTACTAGTTAGTTGGTTACTGAAGTACCGAGTACTTGGTAGGCACTACTATTCAGAAAATTGGGTAGTAAGTATAAGTGTTGAAATATAATGAAAGAAATTTGTTTTACATTTCTTATGTAATGATAACTATAACAATATTATCTAATAATAATCTGATTTAAGGAAAATGTCCGTATGAATGTGATTTTCGTGACCCTATTTGTCAATTTAAAATGGGTTTGCAGCGCTAGTATTTAAAACAATTGACAGATTTTGTGGTGGACAGCAATTAGGCATACTTGATGTCCGATTTTAATTAAGAATGTATGTGTAAATTTGTAGATTTTAGTTTTCAAACTCTATGGTATAATTGCATATATATCTGTGGCTAAAACTCCTCTTCTCGGTTGCAATCATCTACTTGAATTTTAAATTGAAAAAATCACCATCAGCTAACATAACAAAACACGTTCAAAGGACATCCAGAAGAGTCCTTAACAGAAAACCCGGAATATCCAGAAAAGTTCTAGGGAACGTCATTGGACTTGAATAGGAGGTTTTTTGAACATACAATAGAGCGGTGAATGTCTGTTTCCTAGAACCTCTCCGAAAAATCTATAACAGGAATAGTAATGTGGAACAAAATAGGAATTCGACAAGAAATGTTTCGGATACATTAAATTTGATTCCAAATTCTATTACCATATCTATCTATTACCATCCAGTGGAAGTTCTTGTATTGTCTTATGGAATGTCTGTTCCCATGAACAAACTAGACCATGGTCATGAATATAGGGAGATTAGACATAGGCGTTAAAAATAGAGGCACTTATCTCCCTCCTTGTGTTTTAATTTGGTCATTTATGTTAATCATTGTATAAAAAACCCAACACATAATTTTTTTAAATATGCATATTATTAACAAACATTATTAATCCCCTTTAAAAAAATTTTTAAAATTAAAAATTGTTAAGTCCAACCCACAATATTTATAAAATTTATATGCGGTCATAATTAGTTATCTCAAGACGGCCAAATTTAAAGTGTTGTCATTTTAATAAGTGTCAACTTACCACACCTTACTACTGACTACTGGGTAACGAATTTTGAATTCTTTTAGAAACGAAAAAACTGCTTGGATTGAATTTTTGGCTTTCTAATAAATTTCTTGCACACAATTTGTGGAAAAGTTATTCAACAAAAAACAAATGTTAGGTAATCTTTTTGTAGTCAGAATTTATAATTTACACATTTTTATATTGTTTATGATTATGGTATAATATTTCAATACAAATTTTTACATCACAATTGTATATTTAAACATCTATAACTTAACACTTTGTAGCTCATAATAATAATAATTTATACATAGGTACATAAGAATATTATTACAATGATAGTTAAAAATTATACTTATCTTAATAATAAAATTTATACACATACATCAATGCAAATCTGTATATGGATATTGAGTATATTACGCATATTTGTCATTTTAAATCATAAATATTATATAACATTGACAAGATTTGAAAAAATTTTTTTTCATTAATGGAATTCGACAGATAAAAATGATTAAATAGGCTGTAGAAAGTTATTGAAATATTATAATATTCAAACTTTAAAGATAGTCAAATCGATGTAACATAAACTCAACAAAATTAATAAACCAACAAGGCTCGTGTTATTAAATTTGAAATTTCTTAATTGCTGTCAATGGATTTAACTTTATCAAAATTAAAAGTTACCTACTTGTTTCCTTCGCTATAATTATTACAAAAAAAAAAAAAATTATAGGTACCAACCAACAAATTAAAGTAAATTATGGTTTATAATTACCTAATTCACATTCAGGTAACGACATGTTTTTTGCAGGCTTTTAGTTGGTCTACTAACTTTTGTTTTTTTGTCATTTATGCTGTTAGATGGTTTCGCAATTATACCCCTCCTAACTCTTAATCAATAGAATATCACAGGAATTTACATTATTCTGGTCAATAGAAATTTATAATGGTATCTACATGGTACCATACAAAGTGTAAATATTATGTTAATTATAACTGTCGACGTGTAAAAATCAAACTGTTAATTGAAGTTAAAAGTTTGGCACGGTGACTTAAAGAAAAAATAGTTAATAACAAAAACAAAAAATTACAATAAGTCATCTTGATTACAATAAGTATAGGTCATATTATGATGTATGTAAGTATTGTCACCACGACAAGACGGTAAAAACGAAACACGTTTAACTTTTAAGTTTATTATAAAATTCAAAGTAAATAAGACGAAAAATCAATAGTTTTCAATGATTGAAAGACGTACGAACAAGTATTTGGTAAAACTTAAAATTTTAATCCAATCATACTTTACAGCCAAATAAAGTAAAAATAATTTTAAAATTAGAGCGAATAAAGTTAGAAATGAAATATGCTGTAATAGGTAGGTTACCCTATATGAAATACAATTCACAAAAAACAGTTTTAAAACGTTGTAGGAATTTTTTTTTTGTAAAAAAATAAAAATAAAACAAATAATATTTTATTGAACGTGTAATAGTTCTTCTGAACTTTCAATTAAGCGTTGAAAAAGTGTGCAAGTTATTTATAAGAGTATAAAATGAAACAACAACCATGTATACTTAGTGGTTTTTAAATACTTAACTATCGCTATTTCAAACGCATAAGTCACGGTAGTTGTAATAACTTAAATAAAGGTAAGAATAAATTTATATAGATTAATACTTGAAAAAACAGTTTATTTTTTTTTAGAATTTGGGACAACATCAGAGTATTATAGAAAAAAAAAAAAAACCATACATTTTATTCCCTGTTATTACTAGGTACATACGGTAAGATAAAGCTTTGTAAAAATAAATAAATGTTTAAATAATAACAACAATAACAGTAACAACAACAACAACAACAAATAACAACAAGTAACAATAGTCAATAGAAATAAAAATTAACATTACAATTAATTTTTTTATTAGGTATAGGTAGTTATTATTATTTCTAAAAGCGCGTATTGTCTTAAACAATATTACAACGAAATCGTAAACACACGGCTGTGTACAATTCTATATTGTTGCATATTTTATTAAAAGAACAACATTAAAAGACAAAATTCCAATTCGTTAAACCGAAACCTAAATATTGTAATCCATAATGGTGGGTAAAAAGTCATTTTTTTTATGCACACTCAAAAACGATTCTAAACGAGGTTCATTTTCATCGATTCTGTAAATTATTTGGATTGATAAACGTGAAAACCATTCAGGAATTTTCATAGAATATAGTTCTTCTGTTAAGCATTGTCAATACAGGTTTTAGATCAAAATGTGTTTTTGATTTTGACGCAATAATATGATTATGTTTGAGTTTATTTTTTGTTCTCGATTGTTCTAGTACCAACAGGTGAAAAAATTTCGAATATCGAATAGAGTTTTAAACAGTTTTTATTTCTAAACAAGTATTCGCTATTAAACAAGGAAGATGTCACCGCGAAGATTTTTTAAAAATCCGTTTGTTTCTTTACGTACGGTGAAAACGAAAAAGGGAAGAAAGAATTATTGCAGAACAGTGTACCCCTAACATTAAATATAGCGTGACACTGATCAAAAGGTGGAATCACCGACACGGAGGAGACTAATTGAAACTAATACGTAACTAATAATTAAACAATCAATAAAGTCAGAAATGTGTTTTGTACAGTATTATATTGAATCACTTATTGATTACAGATACAGTTGTTATTTTTCCAACTGATTTTGGTGTTTGTCTAATTAAAATTGTTGACGAAAAAAAAAAAGAAAATTCGGGGAACATTTTTTTCAGTTGGTTTTGAGCAAAAATTAGTTTAAACACACTAAAATGAGTAGAAGAAGAATGGCTAGGTAACTATAAAATAAATGTAGAATTTACCAAGATGTAAATTATGAAACTAGTAGTAAGGTTGGATGGTAAATAATTTTATTTTTAAAATTTATCGTTAGCAAAAAATTCAATAAAATACTAATTTTTTTTGGAATATATGTACCTATATTTTAAAAATTATCGTTTTTTTTTTTCTGAAGAGAGAGAGAGATGGAAGAGAAAAATTAATATTTAAAAATAATTATCACTGCGAGTGAGGAAAAATTTAAAAATACCTACTTTTACTCCGAATTTTTGGTTGCACACAAAAGTAAAAATACGGTGTTTTTGCACAGTTTGCCGATATCATTATTATGGAAATAACTATTCACTCTGTAATAGCTGTCGCGTTACACAAAACTCGAACAATAGTTTTCCGTGATAGTTTATAAATCAAAATATCACCGACCGTCGAATTCTCCTTTTCACGTGAAACAATTTATTGCAAATGTGATGATACCGTGTGAACAATATACGTAATAATTTGTAGAAATCCTATTAATCAAACATCGATACTATGACGTTTGCCAAAAGTGAACAAACGGACGATTTAAAAAAATAAAATGTAGGATCGGAAGAGTGTCTACCGCCACGATGGTTTTTGATTGTTCAGTGGATGCAGGTTTCCCAGGTAGAAGAGAACCACAAAAATGTTTTGTTCAATCAAATTGAAAACTCGAACAACCATACTGTTGAAATGAACATTAATAGTAGTAAACAAGCGTAATATTACATTTTTTTTTATCGTTTTTTAACATTTTAATGTCTGTTTTCATAAGAACAACAGCTGGTAGGTTAACTGTAAAGTGTTCGCTGTAAAGTATAATGTCGAAACGTACTATTTTATATTATAGTTTTTTACCGTGCAAATTACAATTAACGTATTGTTATTCATTCGCGCGGTTCAGTCCGTTTATAAAGGTACTGCTATTTTATCGAGTATTACACTGCCAAACCGATGTTGTTGAAAACGTGTCGCGTAGGAATGTTATGAAAAAAAATATAAGAAAATAAAAACATACCAGCCGTTTCATACTAAAAATATGATTAAACCATGCGATGATACGACGAAAGCGCGTATGTAAGTGTATGAATTTTCGGAAAATTCTTAACGTTACAGCGTAAATGAACATCGTGGAATATTTTTAACGTTTATTATTCAGTGTCAATAACTATCATAATGTTATATTATCTATAGGTAATCGGCGGTTTATACTTGTCGGCACTACAACTTTTCGTTTCGTTTTTGTTGTTGTCGAGTAAAACAATTTGTTCGAATACCGATGACGACGGACGTATTTACATAAAACGGCTGCACAGTATACCGCGTCGAAAGACCGATCGAGGTCAAGAAAAATCGCGGTTTCAAACCGATTTCGGTAGACCTTACGGTAGGTACTCGGGGCCGTTTATCCGCGACACCGTCAACCGCGGCGGCGGGAAAAACAATTTGTTGAACAACGGAGATTTTCCGTCGTAGTAAAAATTGGATTTTCTTTCATCTTCGACACGGGGGATTATTGCCGTGACAATATATATATATTATACGGGTTCCACAAACAAAATTTATGTCCGGTTACTGTTGTGGCTAAACGCGCGCGAGTTTTACAGTCGCAACGGTGATAGCTGAGATCATCATCAATCCAAAACCGTAAAACATATGGGTACGACCCGTGTAATAATATTGGGGGAAAACTAAACAAAGTCACATCAGTATGGTGAATCGTTGAAACTCTTTTCTTTTTTTTGCGATCTCGCATACTCGACATCGCTACACGACGTGTTATCTATATTGTAATATCATCGTGGCGATAATTATTCGTTTGAACCGCGGTTTTAAGTATAATTAAAGTACGTTTTATACCGTGGTCCGAATCATAGAGTAATGTATAGAGAGACCTAACGAACAACCGACGGGCTGATGCAAAAGCGATTTCTATTTGTCGTTGCTTACGAGAAGAAAAAAAATATACTGTTCAGTATTTATTACGTTTTGTTTTACGTCATCTAAGATGAAGTATGTCATTAGTTATAAAATCATAATTTTATCACCGACAACACTGGTTGAGGTGACAAATCGTACCAAATGTTTCACAACAATTTTTTATTTTTCCTGAAGTATGCGACCTGTAGTTTTTGCTTCAACACACAAACCTGCGCGAGATTAAAACCAACTTTGAAAAAACTTACCGCCAACATAACCTAATTGCGTCCAAACTTTACGCGATGTATAGTAGAATGTTGGTAAGGGCTTAATTATCGTACGACATTTTTTCGTAGCGGTTGGCAACACGTTCCCGGGCTGCTTATGAGTTGGCCCGATCGTCGCGTTACAAACGTGGAAAATCGACCAGTGTAAACGACGGTAACGCTGCACGCACAAATCGAATTACTCGATGAAAATACGACATACATTCGGGATTGACGAACACACGTTGGATATTTTTCTGTACATACGAGGGGTATTCTCGTTTTGTACCAACAGGTAGGTACCTATTAAATATTAGTATTAAGTATGATACAAGGACGCGGTACCGATAAAAATAACGACAGTGACGACGAGTATAGAGACACGACCGACTCGACCGTAATAAACCGTAACGGCGATATACGGCCGTGAGCGTTTTAAAAATTTCTCTAATTTTTTACGAAACGCGCGACTGATCGCGTCAGGTGTCGTCGCCGCCGGTGCACGCGAAACTCTTGCTGGTGGCGCCGTCGGCCACGGGTCAGGTGCCTATCCGCATGAGCTTTTTGAACGCTTTCCGAAACTCCGGGTTGAATATGGTGTAGATCACGGGGTTCACGAAGCTGTTCATGTAGCCCAGCCACGTGGTCAGCGTGAACATCTGCACGCCGAGCGAACAGTCCTTGTCCATTTTCTCGCAGACGGCGGTCAGGATGTTGTACGTGAAGAACGGTACCCAGCAGAACAGGAACACGCCTGAAACACGTAGGCCGCGAAATTATAGCGAGTTTCGGATTCTGTTCACTTTCAGACGGACGGACCCTGCTAACCCAACTCTTTCTTTTTTTCGGGCAGGTTTGGTCGGTAAAACTCTAAAAACCCCGAATTACACCCCCGGCCGGGTTCTCAGAGGAAACGATTCGGGCGGCATCAAACGGAGGGTTTTTTTTAACGTCAATCGGGTATATAGTGTTAAGGCTCTTATAAGACAACAGAATTTTTGACGAAACGGACATGGTTTGTTTTGTGTTTTGTGTATCATGTAACGGATATTGCGTTCGTCTTTGTATTTTCTACTATCGGTCGATTCTTTATTATCACTCAAGTTTAAACGATCTTATAAGGTATGTGTTATTTTCAGTGAAAGATCGCGTGTCAAACGTCGATTCGTAAAAACTTGTCGAAACGCGAACTGATATTTTTTACTTTCACAAGTCTACCTTGTGATGTCTGTACTTACTTACCATCAATACGTACGTGTTTATTAAATTGTACAATAAAATTATTATTTCGATTCAGAAAACGTTTTAAATGATCAGCGTGATTAGTTTTCTGAACAAAAAAAAAGTAATTTTTTCCGGCGGGTTTTCGATTTTTTTCGACCAACCCTGGTTACCGTATAGAGATAGAGAGTAGTCCGCCGGAAAATGACGTTTCCCGCACAAACAATTGAACCGGCTTCCTTTTAAAAGTATTTGAAGAACGAATACGCAGTTTTGTTTTTGTTCAAAACTCCGGCAGGTATGAAAAAAAAGTAGGATTTTCCTCGTGTTGCTTATTAGGTCCGAACGGGTTAAGACAAAAATTCAAATCTCAAAAGGCTCTATACAAATCAGGTCCCCCGAAAATTTCTTCAAATCGCGCCTATGCGATTTAGCAACATAAAAATGTCGTGTTTCCTGGAAAAACGGAGTGTTTTCAACTCTCGCGTATTCCGTTGTACCGTCTAGTTTCTAACAACGGCTTCACCGGTTTCGGAAACGAAATTAAAAATACTAAATTCGGATGTGGGTAATATTACGGTACATAACGGCGCGGATGGAATAAAAATTGTACGTTATCTGTGGTGCAGAACATCAGCTAATGTACGGGACTTCTTGCCGTACCAATCGATCGGTTTTTTACATTTATGAGTGTGACAAATTTTTATTTATATCTAGTCAACAAAACACGAAATTGATCTAAACTTTTAAACGGTCATCTGGCTACGCCGATAACAACAACAACAACAACAATACGATTATTATCAAAGCGCGGTTTTCGACAAACTCGGTCCGGACGCGCGGTCAAACTGCTGTCATTAATTGTCGACGACAACGACGGGGGCACGCGAGGTTTGTTTTTTTCCCGGCCGGCAGCGGTCGGTCGAGTAAAAACAACAGGGTTAGCCGACGAAAAAAAGTTGGGCCCTGCGGCCCATCGATCGCGTGCCGAGTAAAGTTCTAAATTTTACACACTGACGACGACGATTATTGTTTTTATTTTTCATTTCCGAAAAAATAGAGAAACGTGATTTAAAACCGCTTTTGGAAAAGAAAAAATACCGCGAAAAACTTAATTTTGTTGGTGCGCGGTGCTGATCGATGATACGAATTTTCCTCAGCGTTTTGGTTTTTTTCTCTCTAAAATTTCGATGGTGGCAGACGACAGAAATCGTCCAACGCGTTTTACGTTCAGTTTCGTAAACCTGCAGTGGCTTATAAACTGTTTGATTTCATTTTTTTTTATTCGTCGCTAACAATATACTATTGTATAAAATTTTTCTGTTCTTAAAATTAATGACGAATTTGTAATTCGATTATTTTCCCGATAAAAGTTTCGTGAAAATCCCACCGCTTATTTCTCTAGTCCGTACTGCAGTCGTTGTTTTTTAGCTCCTCCACAAGTGTTTCATCCAATTTTTTAAGGAGAACTACATTTTTTCCACATCTCCCTGCTAGAACTAACCGATTTTTTTTTTTTGGAAATATTTCCAATGAAAAATAAAAACATGAAATTCCGGCGTCTCTAGCCGAGAGACTTAATCGGTTTAATGTTTTATGTGTCGGTCGAGAACAAAACCTTGTCGTTGACCGCTAATTTTTGCGCGTGTTACGAATCGATTTTAATTTTCGACCTGAGAGAGAGCGGAGAGTTGTTACTATCGTAATAATATTTTAATATTGTTGCAGAACACGGTGTTTGTTTTGTTGACGTTTTCCGAGAAAACAAATCCTGCGAACTTCAACCAAAGACGGTAAACTTTCAACAACCCACGTACGATCACCGCAGCGATTTTAGGTGAATTCGGTAGAAAACAACCGTAACAAGAGAAGTACAAGAGGTATACTAGGTACCGCGTTAAAGCGGAGCTGTTCCGTTCGCGTCAGATCTAATATCCGTTTGTTCTATAATTTTATACGCACGCGTTATGTGTTCTATATGTTTTTATTTTTATCGATTTTGGCATGACATCGGTAAAAACCGCAATCGATATCAAAACTGAAATAGGAAAAAACCAAAACCGGTGTATGAAACCGAAATACATTTTGTTTTACGTTAAAATATTTCAGCGACGCTCTGGATTCATTTTTGTAGCGATGACTCTGTAGTATTTCCAATCCGATATGTAATTAATTCCGATACTGAGCGCTTTTGATGCAGAAAAAGCATAACTTTTTTCAAATATTAAAACTCGGGTAAAATCATTTAAAACGACTGTCAACTTGAGTTGTGAAACGTATTACATTATACAAAGACTGAATGAGAAAATATAAATTAATATTTGGTGCGAGAATATAGGTAGGTAAGTAGAAAAAAAAAATCCCCAGTTTTGTTATCGAAATATTATATTTAACTTCGAACGCATTAAGTGAGAAAAATAATAGTTTTGGGCAAGTTTGTTTGCAAGCTACAGTATAGCACGTACGTGGATTTCTGTTTCATTTTCTATTGTAATTTTTATAAATTATGTTACTGTGTAAAAACTAACATCTGCGAAAAATAAATAAAAAATATGATAAAAAATCAAAAACGAATGTAATTTTTTTTAAAAATAAAAACATTTTCCCGAAATATGATAGTCGACGGACTACGAATGTTTTAAAGTTTTGTTACACTTGAACTTTTACAAGACACAAAATTTTAGAACGAATTTAAAATTTGTCTTATAAAAAATTGAAAACATTCTACTACATTATGATTCAAGAATTTTTCACTACATTTGCCTTGACATTTTTTTTTTTTAGTTGTTAAGCGTACTGTTTGGAAATTTCTTCAATTTTTTCTTAATTTTTTAAACACGTTTTATATTTAATCAATCGATTGTCATACACGTTGTTTGCAAACACGACGGATCCAAATTCTGTTTACAATTAACGTTCAATCGTTCAATAATTTTATTTTGCCTAAAACCGATATTAGATTAAAAATTATGTTTTCCTCTTTTTGTCTCTTCTAACACGCGCACATCTGCTTATAGTTATGATTTATGTTCGCAAAGATAAGTGTTTAAAATGAAAAATGTGTGTGTACCTCTACGCGTTTCTCTTCGAGTAATCTGTTGAATGCCGTTTTGCTCGTATTATAATTTAATCATTTCCGCGAGTGGAATAAAACATGTTTTACGTTATGCAAAATTTATGCGCTGGGAATATTTTGTCAAACCAAACAACAAATACACTTTGAGATTTTACAAAACTTATAATGTTTAAATAGTTTTTATAACAGCGATGTTGAAACGCGAGCTTTTATAAAAGTACTCTTTTATGCGTTCCAATTTTTACATTATAATATTTTGATACTGGATTCGATTAAATTATTTACACCGTATTTTGCACGATAAACACCAAACACAGTTGATAATTTGTAAAATGTATACGTATTATTAATTTATAAATAGTATTGGACATATAGGTGTTGCAGACGCGTCTTCTCCTTACCAACACAGACAAAATATTATGATATCATTTGGTGAATTTAAAACGTGATGATACACAAAATTTACTATGTAAAATTAAAAAGTTTTAAAAATTTATTTTTTAACTATCGATTAAAAAAAAAAAAATTCTACACATTTTTATGATCTATTGTTAACGGTGTATTATTATTAAGTAGCGCTACTAAGCGATACTTTGTAATATTTTGGTCTGTCTGTCCTTCCGTACGTTTGTTCGCGTTCTACAAGCCACGCAGTTTTCATAAATTTTCACCAAATTTGTACGGTCATTGAAATTGTTCGACATCTTACTGGGAAACTCAACTGGGATATCATGGGCACATAATGACGTTAACGATAAGAAAAAGTTTTCGTCCTTGTTTTGATGTTTATTTTTCTACGATTATATTCTACCAAAAACCATACTTGAATCATTACGACGAGGGTGTTATGACTAATGAATACTGAAATTGTTTTTATTACGTACTGCTCTCATTTTTAGTGGGAACTATTGTTTGTTTCAGCGAATCGTTTATTATTAACTTTTGTTAATTCACAAACGGTCCGGGGTACGGCAATTCTGTGCTATACATCTTTGCTGCACTAGTTATTATTATTCTTTATAGTACGTGAGTTATACATTTCAATGATTATGTTTTTGGTTTAGTTAATGGAAAATTATTAGAAAAATTTGAGCCAACTTGTATGTAAAATAAAATTTTAATTCTGTAGGCGATAATGAAAAAAATAAATAACGAGTTGCGGGCGGGCCATTGTTTTGGAAGGTTTTAATTAAACGTTTAGTATTAAACTTGAAAGCAATGATTTATTCATTCTATTATTATATTGTGCTCAAAAAAAGACAGAAATTTTCATTACGTTTGTATATTGTACTTAATTTCTTTTTAAAATTTGAAACAATTTCAATTCATCCGATTAAGTTTCAGAGAAGTTGGTACCGAATTGAAAAAAATAAATAAACAAATGAAAATAACGAAATAATAATGATGTGTAATACGTATACGTTCAGAAACAAAAATTGTGATAACCTATAATCAATTTTTTTTAACCACATTCAAGATAATATTATGTTTATAACTTGTAAAATAGTTTAGTGATAAAGTTTTATGTTACAATAACTGTGAAAATCGAGACATTAAATAATACGCAAGGTTTAAGTTCTAATTTCTAAATTTCACTTTAAAAGTCACAGAACTAAACCAATTAAAATTATTTACATTTAAGTTTTACCTTTTCAAATGATGTATGACGTTAGAAAATTTGACTTTTTTGATTTTGGATTATAATACAAATTAAAATATGCTTCGTATCGTGAAGCACCATTTTGATCGAATTACATCACATTTTAATACATATTTTTTTGCTACACTCTGAATATAAAAACAAACAATCAGTACAAATCAAAACACTCATCAGTTATGAAAATTTAAATTTACAGACATAAATTCGTCGAGTTTCCTATAAAATTAAACGAACCGTTCATTATTACTACTCGTATATTTATCCTTTATAAATGAGTTATTTTACCGCATTTTTAACCGATGAAATTGACAATACACCTAAAGCATAAGCAATAATCGTAGATTTATGATTGATAAACCAGTTATTAGTATTATCATTAATTTTATAGTATTTAATATTATAAAATCAGCGTGGTATTATAAAATATAACATTATGGTGTTTGATTCACTATGGGTACCATATTTTGTAATGATAAAAGAGGTATATATTTTATTCTAATCAAATGTGATAAAATCTAATACATACTGAAAATCCATTTGATTCGTTTTGTTATACTAATTTAGGTTCGTAATAACTATGAATGGCAAGAAATATATAATAAGTACAATAAATCGCGACACTATATAGCAAGTATGTTACCCACAGTTTATGAAGCTAATATTATGTACCATCAAATTAAAAACGATGTCGTAGTCTGTATTAATAATGCTCGGATTAAACAGAAACAAAACGGCTAGTGTTTTAATTAAAAAAAAAAAACCAATATTTTGAATGTAATATAGCTTTACCCAAAGTGTCATTGACAGACACGAGCTGACCGCGATAAAATCCGACCAAGCTCTGTTAAGTCGAATTGACACAAATCACAATGGACGTTATGTCAAAAGTTAATAAAATTTACAGAAAAAATTACCTCATTACTTTTGAAAAGAGAAATGAAAAAGTGTCCGACTTGATCTCGTTCATATTAATTAAAAAATTTAATCACGCCTGACGTTTGTACCTACTATTAAACCGTATTTTTATAAATTAAACGAGAACAAAATATTTATAAATCAGACGAATAATTAACAGGTGCTATTATTTTAATTTTAATTTATTAAGTTTTTGTATAAATATGAATGTGTACGTTTTGTTTATGTTCGTTGTCTAGTTTTCCGGTTGTTCTTAGACTTGCTTCAAACAAATAATATTCAATTATTTTGGCCACTTATTTTTTAAATTTCAAAAAAAATATATTGCTCACTTCTAGCATTACAGCTTCAGTATTCATACTATACACTATATAGCACTTTGGTATTTGACTATAGGTAGTATACATTTAAAAATTATTTTTGATTGAATTGATTTTCATTTTATCAATTCATTTTCTAGACGAACGTCTACTATTGAAAATTAAAATTAGTATTTTAAAAAAAAACAACAATTGTAACCAA
This sequence comes from Hormaphis cornu, assembly GCA_017140985.1. NCBI lineage: Eukaryota > Metazoa > Arthropoda > Insecta > Hemiptera > Hormaphididae > Hormaphis > Hormaphis cornu. Next base: position 5,601,715 of record CM029359.1, on the reverse strand, counting down.
GTTTATATTATTATTTCTTTTGTTTGTTTTCTATCGATCGTATTTCGTAGTTGATAAGATTATCGTAGTTTTAATGCGCGTACAACTCATCGATTTCATTACCTTCACGTTTTTACGTCCGTATCGACCCAATATTATTTTTGGTATTACGTCGTCGGCATGTTTTCTTAGAGACAGATGATCGCGTACAATTATTATAATACGATTCAGGTAGGTAATAAAAGAAAAAAATCCGAGTTCAATTTACTTAGCCGGAAAGTAATCTGCGTTATTTATCAGGTACATAACAAAAATATTAGCACGAATCTTCCGGCCAATCAAACTAAATGTGGATTAGTATTTCAGTTAAATTAATTCTTATAGTACAGAAATGTGAATAGTCGATTTTGGTTTAAAATTTTTGAAATTTGAATTGATACCATACGTTTTACACACTAGACCGTTCGCTCGTATTTTACCTAACCAGACATTTTTGAATAGTTTTTTTTTTATGTTTTTTTCACTTTACTTTCTAATTTTTCCACGAAGCGTCGGGTTACAACGATTATATTATTCACACGTCGTCCAGATTACATCAGATTAACGGTCTCTCGAAAGATATAACCGTCTCTCTCTCTGAAACGCGATGTGTCTTGGAAGCAAACGCGTGTTGGTTTCTTCCGATAATTAATTCATACACGTCGTCACGGGTATGGCAACACCTGCAGAG